>CM039608.1:7181121-7263009 GCA_022457205.1 Saccharum spontaneum | reverse complement strand
CTACGGTTTACTTAAACATGACAACAATCTAACTGGTTTAAACAATACTGAAGGATTGGTGTGCAAGGTTGGCACACTATGCCTGGAAGTTAAGCAATGATTAGAATTAAGCGTCCACATACCTTGGGGGTTCTCCTTAATCATAGTTGCGTTGATTAGCTTCAAAGATATTCCTAAAGATCTCTTTCTTTTTTCTAGGACCTCTTATATTTTTTGCAATGAGGAAAGAATTTTTTTGCAATGAGGAAAGACACAAAATGAGAGAATCAAGCAAAAAAAAGAAACTAGCTTTAATTCTCCCTCCTATGCACACTCTCCATTGTACATTCCACACTATGTCCACAAGCGAGGTTCTTGTCATAATGCATATAGGATCTGGCCTAGCTCGCTACCACGGATTCAGCACCACACCAAACCCAGGTTCATCGAGAAGCTCACAACAAACCAAGGCCTTGGTCTAACTCAGCCTAAAAAAACTAGCCTGACAGGTCAGGGTTACCCTGCCTTATATATTGTGATCCCCTAAAATCAATTTTAGATATAAGACTGAACCCAACAATCTCTTCCGTTACACAACATCGGGTCCAATCCAACTTTTCGCATCACACACACCCCTGTGATCTCTAGAACATATTATCCTAGGCCTCGAGTTCAACTCTCCATGTCACTCCTGTATGACCCTCTGGAGGCGTTAATAGGCTCCCCTGTTAAATACATAAAACTAGGGCATGGTTAGGGCAGTTTTTGACCTTCATGAACAAGTCGATGTCGGCGTCCGGTGTGACGTTTGCTTCCCTCTCCCTTCTCATGAGTTCGGTTAACAAATCTAATCAGCAGATCAAAGTCATGCGTCAGTTAAGTAGACAGCAGAGCATAAGAAAATCAAGAAATTAACAACGGCCCGGCCGGCACATATATTCGGTTCACCCTCCGAGAGAGAGTGATGGTTACTCCATGAATTCCTTTAGAAGGGAATATTAGTTTCTGTCGGGCAGTTCAGACTGAGTTTGACGTATATATATGGACACAAAAATTGAAAAATCAGTTGGTATACCATAACGTACTATATTTTCCCACCATGACGTAGATTGACTCTTATTTGGCAGCTCAACTACTGCTCAAACAACGAAATAATTTGTATTCTCACTTCTAGCTGTATATGTCCGAAATGCACGACTACAAAAACAGTTTTAGGAGACATGATGTTTTGTTCATAGGTGGTCAAGAAATGTATCTGTCCCTAGAAATAGCTAGGGAATTCCATAGATGCTCCATTTACAGAGACAAATCAACTCTATAAATTGATTAACAGAGATAAACGTCTTAAAAGGTCCACTTCTAAAAATATAGTATGGGTTTTAGAGGCGGATCCATTAAAAGACTTTCCTCTATATGTAAAGCTAAGGCCCAGAAACATAGCCTTAAACCACACTTTTCTCTCGGCGTCCTTCCCCACCTTCTAAACGCCTTCTCCCCACCTCCCTCCTACTCCACCGCTGGTGCGCCACCTCTACTCCTCGATCTGTTGCCCCCATCGCTCCTAGATCCTCCATACAACCATACCTACTGCTCCTGAATCTGTCGTCCTTCTCTGTGTGCGTGTCTATCTCTCTCCTCTATGTTAGAGGGTGCACATGGCCTCCCACCCTCCTGGATCCAGCAGCAGCAGATCTAGGCTAGGAGGTAAACCCCTTCATCCTCTCTCTCTCTCTCTCTCACACACACACAGTATCAGTGTAGCCTCTCTCACCCTCTCGGGTGTGGTGATGCGGGGGGGGGGGGGGGGTTGGATGCTGGTGAGCTAGGGCAAGGAGGCAGCAGTGCAGATCCAGCAGAAGAGGTGGGATGATCCACACCGGGTCCATAGTGCAATGAGCTCGTGGATGGCCTTTCTTATATGGGATTAACAAAACACCTTGACAGAGGGAGGTGGGTGCCTACCCCTAATAATATTTTTCAGCGTAATATTTTCTATGCTAGTGATGGAACATGTCCGCTGTTTTTTGTCTGTGTGACTTCTCTAAACTCATGTGTAAGAAACAACTAATCTACCTCACTTTCACATACATTTTCCCTCCTTAACTACTGCTCCCTCCGGTTAACAAATACTTATGTTTCGTGTAAGACTTGCATCAAACTTTTAGACATTAATTAACCTTTTTAGGTTATTTGTTTTAAAAACTTGAAGATTATAAGATTTATCCTAAGAATTACTTTCATAAACAGTGCCAAAGACAATGGGGAGGGGGGCAAAGACCCCTTTGTTAAAAAAATGATAATTTTGAAAAAAAAAATGTACTGTTGCCTCTCCCACAAAAAGGAAAAAAAGCTTATTTCTAGCTCCGCCTCTGTTCATAAAAACATAAGTTTGTTAGGATGCTTGTTCGCATTTAGTATAAAATAATGGTTGAAACTATGCTTTAGAGACCATGTTAAATTATATTCCAAAACATTATCAGGTGTATATAGGGAGAGCCAGCTACAAAATAAGTTATTCTGCAGCCACCTCCATTTACGATAATTTTATATACTAATTTACGATAGTTGGGTTACTATAACACATGGGGATATTTACCGTAATGTTGCAGTAAACCACTTAGTAAGGAGTTATTATAATCTTATAAATTAACATAGTAATTATCGTAACTCAAAGTGGCTATAGAATAAGTTATTTTATAGCCAGTTACAGTACGATCTAGAGGCAAATAGAATTAAATGGAGCAGGAATGCACTAGGTAATTACCGTAAGAATCGCCGACGCCTTGGCATTTGGCAGAGAAGGCCAGTGTCTCCCTTACGGTCAACTCCCCACTGTGGAGGTCATCCTGGCTTACATACGCGGCTATCCTCTCGGGGACAAACTCGTCCATCTTACGCCCATTGTAAGTGATCTTCCCTGAAACCTGTTGTACACATAACAAAACCCTAATGTAGTCCATGGGTTTTACCTTCAAAAGCTGGTAGTGGTAGAAGTCACGGCTGCCACTCATTAAAAACAACTACCTCCGTCCGATCCTAAGAGATTATGGCTTATCTAAGTGCACAGACATTATCTGTTATATTTCAGGATGCGAGGTAGTATTTCTCACTAAAAATATTCCCTTAGTTCTAAAATTTAGCTGTCTTAGTCATGTGCTGATTAATTAAAATTATCTGAATTGGACCAAATATGTGGAAAAATATAAACATATACAATACTACATAATGCATTGTCAGACATATTTCCTTGTAAATTTAATTAAACTAACTTGATGGTGTACATGTTAGTACATTTTTCTATAATTTGGTTAAAGTTGGAGAAGTTTGACTTATGAAAAAAAAACTAAAACAACCTATATTTTGTAACAGATGGAGTATGTAATAATCACACACAAACACACACATGTGGATCTATAACTAAATTCTATTGTAGTACATTTATAAATCTTGTAAGGTTATACTACTATCACACATAACAGTTTCAAAAAATAAAGTAGTTTAATTATTAATAAAAACATACATGTACATCATTCCAAATTAAATACACTTCTAGTATAAAATTCGGAAATTTATAAAGATAACCTCATGCATGACTTTATCACAAAACAATTAGTTTTCCTTTTATTCAAGAGAGCACATGTTAGTTAGGTATGACTCACGAAGTCACTTTCAAGGAAAAGAAAATAATCACGGACCATGCTAAGTACAATATCAGTTAGTGGGTCAGGGTCCACATGACATGTATATAGACGCTAGGAAACTTTAAATAATGACCTTGAGTCCAGAGTCTAGCTTTCCGGCTAATGCCTTGAGCAATGTGGTTTTCCCCGATCCTGGAGACCCTAACAGCAGAGTCATCCTTGAATGAAGAAAAGGAGAAAAAATTATTATAAATTCAGTTAAGCTGATAAACTGCAATATGCGCATGTGATGAACAAGAGTGTAATGATTTAGCAACATGCATGTCTTGCGCAAAATAAAGTAAACACAAATATGCTAGTATTTAGTAAGTCAAATTCTCGTCACAATGCAGAGCACACATATACTCTAGATACAAATTAAACCTGCGTGGCCTGAAGATGGCACTGGTTTTATACAGAATGGTATACTTGGTCTTCCAATCGCTGGGTAGCATATGCAAAGTGTCCGCAACGTCCTTCCAATAAACAACAGATAAAACAGCACATATTTAGCAACATATATCACACACCACCACTGCAATATTTTTCTGCATAATTACAGACACTCCTCTACTGGTTATTAGCTTCTACTTTAAGCGCTTGCATAAGTTCCTTTTTCTCTTTTTTTAATCAACAAAAATATGTATATATAATACCAGGGCTGTGTTGGTCATGGAGTTGAAGATGTTGGGTGCCGCCGCCTGTCCTCTGGCATAGGCCTCCGCCTCCACCTCCACATCCTCGGCGCGCACCTCCACCGTCGGAAGCTCCATGCCGACGCTATCAATAAGAAGAGATACATATGCATGATATACCTGATGATGCAATAATAAGATGTATATATATGCATATATGGTACATGCACGGTATATATATATATATATATGGCAAACTCGCACCGTACCGATGGAATCGGTCCTTGATCTTGAGCAGGAAGCGCTCGTGGTCGTCGCTGGTTACTCCGACCAACCGCTCCACGAGAAGCTTCGCTTCAGCCTCCGTTGTTATGGCTGCGGCGGCGGCGGCGGCCTTGTGCTCCGCCATGGCGACACGGACTTCAATCGATGTAGCAGGTATACTAGTAGTTTAGTAGTTGACTAGTTGTGCTCTCGGCTGGTCCGGCATTTTGGTCCTTATATGCACACAAGCTGCAAAGATGTGAATCATGCATGATTGGTCGTTCAGCGTGGCCAATTGTATATGTTTACTTGTAATAAAAAGCAGTTTTAGTTTGGATATTCTTCTCCGAAATGCGCAGAGTCAACGTTTCAAGAGTTTTGTCTTTTAGCAGGGACCATTCTTTTACATTGTGCAGCATGGACAGGGTCCATTCTTTTGTTCATGCACGCTACTACTTTTCAACTAATTAAAAAAAAAAATCTCGTTTCACGTGCATTGAGAAAACAGTGGTTAAAAGGTTCTAAATAGTAGTTCGCATATATTCTGCAGCACTGTTAATCCAAAACTTTGTTAGATTATGTGAACTTGAATTGTTGGAGCATGCAATGAGAGTAGCGTTAGCTATACTCCCTCCATTACATATTATAAGTTGTTTTAGATGTTTCCTATGTCAAACTTAATTAACATTGACCAAGATTATAGAAAATTATTTAATTATTTACAATAGTAAACAAATACACTATCAAAATATATTTCACGTTGTATCTAATGAATTTAATTAGGTTGATGTTATAGATGAGTGTGGATTTTTCTACAAATTTCACTACCAAAAAATGAAATACCCTTGACGGTCAGCAATTTTCTTAAGGGGCGAAATTAAATCCCCAAGTAATATATCATTATCTTGGTGCTGAAGAAAACTGTCATGGGTTTATTTCCGCGGCACTGATTAGTGATCCGATCGGCGATGGTTTATGTAGCACTCAAGACACAAATGATCTATCCTGGTTTAGGTGTCCAAGCCCTACGTCCAACAACTATTTTCTTCATGTTAGAATGTCCATTTCAGTTCTTACAATGTGAGGGAGAGATGGAGGAGAGTGCTACCTAAGTGATCTAGGGTTTCTCGGTCAATCTGGGTCCGATCTTGATTGACTTATGCTCCATGAAAGGTCATGCACCCTCCCTGCCGCCCATCCCGTCCTAGGAATGATCTCCAATCCCCCTAGGCCTTCTATTGCCGTGGGACCGGAGGGTTCGGGGACTAAGGTTCGTTTGCTCGCTGCATGATTCTCCGCCCAAGGAACGGAGTCCACCTGTGCGGGAGGGAAACATCCCCGTGTGGGTCCTTTTGTCAAAGAAGTTCGCATTGTGTTTTTCGTGGTAGTGACTGCGATGCGGTATGGCACATGGCGGCAACCTTCTCGGTGAGGTGTTGTCTGCTTTCTTTGTGACCTAAAGGTGATAGTGAGTTGGTGTGACAACATTACTTGGCCCTTGATTAGCTTGGCGATTTGCTTAATGGAGAGGAGGCTTTCAATCCGAGCGAGAGTTGCAGGGGGTCAATGGATGCTGGAAGTGATATGTTGTCGCTACGGTTGGCGCTGGTGTAGAGTTATGGTTTTTACGGTTGATGAGGCGTATGGTGTGCTACAACCATATGATAGACGTGCAGTTTTCTTCAGTAAAATATGATATGAACTCCCATCGTTTTACATCAAATCTTCCAAGTTTTCAGAAAAATATGATATGAACTCCCATCGTTTTACATCAAATCTTTAACACCTATAAGAGTAACTCCAGCAGGACCCCTACTTAAGCTCCCATAGCAAAATATGGGTGCTCAAGCAAAAAAAAACGCAACTCCAGCACAGCCCCTACTAGAGCCCCCAATTTGGGGTGGGCACCCAAATTCACCCTCCAGACCCCATTCCCTGTAGGAGAATGAGGGTGGCCCCCATTCGGCTGTTGCTACAGTTTTCACCCATGTTGAGAAGGAACCAGCGCCCGCGACGTGGCGGTGCGGAACCCGCACGACCACCCGAGGCGCAGGACCCGCGACAGCATAGATCCGGCCTTCCCAGCGGCTTCTCCAGCAAAGCTCAAGGCGGTGCGGTCTCCTCCGGTGGCCCGGCCACCCGCTACCTCTCTTCTCTAAATCTCCGGCCACGCACGCATCCGCTTCCCTCTCTCCTCCGGCCACGTGTCTCCCTGCTCCGCCATGTCCCTCTCTGCTCCTCTGGCCGTGTCCCTCTCTGCTCCGATGCGTGGGCCAATGCCTCGACGCACGGGCGCTGCCCTGCTGCGCGGGCCTGCCGCGTCGCGCAAGCCGCTGCCCCGACGCGTGGGCCTGCCTCGTCGCACGGGTGCTGCTCTGCCGAGTGCTTGTCTACCCGTGCGTCGTGGCCTATGCGTGGACGATGAGGGGAAGAAGAAAGAGTTGACCCAATGACAAGTGGGTCCTCCGTGTCATTGTCTACTGATATGGATTTGGAGGCCTTTCGTTTGGGTGCTACTGTTGGAGTGAAAACATAAATTTGGGCCAACAAAAATGGGGGTGGGCACCCAAATCGAAAATGGGGGGCCTAATTTGGGGGTTACTGCTGGAGTTGCTCTAAGGCCTATCAAGATGCTTACCTAAAAAAAGAAAAAAAACTAGATCTCTATCCTTCCTATTACTTGGGCCCCCATCTGCATGGGATTTTAGAATCTGGTTCTGAATAAAAATAATCTCTAGTGTTTCTTAGGGTCTGATTGGTTGGCTACCAATTTTTGCCCAACCAAAATTATGGCAAGCCAAAACTTAGGTTTGCCAAAATCATGGCTGCCAAAGTTATAGCAAGCAACATAGGCATGCATTTGGTTGGCTGCCAAAGTTATAGCAAGCAACATAGGCATGCATTTGGTTGGCTGCCAAAATCAATGCAGTTTAAGAACTTTCTAGAGACTTGTCAAAACTTTGACCATAAATATTGGTGTGCCAATTCTTTGGCAATGAACCAATTGAAGACTACAAATTTTGGCATGCCATGGCTTTGGCTATGCAAGAATTGAAAGCCAACCAATTAGGCCCTTGGATTATGTGTTACTTTGGCCCGTCTGGATGGGATTTTTTTTCCAATCAAGGAGAAGGAACTGAAGACATTTACAGGTATCAATTTGCGGTGTTATGTTATTTGTTACAGCCTAGGGAAGGGTATTGCTGATGGTCTAGCTAGCAAAGTCCAATCGCTGAAAGTTGCTACATCTCCGGCGAAGCAGGTGGCATAAAAAGAGGGTCATGGAGATGGTAAATCTCAAGGTGAGGATGTCACTGGTAGCAAGCCAGCCGGTGTAAATGATAAAGGGATTGACACTGAGCATGTTATCCCCCCTATCACAGCAGGGCTCAGGCGCTGCTCGTGATGATAGAGCTCGAGAGGAGCAGGTTCTGGAGTCCACAGTCCCTAAGCCAGTGGATGATGGCTTGCCCCAGGCTTCAGATGATGGCAATGGTGTGTGGGTGGATCAACAGGGAGGTCATGGAGAGGAGGTGGGTGATAATGGGCTTGCTCCCCAGGCCCCGGTGCAATCTGTGCTGCACAGGGCTGTGGCGGATGTGGCACGTCAGTGGGAAGACAGGATTGCTGAATCAGAGCGTTCAAAAGGACTGAGGAAATTCAGACGGAAGCACTGTTCCACGTCCGACAATCTACAAGAGGGTGTGGGTACCCCGCTTAATGGTGGTCTGGGTAATGCTTCGGAGGAGGCTCGAAATTTAAGAGCAGAGTTCCCGTCTATGTCGGAAGGGGAGGTGGTCCGGATGGCTGCTGTGTGTCGTGGCGATAACTGTGTGTCGTGGCGATAACTTGGAGCCAGAGCTGTGGGATATTGTGCAAAGCAATGCAGTGATTGTGAAAAACAGCTTGGGACTTCTTGGTAAACGCTATGAGATGGAGACTAATGTGAACAACCAGGATGTCAGTGCAAATTCTCATGTCCAGGATAGTGCTTGTAAGCGGAGTAAGAATGTGGATGCTGATCAGTCGTCTCTACACCTGATGGGACCTCACGGCGAGGCCCGTCAGGAGCAATGAATATCTTCAGCTGGAACTGCCGGGGGTTAGGACTACCCCGGACAGTTCAAGAACTTGTTGCTCTGGTCAGAGCAAAAAGTCCGATGCTTGTCTTCTTATCAGAGACTCACATGAAAGCCCACATTTACGTCGCCTCGCCTCCCAGCGCCAAAGCTCAAGGTGGCGAAGATGCAGGGAATCTGATGCTACGAGCCAGCTCCCCGGCCCCCAACGCCCCCCTTCCGAAGCTGGCACCGGTTGAGGCCACTGGCGGATCTGAGGCCGCACCCGGCGGATCTGAGGTCGCGCCCGGCGGATCTGCCGTCGCGGCATCGGAGGATGCCTCGATCCGGCCGCCCCCCGTGCTGAAGAAGCAAGAGCCTACGCGTGCTGAAGGTGAAGCGCCGACCAGGCTCAAATCCGTGCTGGTCCAGCCTGCCCGCGCGGCAGAGTCACCACGGCGACCCCTGAAGACGGCTTGGAAGCGCGTGGATCTAAATGCAATTTCTGCAGATGGATCTGGCAAGGCCTTGGCTCCCGGCTCCTGGACGCCGACCACCCGCTGCGGGAAGGGCCTTTACGGCTTCTCTGATTCAAGAGGGGAGATGGGCGAGTGCTCCGGCGTTAATGCGGCGCAGGAGGAGCCGCTTTCACCAAAGTGGCAAGACGCGAAGGCACGACGCCGGAAGCGTGCCCCTGCCGTACCCCTTCTGGACAAGCCGGTGCCCAGCGGTGCGCCCAAGCCGGCGCCCAGAGGAGCTTCCCCCGCGGCCCTGGCTGCCTTTAAGAAGCGCTTCGCCGGGAGATGTTTTCGGTGCCTCGCCTCCGACCACCAAGTCGCCAAGTGCCGTGACCCAGTTCGTTGCATCTCCTGCCGTCGAGTGGGGCACCTCTCCCGCTCCTGCCCAGCTCGCCGCCCTCGCCTCATCTCCGAGCAACTCCGCGCCCGCCTCACCTTCCCACCCGAAAGCATCCACAGCCGCATCGTCTTCCCTCCGCTCCCGCATCGCGCCCATTCCGCCGACGCCAAGCCCGCCATGGCGTACGTTCCTGGACATGCCCATCAGCGCCCCGAGCGCCGCTGCATCAACATCATGTCCACGGAGACCATGTTCCGTGAGGCAAACAAGCTACGGGCGCACGCTGTTGTCATCTCGTCGCCGCCGGAGGGATACCGCACCAATGCGCCAGAGGTGGCACATACCCTGGCCGGGCAGCTGCATCTGTCTCGCCCCGTCCGCGTCACCAAGTACAGCGCTTTAGAGTTCGTGGCCGAGTTTGGATCTCCGCCGGAGAAGGACAGAGCCCTGTATCAGGGATACATCGAGATTGGCGGCTCCATTTTCCCCATCCGGCCGTGGCTTTCGGCTGGGGGGGGTGCTGAGCACACCTGGTGGTACCATGTGAAGATCGTCATGGAGCATGTCCCGCTGGAGGCCTGGAACGAGGAGGGTGTCAAGCTCATCCTTGGTGACTCCTGCGTCTTCGACCGTTTCGACAGAAGGACGGTGGCGAGGGAGACCACGCAGTACCTGGGCTGCTGGGTCTGGATGCACGACCCCGACGACCTCCCGAAGTCCCTGGAGTACACTGTCTTCGCGGCAAGGGCGGGGCAGGCCATGGACGTCAACGGCCTCGCTTCGATGACGCGCCTCCCCCCAACTGGGATGGTGTCTGACAAGATCATCCTCATCCATAAGGCGGGGTACGAGGACTGGAACCCAAGGACCCCTGATGGCACGTGCTCCAGGTCGTCCTCCGAGCACGGCAGCTCCGCCCCAATGTTTGTTCCGTTCGAATGGACCGCTGGGGTCCCCGACGGTCGGACTGCTCCAACTAGGCGTACACGCCCTGATGGGTGCCATGCGCCGCCAGAGCAGAGGGCGCCCAGGGAGGATGACGGCGACGACGGCGACCTCCGCGAGCCACCACGCCGTGCTGATGTGTCCAAGAGCACCAGGGTCCGCCAGCCCTTCCCAAACTGCACTTCGGAGCGTTCGGTCCGGGTCCGCACTAGGTCGCCGCCTGCCAACCGCCGTGCGGGTGCTGCTGACCACGCGGCGCTAGACCGGGGGCGCCAGCTCAGCCGCTCTCCAGGGAGGTCTGCTCGGGGGCGGGAGGCCCTCCAGCACGCCTCTGAAGATTGGGAGCGGCGTCAGTCGCGCTCGCCGGTCACCCGTCCCCGGTTGACGAGCCGCGACCCCCTGATCGACTCCTTCACATGCTCTGACGGTGGCTGGGCAACCAAGACATCCTCGTTCTCGATGGAGGACGACCCGATGGTCCACGAGTACGGCTGCTCCAGATCGATGCCCGCCAGCGCGCTGTGGCGCCCAGCCCAGCCTCCCAGCGAGATCGCTTTTGGGCCAGGAGCACAGCTTGACGCCCCCGACAAGAGGCCCGACATCTTGATGGCTGACATATCCGATTGCGTGACGAGGATGGACATCGTTGGGGCGGCCCAGCCTAGCAACTACGGCCCTGGCTCTGGCGACATCTCGGATGTGGAGGACCCAGGTGCCCATGGTGGGGCGGCTCGGGATGGGGTCGACGAGTATGGCCAAGGTGGGGCGGCTAGGGATGAGGTCGACGAGTATGAGACGGAGGCGGCGAAGGATCAGGCCGACGTCTACGACACCTTCAGCGCTGGTATGTTCAAGGCCGTGCCGGCCTCTATTCTTGGGAGACCTGACCCTGCCGCGCCGACCAGCAGCCAGGGAAGGAGGAGGTCGGCTGCCCCCAGCCGTTCCAGCACGCGTCTGGCAGCCCGGGCATCCCCGTTCCCGGTTGCTGAGCGCGCCCAGCGCAAGCTCATGCGTGAGCTTGCCTTCCTCAACAACAAATCGGCG
Source organism: Saccharum spontaneum (assembly GCA_022457205.1). NCBI lineage: Eukaryota > Viridiplantae > Streptophyta > Magnoliopsida > Poales > Poaceae > Saccharum > Saccharum spontaneum. The sequence goes on along the minus strand of CM039608.1, from coordinate 7,251,546 downwards.
GCTCCAGATGCAGCTGTCACTGCCTACATCGACCTGTACGGGGATGGCCTGCCTGACAATGCAGTGAAGGCAATTCGAGCGGCGACCCGTCTGGGGAACAGGGAGCTCGCCAAAGCACTGGAGGCCATTGCAGCTGAGTCCGGTGCGCCAGAGATGGAGGTTGCTTAGATTGCCAGATGCAGAGTGTACCGTAGTAGCTCCAGTGATTCATGCATCTTAGGATAGTGTCAGCGCCGGCCGGTCTTCCACCGGTTATGTTAGAACTTGCGTCCAGTGGTGTTTTTTCTTCAGGCAGTTGGTCTGTGACTGGGTGGTTTGTTCCCAGATGGTGGCACCGGGAAACTGTGGGATGTGGCTGGATGGCAGGTGTTCTGTGCTTTGTTTTCAGTTCAGTTAATGTGAACGGCTTGCTGACCAAGTGTCGCTCTCCTTGTCTGTTTGATTTGCTGGCAAGTTTTTGTGGCTGTTGTTCCCAATTTGTTAGCAATGAGTGACATCAAGCTGTTCAACTGGAATGGCCGCGGCCTCAATTGTGCTGCGAGAAGAGAAGCAGTGGAGAATTTGGTCCAGCAGGCTGCCCGTATCATTATCTGCTTACAGGAGACAAAGCTAGACTGTGTCGACAGGTTCCTGGCTTTGGAATTCTTGGGTCAAAACTGCATGTGTTTTGAGTACCTGCCAGCTGACTCTTCTCGGGGCGGTATCCTGGTGGCTTGGAACCAGGACATGGTGCATGCTGAGGCACCAAGTAGAAGATCATTCACCCTGACCCTGAAACTGACAATGAAATTAACCAATGTCTCATTCCTTATCACCTCAGTTTATGGTCCAACTGATGACAGCCAGAAGGTTCTATTTCTGGATGAGCTCATTCGTTGTCAACCGGCCGCAGGCGCAGCATGGCTCTGCTTGAGTGATTTTAACCTGATCTATGAGGCGAGGGATAAGAACAACAACAACATCAACCGCAGACTCATGGATCGTTTCCGTCGAGCTCTGGATGCCAGCGGCCTGATGGAACTCAAGCTACAGAATAGGCGCTACACTTGGAGCAATGGCCGAGCTCGCCCAACACTAGTTCATCTCGACAGGGTCTTCTATAACAAGGATTGGGATGCTCTCTTCCCAACAGCGACCCTGCAAGCTTTGTCCAGTTCCCTCTCCGACCACTCCCCTCTTTATATTGGTAGTCAACAACAGGTGCCGAGAACAGCCAGCTTCAGATTTAAACAGTTCTGGACTCGAGTGTCAACCTTCCATGAGACTGTTGCTGATGCTTGGAATGCACCGGTCAGAGGATCATCCCCAATGATGATCTTCCACAATCGACTATCTGCTACTGCTCGTGCGCTTCGCTCCTGGAGCAGGACACTATTCAGCGAAGCCAAGACTCAACTCCTGTTGGGGCTCCAGGTACGCGGCTGGGAAAATAATTATTTCTGCGGACTTTGCATTAGGAGCCTGGAGACTGCAATGCATCTATTTGTCGAATGCCCCTTCTCCCGCGCCATATGGGAGCACCTAGCCATCTGGAGCAACTGTGGGAATTTGAGTCCATTGCGATGGACTGAAGCCATTGATGTTGAAGATTGGTTTCTGTCGATGACTGAAAGGGGAAGCAAAATGGCTCACACTCTAGCGATCTTAACACTTTGCTGCATTTGGAAGCACCGGAACGCTGTGGTCTTCAATGCCTCCACGAGTACAGTGTTGCAGGTAGTTGCTCGGATTAAAGATGAGGCATCTTTGTGGACTGGTGCTAGAGGGAAGGTTCTCACCCCCCCTATTTGTTGTAACCAATGTTGCGAGTAATTAGCTTTAGTATCTAACCCCCCTGTAGCGGTCTGCTACAGGAGGCTGCGTCTCTCGCGCATTATGTTGTAAACTCTCTCCTTTCTTATTAATATAATGCCGGGCAACCGGATCTTTAAAAAAAAAAACATGAAAGGTGATAGGGTGTCGAATTTGAGATGGAGATTGGGTCTAAAACATTGTATCACGGTGGATAGTGTGAGATCAGGTGGTGGTCTAGCCCTGTTCTGGCACGAGTCAGTAGATGTCACGTTGATTGAGAAGCATCAATCAAAGATATATAGATGTCCATGTGAGGGAGAGTCCGTCAGCAGAAAGGACTCGTATCACTTTTGTGTACGGCGAGCCGCGTACGGATCAGAGGCATGTTATGTGGGACTTGCTACGTCGGTTGCATGGTCAGTCGGCTGATCCATGGCTGGCATTTGGCGATTTCAATGAAGCCATGTGGGGCTATGAGCATTTTTCGGCGTGTCCTAGGCCGGAGCGTCAAATGATTGCTTTTCGGGATGCACTGGCTGATTGTGAGCTTACAGACTTGGGGTTTTCTGGACCCCCTTATAGCTATGATAATGGTCGAGGTGGTGATGACAATGTCAAGGTTCGCCTGGATCGAGCTGTGGCGAGTCCGGAATGGCGTGATCTGTTTGGCGATGTCACCTTGTATCATCTGGTGTCGTCACGCTCAGATCATTGTCCACTGTTTTTGGAAGTGAGGAAAGAAAGTTGGGAACGACATAAATTGAGGATTTTTTGGTATGAAATAATGTGGGAACGGCTGGAGTCTCTTGCTATGGAAGTCAAGAACGCCTGGTGTACAGATGCTAGCAGAGAAGGGCTGGGTGGCGTAGTGGCTGCGCTGAAGCATGTGCGGAACGCTTTACGCTGGTATGGTCACACAGGAGCTTGAGGAACTACGTGCAAAATTGGAAGAAGCAAGAGCTGATCCGTTGTGCAGCACCAGGGAGGTTCGCCGGATATCTGACCGTATGGATGAATTGCTATATATGGAGGAGATGATGTGGCTGCAAAGGTCGCGGATTGCCTGGCTTAAAGAGGGTGACCGCAACACGAGTTATTTCCATAAACAGGCTGTCTGGCAGGCTTGTAAGAATAAGATTAAGAAATTAAAAGATCCCGATGGTGACTGGTGCGAAGATCCCAAACAGATGCAGCGGATGGCGTCGGATTTTTTCAGTAACTTGTATACGGCTGATCCTAATGTGCAACCTGTTGATCTTATTGAGCCAAAGTTAACTGACCTTATGAATCAGGATTTGTGCAGGGAGTTCTCAACAGAGGAAATTTCGGACGCCTTATTTCAGATGGGTCCACTAAAGGCCCCTGGGCCTGACGGTTTCCCGGCAAGCTTCTTCCAAAGACACTGGGAAGTGGTGAAGGATGATGTTGTCGCTGCGGTCCAAGGTTTTTTCCGGGATGGCTGCTTGCCTCTAGGAGTAAATGATACAACTATTGTTCTCATTCCCAAGGGGTCCGAACCGGAGGAGCTCAAAGATTTTCGGCCGATCAGCTTGTGTAATGTGATCTAAAAGGTAATCTCAAAGTGTTTGGCTAACCGAATGTGACCGATCCTGGATGACATTATTTCTGTTGAGCAGAGCACCTTTGTTCCTGGGAGATTAATCACAGATAATGCCTTAATTGCGTTTGAGTGTATTCATGCTATTCAGAGGGAGAGTGGCAAGGATTTTTGTGCTTATAAGTTGGATTTGTCCAAGGCGTATGATTGAGTTGATTGGGGATTTTTACAAAGTTTGTTGGAGAAGCTGGGCTTTCAAAGTCAATGGGTACAGTGGATCATGACTTATGTTTCAACTGTACGCTACTCGGTATGCTTCAATGGGGTGCTCTCGCACTCCTCCCAGTCACGCGGTCTACGACAAGGTGATCCGCTTTCAGCATACTTGTTCTTGCTGGTTGCCGATGGTTTATCTACTCTCTTGAAGCATAAAGAAAGTCTTGGTCTTCTCGAAGGAGTAAAGCTTTGTCGGAGAGCTCCAAGTGTGTCACATCTTTTATTCGCGGATGACAGCTTGCTATTTTTTAGAGCTGCCGTGGAGCAGGCTCAGGTTGCTAGAGGGGTCCTTGGCACGTTCGAGCGATGTTCGGGGCAACTTCTAAGCCCCAGCAAATGCTCTCTGTTGGTGAATGAGACATATGACCAGAATATTTTAGAGCAAGTCCGCACTATGTTGGGTGTTGAGAGGGTGGATTTTGAGGCCAAATATCTTGGCCTTCCGACCCCGCATGGCCGTGTACGCAGGGGTTTATTTCAGCCACTTGAACAACGTTTTCATAAGAGGATGTTTGCTTGGAAGGAAAAATATCTCTCGGCAGCAGGGAAGGAGGTGCTGATAAAATCTGTTGCTCAAGCTCTACCCATCTATATCATTAGTGTATTTAAACTCCCTCTGACCTTGTGTGATGAGCTGATGAAGCAGGTGCGAGCGTTCTGGTGGGGCGCTGAAAATGGAAGGAGGAAGGTGCAGTGGATACCATGGGAGAAGTTGTTGATGCCGAAGGGTTTTGGTGGCATGGGGTTTAAGGACCTCAGGTTGATGAACCAAGCGATGCTTGCTCGACAAGCGTGGAGACTAGTTGCCTCTCCGGACAGCCTTTGTGCTAAGGTTTTGAAAGCTAAATATTATCCTCGAGGCAATTTGCTGGATAGAGCTCCGGTCGGTGAGGCCTCGCAGATTTGGCGTGCAATTGAATATGAGCTGCTGAAACAGGGAGTGATTCATCGTATAGGAGATGGAAGGTCTACCCAGAATTGGCGGGATAATTGGCTGCCTAGGGAGTACGGTGCGGTACAGAATCAGTTTAGAGTGGGAGCTCCTGGCAGTAGCGCAAGTTCAGATCAGGGCCATGCCGGATGGAAGAAGCTATGGCAGGTACGAGTGCTATCCAAGGTCTCTGTCTTTGCTATGAAAGCTGCCAATAATGGCTTGCCGACCAGAGTTAATAAGAAATACCGTCACCTGGACCAGCAGGATGTTTGTGAATTATGTGGATCACACGAAGTTGTCTTTCATGCTCTTTTGGTCTGTCCGCATGCAGTAGCTCTTCGTCAGGCCATGAGGAATCACTGGCATTTGCCGGCAGAAGAGGATCTTGTCAGGACTGGACCGGACTGGTTGCTTATGTTGGTACTGAACAATTCGTTGGAGGTACTGGCAAATTTTTTTATGTTGCTCTGGCACATTTGGAGCATTCGAAACAAGGTGGTACATGAAGGTGCATCCCCGTTCATTGCTAGTTCGGTCACTTTCCTCATTCGCTACATGCGGTCACTGTTGGAAATCCGGCAACATGAGGATCATGTGAACCTGAAGGGTAAACGTACCTTAGAACTTGCTGCTCGTATTGAAGTTCAGAATTCAGATGCCCAAGGAACTTTGAGACGGAAATGACTGCCACATGGGACCCTAAAAATTAATGTTGATGCTGCGTTCAACCATTCGTCGAGAGATGCCGCAGTGGGCGTGGCGATTAGAGACCGGGGGGCTCCCTAAAACTAACTTCGTGGCGTATCATATCCTATGCAGGGATGCAGAGGAAGCAGAAGCCAGAGCATGCTTGGAGGGCGTTTGATTGGCTCTTAGATGGCCGGATGCCCCGATGATTCTCGAGTCGGATTGCAGTTCGGTGGTCGCCAAGCTCCGAAGCAAAGCACGTGATCGATCTGCTATTTGGCAATTCGTTGAGGAGATGCGTGAAGTTGGTGATCAGCTTGAGAGGCTAGAGTGGGTTAAGATTAGTAGAGTCTAGAATAATTTAGCTCATGAGTTGGCGCAGTATGCCATTAGATCTAGGTTGTGTGAGTGCTTTTTCGTTTGTTTTCCAGAGTGGGTTCATACACTCTCTTGTAGGGATGTCTAGAATAATTTAGCTCATGAGTTGGCACAGTATGCCATTAGATCTAGGTTGTGTGAGTGCTTTTTCGTTTGTTTTCCAGAGTGGGTTCATACACTCTCTTGTAGGGATGCTACTTGAGTCTTAATAAAGTTTCTTTTTCATAAAAAAAAGCCTTGGGAACCAAATGGGCCTTGGCTTAGCTTTAAGATTCTTTTTTCGCAACAATTCCTGTTGCTTGGGCTTCAATTTTAAGATTCTTATTTCGCAACAGTTCGTGTGAAATATAAGAGATCATTTGCTTTACAGATCAAACACTTGTGCTATTGTTCAAGTTGTTAATAGTCGGTGTTGTTTGTTGTTTTCGATCAAATGGTTGTGCACTAAAAGTTTCAGCAGTCGGTCTTCGTGCTTTGAGGGGTTGGTCTTTGCATCCTAGTCTGGATGATTTTTTAGCCCGGTTTCAAACAAAAAACTGAACCGACGCCGGCAAAAGGGGCAGAGCGTTTTCGAAGATATATCACTACAACATGATCTAAGAACTTCTCCCAGAGAGTAACTAAAAAGCTTACCTAAATTTATCGATTTAGCTACTCTCAAAAATAGATTTAATAAAAATATAATAGAGTAAACAGACTATAGCCCTGTTCTGCTGGTCATGTTTTGACTTGTTTCAGCTTGTTTCAGCTTATTCTCTCTCACATAATACTATTGAATCAGCCGAAATCTACCGACTTTCCTACCTACCGAACCAGCCGTATAAAACAATAGGCTGTAAGCTATCCAAAAGTAGATAGCGAAAAATATAATAGAGTAAACAGACTATAAAACAATAGGCTTGATAACCGGTGCAGTAAGCTATTCAAAAGTAGATAATGAACGAGGTGAAGTAATCTACCAAACTTAGGGACTCAGTTTATCAGAGACAAATTTACCTTTATAAAATGATTTGGCTAATTTATTTAGAGATATCCAATGCAAAGATAATCACAAATACTTTCACACATATTTAAACCGTGTTTGGTTCCCAAGACTAAAATTTAACAGTTATCACATCGATAAAATTTAACAGTTATCACATCGAATATTACACGAGATTAATCATGGAGTGTTCGGATAATAATAAAAAGAACAAATTACATATTCCGTGAGTAATTCGTTAAACAAATTTATTAAGCCTAATTAATTAATCATTAGCACATTTTTTATTGTAGTAATTAGTATTAATCATGGACTAATTAGACTTAAAAAATCATCTCGTAAATTAATCCCATTCTATATTTTTAGTTTCATATATCATTTGATGTGATAGAGACTCAATTTTAACGGTAAAAACCAAACACCCCTTATTACTGATCAGTACACACATTAATTAAAGCAGAGTTGGCGTGCACGCTCTGCACCGAACAAACTCAAGTATAGTACTCGACAGTCGACACACACCGAGTCGAGACTCGAGAGGGCATAGAAGACAACGGGGGGGGGGGGGGGGGGGGGGTGTGGGGAAAGCGTCTACTGCTTCTGGTCCTGGAGCAGGGGCGGCGCGACGTCGACCCTAGCGACGCCGTCCCTGCTCTCGGCGACCTTAGCGACCTCCACCTCGCCGACGACCACCTCCCTAGCCACCTCCTCGTCCTCCGGTCCCCCTTCCTCCTCGTAGTTGGGGTCGTTGGGGTCGATGGCGGGCGGCGCGGGGTCGAGCTGGCCCTCGACGACGCCGCCGGGGCCCTCCCAGGTGAACTTGCCGCCGCGCCCGGACTTGGGCGGCGGCGAGCCGATGCCCACGCCGCGGGGCGCGTTCACCGGGTGCCGCTCGAAGCGGTGGAAGCCCTGCTCCTCCAGCTTGCGCTCGAAGTACTTCACCGTGTCCGGGCGCCGCGTCTCCGGGACCGGCATCTTCTCCGTCACCTTCTTGCCCTCCTCGTCCCGGTGCGTCACGCGCATGTACGCCGCCATTGTCGGTGCTGCTGATGAGAGAGCGCGCGCGGTTGTCTCTGGAAGAAGAGATGAGGATCGATCCGATTGGATGAGATGAGATGGTGTGTGCTGGACTGAACTGCTGCGCCGAGCTGGTTGTACTTGTCTGCGTGATGATAGGACGGTGTGGGCGGCGAGAGATTTATAGGGGGAGGTGAGCGGTGGAGGAGCACGGGATGAGTCTAGAACGTGAGCGAAGGTGGCAGAAGGAGACGGGCGATATCTAGAGCACCCGTCACGAGTCACAACGCCACCGCTGGGCTGGGCTGCTGGATTGGAATGGAATGGAAATATCCATTTGCTAGCGTGACGCGGCGCGTACCACGTACGCACACTGCACACATGCTCGCGTGGCGACAGCTGATTGGCGCTATCAGGTGTGGCAAACTCTTTTTTTTTTTTTTTTTTGCTGTTGAAAGGGCTCCTGTACAAGTGCAATTGCAGCTAGAGGATCTTTAATACTACGTACTAGTTCCAGCACAAACTAATGGGTTGCTTTTTATGTGAATCTCGCTCTTAAAATAGAAAATCTTATTTTTATGTGGCTTAATAAATTTAAATTATACGTGGCTATCGCACAGACGTTTGGACAAATGTGAGCGCCCGGTGTCTGGACGGACGTGCGCGTCTAGACACCCGCGTAGCCCGCCTCCGTCCGCCTCGTCCAACTCACACGCGCACCCCACCATCGAAGCTCCGCCCGCCGCTCCTCGCGTCTGGACGGCTACGCAGCATGCTCTCGTCCGCCTCGCATGCACACCTTGTCCCCATTGCTGCTCCCGCCGCTCCTTCTCCCTGATCCCTCCTCTCTCTCTCTCCGCATGGGTAGGACTCGGGAGCCGGCCCCTACGCCCCATCCCTCAGCGCCCAGGCCGTGCACCAATCATTCACCATGTCCTCGTGAAACACTTGCAGCATGAAACACTTGGATGCAACATACGTTTGACACAGATTAAACATTTGAAACATAATGTTGCAACATGTGTGTAAAACATATGCAACGTTTAGATAAAACACTTGCAACATGTCTGTGAAATATATGCAATCCATATAAAACACTTGCTACAACATACGTCTGAAACAGATGAATCATTTTGAACAAACGCTTGCAAAATACCTTTGAAACATTTGCAAAATATGTAACATGTGCAACATCTGCAACATCCATATGTAACAATTATAACATACCTCTGAAACATTTGAAACATATATTTGTAACAAACATAGGGGAGGGGAGGACCGGACCGGTCGATTCTGGTCATCGGGGTGGGATCCGGTGGCGAGCGGCAGCGCACAAGCACCACCACCATCACTAGCAGCAGCACAGGCTTTGGCTCAGCTGGGCGGGTGGCGCGCGCTACGGGAGGGAGCTGGCGGTGCGGCGCACGTCCGAAGCAAGAAGCGAGGTGCGGGTGATGGGGTGTGCGACGAGCGGGAGAGAGGAGCAAGGAGCAAGTGGCACAGGTGGGGTGCGCAACGGGCGGGAGCGAGGAGCAAGCGACGCAGGTGGGGTGCGCAACGGGCGGGAGAGAGGAGCAAGCGAGTGAGCGGCGCAGCTGGGGCGCGCGGTGTGAGAAGGTGGTAACAGCAAGCAGAGTTAGACGCGCGAGGTCCGGATGAGACGAAGGCATGAACCGTTTTTAAAGTCTCGCTTAGAATCTTGGACTAAAAGTTGGTGGAAAATCGTTTTTTCCTATTTTGCCAAAAAAAATTAAGACTGCTAAAAATTCTTTATTGCACATGGTCTTAAAGCAGTTCAACGCTCAGTTTTTTTTTAAAAAAAAAGGCATATTCAGCGCTCCCTCATACAAACTTTCCCAATAGATTGATAATAGGGTAGCCTAATATCATCACTTTTTTGAATTCAAACCATCATTCTCTGTCGCCTGCCTCCTCGCACCACGCTGTCCAGCAACGACAAGAGGACCGTGAGATTCAACACGGAGGCAGCGGCCATGGCTTATGCCTAGCCGCACCAAGACATCGGTGGCCAACGGCTTGGACAGAGACACCGATGGGCTTCCATTTTCTTGAGCTCGGGACTGACGTCGATGGAAGCGGCGCTACATGGCTCACATCCCGCCGCAGCAAGAGGCCGACGACCGACGGCTTGGGCAGAGGCACACCAATGGGCTTCCGTTTTCTAGAGCTCGGGGGCGACGTCTTCGATGGAAGTGGCGGTCATGGCTCACGTCCAGCCGCAGCGAGACGCTGGCGGCCGACGGCTTGGACAGAAGCACACCGATGGGTTTTCGTTTTCTAGAGCTCGGGGGCGGTGGCTTGGACGAAGGAGGCGGCCATGGCAAAGTAGGGAAGAAGGGGCAATTATTGTGGGCCTGTGCTATTAGAAAAGATGCAACTTCTCTTTGAGGGGAGATGAGATATATTGGTAGGGTAGCTAACATAAAAAAGAGCTATTGAAGGTCTGCTGGAGCAATAAAAAAAGCCGCATTTCCTAAGATGGGGGATAGGGATTCAGACGTAACTTACCTCCTCCATCCATCCCTCCAAATCAGATCCAGTGTCCCATAACAGATCCAGCCCTTCAACACATGAGACTTGGTTGTTTTTTCAGACAGAGATAGCAGATAGCAGCATAGTTTATAGTTTTTTTTTAAAAAAAAGACAATAATTCAGGTCCATAATTTAGACGGACATGTACATAGCAGCTAATATCATTTTCAAAGCACAATAAAACACAAGTTCAGACACATTCATAAATCAGCTTATCCAGCAGCTAATCAATTAAGTGACAGAACTCAGTCAAGTGCTTACAAAGCTTCCATCAACTACTTAAAAGTGCTGCTGCTCCTACATTCTGACATTCAGATGTCAACTTGATGGGCATTGTGACATACTTCACAAAATAATATATAGTTAGCCCACAAAATACTATAGTTAACCCTGTCCAAAATACTATCTAACTAGGTGATAGAAGCTGGAACAGATCTTGAAGGTCTAATTTGCCAAAGTTGGAACTGTTATGAACTGACCAAAATTGTCAATGACAGTGTACTCTTGAAGCTCAACTTCTCGTTTGTTCTTGGCATCATGTTCTCCTTCTACTTGAAGCTCTGCACCACCTTTTTTTTCTTTTTTTGCTGCCAAGAAATTGCAATTAATTAGAAATGTCAACATTTAGATCGCAATGACAACATATAGAAATGTTCAGATTGCAATTCTTGTATATCAACTAGTTCTGTAAACCAGACAATGCACATATGTATGAAAATTCTAATTCCACTAGTTCTGTAATACTACAGTGCAAAAATCAGGCAAATTAACCATTCTTGGTTCACCAAATCTCAAATTTGAAAGCATTCTTGCATATGACTTCGTTCTATTTTGCATCAATAAATACCAAAGACAAGGAACCCTACTGAGATTTAGTGGTGGGCAGGGGCTTCGTCTCCCACGGCGGCGCGACAGCATCACGGTCGTGCGGGAGGCCGGCGGCCACAGGCAACGCCCGCGGCGGCGCATGAGGCCAGCGGGGTCGCGCGGGACGGCGCGAGTCTGGCCCTCGCTCCCGCGTCCACATACTCCATAAAAAATTGGATAGATATTTCTATTTTAGTTGCAAGTGTCGTGAGCCTTTGATGTACTTGGACGGTGGATGAAGGGTCGCAAGTTACGCTGTGACTTGCTGCAGCTACGTTACTGAATCTCTGCCCGGGGGTAAGGAGTCATATTGGAATACTGCTGAGGTTCTTACTACGAACTGCTTACCGCAAAATTTCAAAAAAAAAAAACCTTCTTACCGCATTCGAGCTGTGCATCATGCCAAGAACCTTCGGTAAGCAGAGCACAAACATGGACACAAACAAGGGATATGCATATGCATAGTACATCACAGGACAGACAAACTGGACAGCTGCAAAGGCACAGTGATGGACGAAGCAGAATTAAGATAACTGTCAGTGACGAGACAATAGTCTGTCCAACTGTTGGCATCTCCTCTTAAAACAGATTAGAGCATCTACCACATCCTACTGATCTTGGCTAAACCGTAAACCGTCCTTAATCTAGCATCTACTTTAACAGCCATGCCCTACATAACAAAATGTGTCAGGGATGAGGCGACAAAAGAAACACAACCAGTCAGCCGCCACAACCGGCTCCTCTCTTCTACTCCTGGGGAGTCAAGCTGACGTTGATGTCAGGAGAGGCCCTGTGTGGCATGGGCGGGGAGCTCGCAGGCCAGCCAACGATGGTGAAGCCGGTCGTCATGTTCAGGTTCATGGCGCCATGCTCCGTGCTGCCATGGGGTTGTGGAGGCAGGGCGGCGGAGGGTGGCGGTGCGTGGAAGCCATTGCCGGGACCTGCCTGGGAGATTGGCATGGCGGCAGTGAGCACAGGAGGGGGAGCCACCGGTGCTGGTGGCGCTGGTAGTGCCGGGACAGCAGGTGCCTGCTGCTGCTGCAAGCTCATCCTCCTCTGGTGCTGCTTCAGACTGTTGGGCAGGAAGCTCCCCACGATCACCTGCCATGCCGAGTTTTATGTTAGAACCAACAAAGGATATATAGCTCAGCATTTGCCATCAATCTGTGAACTGATAAGAAACCGATTGCACTGAATCAACAAGGAATGAATGTTTTGTGTTCTGATGTGTTCAGTGTGACTGCATCCGAAAATTGGTTCAGGTTTCAGTTACATTTACCTGTATAGGACTTGCAGCACGCAGCATCCCAGCCACTACACCACCAACTACACGGCCGTCAGGGCAAGCAAGAGAGACACTGAGCCCACCGGTTCTCTTCCGACCTTCCTCAGCCATTGTGAAGGAGCCCATCAATTGCAGAATCTCAAAATGGCCCTGAAGACCAGAAACACATCAGTGCCCTTTATTTTAAACACAAGTAGCACAAATCAATTGTACATTTTTGAGGAAAAACTCAAATGTACATCTGCATGGCATCATTGTGATCCTATAGCAATGAAACAACTTTGTATTGTTTGTTACAGTTAGAATCAGAACTTAAACAGTTCTTCCTGGTGCCTGAAATAAATCAAAGCAATAGTGGACATACGGGAGGCACAGACGGTGGAAGCGGCATAGAACAAAATCTAAGAGAAAGTGGAAGGGGAGCCTTTCCAGACACAATAGTCTCCCTGCTGGTGCATCTATGACGTGTTTATCTGTTTAATTCTTACTGCAATCAAGTCAAAATAATGTGACTTGCATTGCTAAATCTAGGTCCGACTGAAAGATCCAGTTAAAGCTGACATTTTTTTCAACAAAAACAAATCATTGGAACCTAAGTCACTGCTTGATGTGCCTATAGAGTATAAACAACTCTAAAACTAAATCCACTGAATTTTCCCAGAGGGGACTTCTTAGTCCTAATCTGAACATTACAAGGAGAATGATAAGATACAAAAAGTAACACTCAACAGTCCATACCTCATAGGTGAAGCTGCTACCAGATGGATCCGGCTGCCTCAATGTTACATTAGAGATTGTCCCATTGGCAGAGAGGATGCAGACCGAGCGTGGACCCTTCTGAGAAAACGACATTATGCGCGCCACCACATCCTACCAACGAATTGGACAAAGCTCAGTGACACCGTTAAGACAAGCACTGCACACTAGTCAAGCAATGCCAAACTAGCTGCAGTCTGCACAGAAGCATGACGCTGCCGATGATGAAGGAACACATGTCTTACCTCCCCAGTACCCACGATGATCACATGAGGTGTGAAGCTCCCTCCGGCTGACAGGGCGTACCATTCCCCTTTTGCATTGGATGAATACCATTCAGACAGCGAAATGAACAATTTTTTTAAGTAACTTAACTACCCAATGATGAAAGAGACCTTAATCACGGCTAATCGGTAAGAAATTTAAGGATTAGGTCGATTTGGTAATCCACCCAGGAAAAAATTTGAGAGAGAATGCGCGCACAAATTGGTAGGAAAAAGGGGATAAAAACATGAGAATCACTTTTTTAACAATTAATAACACAAAAGGTGAATGCGATGAACAGAAGAACTGTGGTAACAGGTAACGGATGTTTGACTTGTAACCCTCTTGAGTGCGAAAAGCACATACACATCACCCCAACTGGACCCCATCCAAGCAATGTAACAGAAATCAACAAGGGGAACAAACATTGCAAGAAACTACTAAAAAAATGAAATTTTTGAGCTGCTGAAGAAGAAAATGAGGACGCTTTGCATTTGAGGGGGCATACTGACCTAGGGTGGCTAGGATCTGGCGCCTCCCGGAACCGCGCGGCCGGCCGCGGCGGCGTCCGGAGCTCAGGTTGGCGTGCTCAGTCTGCGCGGCCGTCTGCACGCCGTTGTTCCCGGCGGCCTCGGTCGGCTTGTCCCCACCCAGACTCCAGGCTAGGGGAGTTGGAGTGGAGTCCCCACCATCGCCAGCCGCAGCAGCTGGTGGCGGGGACGGAGTGGGGGACGTCGACGGCGAGGAGGGAGAGAACTGGTACCCCTTCGCTGCTTCTTGCGCCTCTGTCATGGAGATGTCTGCTCTAAACAGACCGTGGCCGGATTCATGGCCACCTGCCACTGCAATGCCCTCCCTCCCCTCCATGCTGAATTCGAAGGGCTCTTCTGGTTGGAACTTGCTTGCTGGGTAAAAATTTCTTGTTCTTGGTTTGGTTTGCTTCTTTGCTTGGCAGAGGAAGGCGGCCAAGAAAGAGACACCTATTTTAGTTTGGATTTGGCTTGTGTCCGGTTACTACCAGGCACCAGTAAAGCAGCGGCCTGTTGTACCAGTATTATGGGCTGGTTTAGATGCAAAAAATTTTGCAAAACGGCACTGTAGCGCTTTTCGTTGTTATTTGGCAAATATTGTCCAATCATGATCTAATTAGGCTTAAAAGATTCGTCTCGTCCATTTCGTCTAAACTGTGTAATTAGTTTTATTTTTTATCTATATTTAATGCTTCATGTATGTGTCAAAGATTCGATGTGACAGGGAATCTGAAAAATTTTGCAAAATTTTCTCGCAACTAAACAGGGCCTATACCAAAGTCATCAAGGATAGCATTTTTGAATTAGGGGCAAATAACAGAGAAAGAAAAGAGAGGGAAGAGAGATTTTTGGGGGCAGAAACGGCACAAGAATGGCGGGGTTTCCTGCTGCTCTGTGCTCCTCTCTCGTTTGACCAACCATCTGATTGGTTGGACTGCAAAGTGTACTAGAGTCCAACGTAATTTTCATTTTTCTATTGAACAGTAAAGCAGCGAATGAAGACAACAATATCTACAGACAATGGATAAGATAAATAAAAGAATAGTTTAAAGAATTGTAGTGCTTAATTGTGTTTTCACTGAAAAGAAAATACACATTCTAGAGTATTTTGTTTCATAAGCATTGTAGCTGATATTCGAATGCTGCTTCTCTTTAAAGTGTAAATTTTGCCTGTTGATAGTAGTATATTATTAGAAAAAGGTGCAGCAGGTGAGAGAAAAGCAATCACATTGGGGTTTGTACCATACAGTTCATTAACGCTCACTCCATCTCCACTGACATTATGACATTACTATGCCTACACTGCACAACTTTATTTATATATACTTAAATGATAAAACTGTAATGATTTATTTTTATTGCAAATTTGCAATAAATCTAAAGTTTTTGTGAACAATAGAGATTAAATTTAAATAAAACTTGAAAAATAAATCTAAACGTTAGCGTGCATGTTAAACTGATATTTATTAAGATATAGGAGTATGTGTTTTTTCATGTAGTTGAGAGGTGATAATTCTATTGTTAAATATTTTTGTGTATTTGGTTTGAGGAAAGAGGTAGTCCATTGTTTTCTCACTCCTCATGTTTTTTGTTTGGTTTCTAAAATTAAATAAGTTGGTCTATTACCACTTCATTTCTTACAAGCTAATAACTAGTGTATGCACGGGCAATAAATTAATTCTATCAAAATCTATGGATGAACTCATAATGCACCATCTTGTTTTCACCTTTAATTTTTCACCTTTCTATGCAGCTTTCCCAACGTGCCTCTTCTTTTGAATCTTCAAAATCCTATCATCCGCTTTTTCTCTAGAGAACTCTGGGGAAAAACATGTGGGTTAAAATTATCGCAAGCACGCGTACCAAATTTTGCAGCAACGGTTGTACTGTACCTACCTGTTTTGCTTGGCCATCTTGCCCTGCACATTTCACAGCTGTCCATCTGAGAGGATAAGATCGAAGCTGGGGGCCTTTTTGGGAATTCAATAGCTGGATTAATTCAAAGGGGAAATAAAAAAATACAGTCAAACCCATGACGTGCTGCAACGGTAAAAGTAAAAGCATGAAATCCTCGTCATCATAAAACTATGGATGCCTGAATAAACAAGGCTACTGATAAGAGTCTGCATCTTAAGAACTAGTACTCCTATAGCATAGAACTATTGCTATATATCCGCTTTATTATATGAGTATCAAAATATAAAAGAATGCTTCTGCTGACAATAAGACACAGGAAGATTTTGTAGATTAAGAAATAAAAAAGCAAGTGCTGCTTTTTTAGCAAGACACAGGAAGATGCAGACAAAAGGGTGGGCAGCTCTTATCTTAAGAAAAAGAAGAGTGTGGTATGAAGAGAAAACGTTTATACACAAGTTAAACTTAAGTAGTAGCAATGCAAAAAAAAAGGTGTACAGGAATAACAACTAGTTTTCGTTTTTAACGTAAAGCTACTAAAGTGTAGGGACTAGAGCACGAAAGAGAGACAGGGAGTTCCACTGTCCCTTGCCTTGGAAACATCAAAGGCTTTGTTCGCTTCGCTGAAAAACCATGGTTCAAAGTATCTCGTTGATTGAAAAAGTACGACTTATAAAACAAGCGAACAGGTTCAGTGGGCACTGGGCACAGCTGTGGTAGTAGGTCTGTAGGAGTTAACTCTGGAGTCTGAATTAGCACGGCAGCTGGAGCAAATTTCCGCGGAATCCGCTGCAAAGGATGCAAAATGTGTGAGCTGCGGATCAAAAGCTGGATCCACAATGTCCAATAGCTATAGCATTTATTGCATCACAGATACTGAAATGCAAAACAAGATTACAAGAAGTTCAGAAGGTGAGCAGTGAGCACAGCTTGGTATGAAACAGTGACACTTCACAACTTTTTTTTTTTTTGCTCTTTTTTGGGATTCAGCATTTGAAATTAGTCCACTCCACAGAAATTCTGATTCACCAATCGTAATACAGATCACAGCATTTTGAGTTCTGAATATAACCTGTCACTGCTCTTTTGTATTTTGGATAAACTGTCACTCTGCTCTTGGCTCAGTGAACAAGAAGACAGAGTAATTTGAAATGCAAAATGTTTGTTACACTGGAACTTAGTAGGAGATATTTTTGGTTTCTTCAAAGGACTGGCTGAAAACAATCAGGAAAACAGCACTTTCAATTATTACGGAGGAAAAAGAAAGCTGGCAGCAACAAAAAGGCACAAGCATTAGACACAAGAAACTTAGCGCAAGCAACATTACTTGCCAGAAATAACAAATATGATCTACAAGCAGCCTAATCCCAACCAAAACAGAATCATTTGTAAAAGATAAATGAAGGGGTCTTAGATATCATCATCATCATAATTATTAGAAAGTAGTTTACCTTTTCCTTTTGAAACATAGAGAATAGTTCCTCAGACCATACCATGCAGTCCCATGTTTTACCTAAAAAAACATCTAATAATCTCAAATCAGAGGCTTGGGACGACCTGTATTCAATTGATGAGCACCAATAGAGAAGGTTGTAGCTGAGCCATGCCTGTGTAAGCAGGACCACTATGACTAAATATCATGAAGAGAACTTCTTAAAAAAATGGTGCACCTGTTATGATTCGAAATCCTTCAGTTATGGGCTTATGGCCATGGACAGACAGCCATACAGGACCAAAAAAAAGTACCGAGAAGCACAGAGAGAATCTCTACATGTTTTGGGTGATTTTGTGTTTAAACTTTAAACAGTTAACGACCATTAAAAGATATCATAAATATCTTGAATAATCCATAGTTTACACTGTGGAATACGAAGGTAAAAACATACAAGTTCAATTAATTTTCATTGGAGATATTGACAGAAACTGAGTATGGATTAGTGGACATCTGTACTTGCTTCAAGTGCACCCAGAAGGAACCAAAACTCACCTCCCAAGAATTAGTATAGTAGAGTTGATTATCGATGAGGCTTTGATTAAAGAGTGATGCCATGTGATTAAGCCCAAAAAATGGATATTCCTGTATCAAACGTTTTTACAGGCTTCTTGTAAGTATAAAACAAATGGGACAAGAGAAAGCAGCTCACGCGCCCTTTCTTGTGTCACAACTTTCAATATGATAAACAGGTAAAGGCAAAACAGGAACCAAAATTTAAAGCTGCCAAATTATAATTAAAGTAAACAAACAGAGAACTCAGACCTAGAGGACCTTTTCTATTCTTAGACTGCGAAATAATCTGCCACCTAGTCTAACCATGCACATGGACATGGCCTCTGAAGCACCCTTTTCAAGGAATAACCCATGGGAACAATAGCAATAGTACTACTGAGAGTTTTTTTTTTCTTGGAGCCGAACAGGGGCAGTTGCTCTGCCATTTCACTATAGAAGGAAGCAGCTGTAGTATTTATAGGATTTCATAGGGAAGCACTAAACGGTAAAAAATGAAAAATAACTGTACTAGAATCACAACAAATAATTGAGAGGGCTATTGAGAGTTGCATGTTGTGTCAGCATTGAGCTCCAGTGCTAAGATTTTACTAACTGTACCATGCTCACTATTAACAGATAAAATGTTGATGTTTAAAGATCAGAAGATGTATACCTACTTTAATAATGTAGTGGTTGGGACAGATTGAATGGGAATTTATTGCACCATAACAGCGGCTTTGCCAAAGTAAGTCAATAGCTCCGACTTCGGTTGCAACTCCCTCTCTTGCATGATACATCTTCTGGAGTTTCTATTTTTGCAACAAAATCAAGTATATACACCACCGGGCTTGAACCACTTTTGTTAACAAACTACAAATAACAGAGGAAATGTTGGGGCTTGAACGATATTTCAGTAGAAGATCAAATGCTATGAAGCACTTTTATTGTTGTATAGTCTTGCCATTAAAACTCCTCAAGAAAAATTACTTGAATACTAATACTATGAATGTAAGAGAGGAAAAAGTTATCATGATCGATTTATGACTCGTGAGAAACCAAGTTTCATATGCTTCTTCAATCAAGAATAAATCACTCTATACATCACTTAGTGCTGAATAATGTTACCATAAAACAACATATGATGCTTCTTCCTCAAGAAAACCTACTTGAATATTATGAATAGAGAAAAGATTGTTACCATGATTGAACTATGACTCTCAAGCACACCAAATTTCAGTTGCTGCTTCAGTCGAGAATAGATCTCTTAAGTATATGTTGCACAAAACCATCAGAAGTTTGCTGAAAAAGCTATTGTTAAGTTTTGTACAGGATGCACATAAAGGGATGACAGAAAACACATGTTTCGATACTAACTTAGATTTTTACAGTAAGTGCTTAACTACTTGTAACCTTACATATTCTTATATTCTGACTTAGGGCATGTTTGGATGGAATCCTAAATTCCGGATTCTAGATAAAAATAATCTTTGATGTTTCTTGGATTTTGTGCCTGTGTATTAGAATCCTATCGAATCCTAAGGTGTTTGGGTGGGATTCCAGGATTTTGAGATTTTTTCTATCCGGATTCTTAAAATCCCTATAGATCCAAACGCTGCCTTAGATGCTGGCTCATCAAATGACTTACAGTTAATGAGCGACTTCAATGTAGCAAGAGTCCTTACATTCAGACTGACAATTATACTAATATGACAATAAAATGCTGAGGACCATGATGCAAGTTTTTAATGACTGTGGTAGCTGACCAAAGTTCACCTTTTTGTCCAATGGTGACTTTAAAAAGTTCATAGCTGATGAAAACTTTACAACTAAAGTAGATTGGAGAAGGGAAATAACATATGATTTTCTCATGAAAAGACAGTAAATTCACTGCCTATGAGAAAGAACTTCCACACGGAAGTTCGATTTTGTTTTGAACCTTAACAACTAAAATGTTGTTTTGATGTTTGAAACGCTGAGCAAAAACTTTTCTGCATTAACTGAAAAACAAATTTTATAACGATTCTTGGAACTAGGAACTATCAGCAGGTTGGGCAAGCATTCTTCAGAGGTACAGAATCACAGATCAAGACTGAAGCAAGATCTATTAGTTGAGGAGCAAACTCTGAAACTGAACTATGTGATGTTTAAGGTCTGAGGCATGATGATGACCACTGAAGGCATGGTGCTCATCTCATCTCTGGGTTAGTAGAAAAAAGGGGAGGGAACATATGTTGTAATCACGAATTCAGTACTGGTCCATTCTCTGTTTTGATGATTCTGGAAGCCATAATAACTACAGGCTAACCACATCGTCTCAACAGGAAGACAGAGGAACATGATTTGCAGCACGGCGCGAGAAATATGAACCTACTGCTGGAAGATTTCAGAATGAAATGCTTCAGTTGCACTTGTATAGGGTAATAGGGAGAAAAAATAGGAAAAGGGCGTGATTATTTATGCGCGTCCACATCAAATAATAACCTAACAATTTTTTAAAAGTAAAATAATAACCTAATAAATTATCAAGGGTTCCGCACACTGAAGCACGCACGGAATGAAACATGAAAAAAATTTATGGCTCCGTCTTGACCTGGCGGAGTGATCGAGAGTTACTGACCATTACCAGCTAGGTGAGGCTCCGAAGCATACGTCAGGGAAGGATATGGTGGCAGTTCAGGAAAACAAGTGAGTAGTGTCCGCCAGCACCGAGAGGCGAGAGCGAGGAGATCGACGTCGCCGCCGGCGCCGGTTCGTCGGCCGCCTCGGTGCCATTGCCCATCAGCTGCTGTCTAATGGCCTAGTGGGCCTCGGCCCTACTGATTTGGGCCACGGCACTGTTAGTGAGCTGAAGGCATTATGCCTCGTACGGCCTTTGGTTTTAACTTTCTCAAAATGTTGTGGTGCGCCCCGTCCGGACGCCGCGCTTCCCTAACCGCTGGCCAAACAGGCCTACTCCTCTGGCTTCCTTCATGGCTTCTAAAAAAAAACAACAACAACAACTCGCACAGCCGGGGTGACATTCCCCGTCACTCGCCTTCTCCAGCGTGGTTGCCGCTCGCTGCGGCCTTCATTCTCTAGCGCGGGGGCACGCCTCGCTGTGGGCACGGCAACCCCCCCCCCCACCCCCCGCAACCTGCTCTAGTGTGGGGGTGCCTCGCTGCGCGAGGACGCACCTACCCGACCACCGTTGCTGCCTCCACTACCGGTGCCGCCGCTCATCTGGGGCCACGCAGCTGCTCACTACGGGCCAGGCGCGCCCGTCCACTGCCATCTTCCTTCTCCGCCGCGACCTAGCGCCGGATCTCGCTCTGCAATGCTCCCCGCTTGTCAGGTTTTGCTCAAAGCGCATGTTGCAAGCGTATATTTCAAGTGTTTTTGATGTTTCATAGTATGTTGCAAGTGTTTCATATGAATGTTGCAAAAATAGATCTGGATGTTGCATATGCTCTAATGGTTTGTACACGTATGTTGCAAGCATCTGTTCTCAATGTTTCATTTATTTTTCAGACGCATATTGCAAGTGTGTTTATCTGGATATTGCATATGTTTCATAAATATGTTGCAAGTATTTTATTTGGATGTTGCCTATGTTTTGCAGTGGTTTTCAAGTGTGTGTTTTCAGGTGTTCTTTTGCATGTGTTTCAGACGCATGTTTCAAGTGTTTATCTGCCTTCTTTTGTATGTTTCAAGTGTTGCATCTATATGTTTCAATAGTAGATCGGGTCTTGCATATATTACTATGGCTATACACGCATGTTTCAATTGTTTCATCTATTTTCAGACGTATGTTGCAAGTGTTTCATTTAGACGTTTCAAAAGTAGATCTCGGAGAAGCATATGTTGTTGCTGCTACGTGCCACCATGGTTCACCATGCTACCGTGGGTCACCGCGCGCGCTTACTGGTGTGGTGTTGCTGCTGCGTGCATGTGGGCGCATGAAATGGAGCAAGCTCGGGGTGGTCCCTGTGCATGCATGGGCCCGTGTGGCATCTGGAGCAGGATGGGTGAGGGGCGAGAGAGTTGGGTGCGTCAGGCAGACACTTAGGTGCAGGTGTGGGAGCACCGTCCTACGCTAGCGTCTCAGATCGAACGTCTGGGCGCTAGCAAGTCCATTTAACTTTTTAACTCTGAGTGCTCACTAATCAGTTTCCTCTTGTAACTTTTATGTGATCTTCATATTTCACGCTGACCCAGCTCACACGGGCAAATTCATGTGAATGGCCACAAATGAGATGAAATAAATTTTTTAAATTATACGGTAGAACGTCTCGTTGATGAGAACGTTGTCCACCACTATCACTGAAGTCACAATGCCATTAAATCCTTGGAATATTCGCTCTCACAGAGAGTCGAACCCAGCACCTCAGGTGCTAGCTCTTTTTTTAGCAACACCACCATCTTTATTCAAATAGGAGGATTGTACATATTACATACATCATCAGGTGAATTCAGAACCACACATGTCGTCTTACCTCGGCATGGATCGAGCTACAAGCTATTCTACAAGCATCGGTGTTTGAGTGTACAAACTCGACACTAGTAAAAGCTGCCTTCCTCACATTGATCTCCCGGATAACCTGTCTGTATATCCCGAGATCACCTTGTCGGATGCTCTTCAATCTAAAACCATCAGCTTATAAGTCTGCAGCTAGAGCCATCCCTTCTTTACACGTGATAGACTCCATCACCTCCGGATCAACAATGCCCTGAAGGACCAATGCTGAGGCGCCCATAAAACGCCCATCCTCGTCTCTCGCTATTGCTGCTACTGAAGCCATGGATACATTCATGGACAAAGTTGCATCAACATTGATTCTCGCTATTGCTGCTACCGAAGCCATGGACACATTCTTGGACAAAGCTGCATCAACATTGATTTCAATGACCATGCCGGCTGCCGTTCACGCACCCGAGACTGTGGCCGCTGCACACGCGCCTCCTCTCCTAATTCTGACACAAGCTTATCCACAAAATTATGCGTCGACAGAGGACTTTGATAAACATTCTCATGAATCGCCTTCCGTCGTGCATACCAAATAATCCACAACGTGATTGCCACTCTAACGACGTCCTCTTGTGGTAAGATCTCTGTCATGATAGCCACCAAGACTTAGCATCATTCTCCAAAATTTCACTCAGGAGCTCCACTATCTCTTCCTTCTCCGGCGCATGAGTTGCCTTTGTCAGAAGGTTACTACACTGCATCCCTGAAAGCCAGAATGGGTCATCAAATTTACTGGACGCAAAATGGCTAGAGGAGAACATATACTCCTCAAACTTTGTTAGAATAATGAGGAATCAACTGAGGCTTTACATAGCTGCACTCGTATCCACCTTAATCCACGTATGTCAAAGTGGATTGATGTAAAAAAATTAGTAACACATGGATTAAGGTAAGCCCTGATATGGTCAGATAAAGTATAAACACCCCTCCTCTGATCCAATGGACTTAGGATATGATTAGTGGGATATATAAAATGTCAAAACTGTTCTCCTATTAATTTTTCATGATGATACAAATAATAATTCGTCTAGCTGTTGCCTTACAATATCCATTTTGTTTATGGTGATAAATGTTCGGGGATGAAAAGAAAACAAACAAACAAACTTAGACATGAAACAAGAAACACAAAGTAAACCTGCAAGCACGCTCTGCATACCCATTAGATACAGTATAAATTGTAGAGGAAACAATGAGCAAATCTCCAATCTTCATGGAGTTCCTATGGATGCCCTCTTCCATACAGTACATGATAAATGTGCTCGCCAGATGCCTTGGCACGCAAATTCTGGGAGTTCTTCCGGTAATTACTGCGTGCCCAAAATGACCGTCACATTCACCTTATCAACGACTTTATCCTCCTCTTCATCGAACATGTCTTCGCTTATATCTGCGGCTGTGACGCCCTCGTCCACTGTAGTACTCAGAACAGTGAACTTATCCTTCTTCCGGTGTGTAATTACAGTTCCAGGTTTCTTCTCCTGCGCGTGCAACGTTATGGTGACACTATACATGGATCTTGGTGGAACAACTTCTTTGTCTGGTTGCGTGCTGTACGCTAATAAGCTCGTTGTTCTGATCATGAAGGCGATGTAATGATCCGTATCGTTGGTCAACTGAACTGAGCGTGATTGTTGTCTGTTAAGTTCAGCGGGAAAATGAAACTCCAGCGGCTCGATCCCAAGCATGTCATCCGAGCAAGAATTTATCTGCGCCAGAAACGGAGGAGAGCGGATTATATTACCATGAGACATATATCCCAAGACGTAGTTTTGCAGGCCCGTGGTCGTGGAATGGAAGCCTTAAAAGCCTCTTGAGGTCGATGGGAGGACGCAAGCTTACCAAGTCAGATGCGTATAGTTCACTTGTTATATCCATAATATTTGGCCTTTGTATTGGATTCTTGTCCGTGCACCTTAATGCCAACTCGAGGCATTTAGTGACTTGTTGGTACCAAAGTGGTGTATACCTCGTCGATTTATTCCACCGGTGCCTCCATCTTCTAAGCACCTTTCATACGACAAAGGCGAAATAGAAGCCCAAGTATTATGTGGATACATACTGTGTGCAAATGCTCAAATGCATATCTGACCTATTTAACGTAAACTGCAATTTTTTCGGGGGAAAAAAAAACCGGTAACAGGGCTCTGTACGTTTTCACATCTAGTATACTAACAAAGATGAACTTGAAACCTGCACTTGAAGGACATATTAACTGCACTATCCATCCCAAAATAAAAGCATATCTCGCTTCTCGAGAAGTCAAACATTTCAAAGTTTTGTCAAAAATATACAAAAATGTACTTACATTTATGATATATATAGTAAGTATCATTAGATTAAATGTGGAATATACTTACATAAAAAACTCTTATTTGAAAATACAAATATAGATACTATTTTATATATATATTTCTAGTCAAAAGTTTGACTTCTCGAAAAGTGAGGTGTGTTTTTATTTTGGGATGAAGCGAGTATCTTATATCCTTTGTTTCATGGTTTTTAGTCAGTACACTTGCTGTTTTCGCAAACAGTAGTATTTGAATTCATGGGTGTATGGAAAATTGCAGCATGTAGCTCCTCAGTCCGCTGTGGAAGCTACCAACAGAAATTTTCCTTGTTCAATTCCACATTTTACACATGTTCCGCACAACCTCTGAGAAGAAAGGCCCATTAAGAACTGGATGTGCTGGACTATATATAATTCTAAAGCATGGAAACGGATGACCCAAGATGGATTTTTTTCGTAATTATAAAAAGGTGTATTTTCTGTGCAATGGTAAGATAAATCACTTACATTGTTTATATTGGGCCTCTTCTTACTTCCTGTCACTATCTTTATGATTATGACACCAAGACTATAAATGTTGGACCTAGCTGACATTTTGCCATGATCTAGATATTCCGGAGCATAATATCCTCTGCATGAAAACATCCATGCATGATAGCAGAAGGAAAAATCAGAGAAAGTAAATGTCATAAAACACAGTAGTACAGCTTACTAATGTGCGCAGCTCACCGTGGCCCAATGCCTTCTGATTTGTCAGCAAGTCTTGAAAGTCCAAAATCTGCAATCTTTGGGTGTGTTTAGTTGGTGAAAAGTAGGTGAAAAGTTACTGTAGCATCTTTAGTTTTTATTTGACAAATATTATCCAACCATGAAGTAACTAGGCTCAAAAGATTCGTCTCGATATTTACAGACAAACTATACAATTAGTTATTTTTTATCTACATTTAATACTCCATACATACGTCTAAAAATTCGATGTGATGGGTGAAAGAGAAAATATTTTGGGTTTGTATGGGAAGTGAACACACCCTTTGGTACCATGTCGTCGCCAATTAGTATATTCGAAGGTTTGAGATCCATGTGAATAATACGGTTTCCCTGGTGAAGATACTTCAAACCCTCGCAAATTCCCAAAATTATTCGATACCGTATATGCCATTCATATCCTCGTAGCTCATCTGTACAGCAAAAGAACAAATAATAGTAGGAGGACTAAGGAAGCACGTAACTCGAAAGTGTATATGGCATAGAAAAGGTTGGGTCATTTTGATCTGTACAGTCAGCCCCTTATATATAATTAAGAACTGACATAAAAGAAAATGAGGGGAAATATAAGAGCAAGAAACAAAGGAACCCAATGTATCATCGTACCAGTAAGGTGTTGCTCAAGGCTTCCATTACTAACATATTCAAAACAGAGCAATCTTTCCCGACGCTCCGCCATAACTAGTTTTCTTTCAAATTTCAAAATTCGTCCTAAAGTATCAAACAATAACCTAGAAACCGTAAAACATTTGGGTGTTTAACCGACATCATGAATTCAACCTCCCGGTAAATCATCCTTTCTTCGATTGTGTGGCTCTCAAGCCTCTTAACAGCAATAATCCTGTTGCCAAGGATCCCCTGCAGTTTAATTGCTTAACAGCACTTAGATAGAGTTTGGACATGCAGTAAGAAAATTTGAAGCACAGACCAAACCAAGACTAAAGTTTACCTTGTAGACCTTCCCACATCAACCGCTACCAATCATTCTCTCATCAGAGAATTTTTTGCGTGATATACTCTAGAAGTGATAAGGGAAGACAACGTGGCATATGGCTTCCGTCAAGTATGCTTTCTAGGACTTCCATTGCTCTGTAGGATATTGAAATTAAAGAAGGGAATAGGTAGTAAGAATATATTGATATATAAACGTAAATGAAGTAGATTTTCTGTTATCACTGGTTCACTACTCCCTCCGTCTTGAAATACAGTGTATTGTGACTTCTAAAATTTATACTGAAATTCAATGCATCTTATATAACGACTATACCTAGATTTGGCAAAGTTTGTTAAAAATGAAACCAAGATTTTAGGAGAAACTCCTTAATTGGAATAATCACTAGGTACATGTGTCATTTGAATGTTCCTTTAAGTTGTCTTAAATTTTTTAGAATGCACTATATTCTAGGACGGAGGGAGTAGCGTATAAGTAATTCACTAATTCTTCATTTAAAAATCCGTAAAAGATATTGTGATATGGAAGGACTCATCTATATGTTTCACATATAATTAAATAGATATCTCATGGAAAGGGGAAAATGGTTTTTTTTAGAAAGAGTGACAAGAGATTTGTCTGTGTATATATTAGATCAGGAAAAAACAAAAAGTTTCAAAAATTATAGGACTCGTCCCTCCGGTTCTGCTTGCGAAAACCTGCCACTATGTCTAACCAGACAACTAGCAGAAAAAAGAATAACTGCAGAACCAGGGAGATCACTGAAACCGACCAAAGAAACACGGTACTGGAAAAAAAAACTACTATAGAAAAGGCAAGAAAAAACAAATCCATTTATACGGTTGCTGGTGTTATCAGCCACCCCTACAAATGGCTTGATTTATAGGGGCGGCTCTATATCCAGCCGCACTTAGAAATCGGATTTGTAGAGCCGCCCTACGAATAGACGCCGAATAGTAAAAATTAAGCGCTAAAATTTGAATTTTTTCAAACAACCTTGGATGAAGAAATGTTCAAAATAAAAGTTGCAGATCTCGAAAAGTTATGAAACTTTGCCTTTACAACTTTTTTATTTGAAATTATTTATTGCTTCAAAATGCTGTTTAAAATTCAATTTTAAAATTGTTGAAGAACACTGATTTCTCTTTTTAATCTCTGGCTAAAACTTGTAACTAGTTTTTCTTCCTCAGACTAACTTCAAATTTGATGATTTTTTCCTAAAATTTTCTAAAATCGTGCTCTGTCAATTTATTGTGTTCTTACTGCTATTATTTTGTCCATCTTTTCATGTAACTATGTTTTATCTATTTAAATTTTGAATTTCAAAAAATAGCAATTTCAAACGTCATTTTGAAATATTAAATGATTTCAGCTGAAAAAGTCATAAACATAAAAGTTATAGAACTCATCAAGATCTACAAATTTTATTTTGGTCATTTCTTCATCCGACAAAGTGGTAGTAACATTATTCACAAAATTTACATATCGCTCTTATAGTTCCATAAACTATAAGAGGGATATGTAAAATTTGTGAACAATATTGCAACCACTATGTCAGATGATTAAATGATCAAATAATCAAAATAAAAGTTGTAGATCTCGGAAAGATATAGAACTTTGCAGTTGACAACTTTTTAATTTGAATTCATTTTGTCAAGAAAAACTACGTTTGAATTTCTCAAATTTGAATTTTAAATTTTTAAAACGACTTTAGATGGAGAAACTACCAAAATAAAAGTTGTAGATCTCGAAAAGTTATGAAACTTTGTAGCTCACAACTTTTTGATTTGAGATCATCTCGTCAAGGAAAACTATGTTTGAATTTCTAAAAATTTGAAATTTGAAATTTTTAAACGACATCGGATGGACAAACAATAAAAACAAAAGTTGTAGATCTCGGAAAGTACAAAACTTTGTAGTTAACAACTTTTTGATTCGAAATCATCTTGTCAAGAAAAACTACGTTTGAATTTCTCAAATTTGAATTTGTAAACGACCTTAGATGGAGAAACTACCAAAATGAAAGTTGTAGATCTCGAAAAGTTATGAAACTTTGTAGTTGATAACTTTTTCATTTGAATTCGTTTAGAGAATCAAACAATCAATTTAAACTCGGTTTAGCATAATATGTGGGGAAAGAAAATCAATTATAGACACAAGCGAGTGATGGGTGGAGTGGTTAGAGGAGGGAATGCGCGAGCTCAAGGTCACAGGTTCAAAACCCAGCGGCTGCGAAGCGCGCAAAAAAATGTGCGACTTGCGGTCGCGCGACGTGTGGCTTAGGGCCCACCCCAGATTAAAAGATTTTTTCCTATTTTTTTTGGCCTGGATTCATAATTTTTTTGAAATGGATTTGTAGGGGCAGCTCAATATCCAACCGCCATTGCAAATCTGATTTGTAGGGGCGGTCCAGCCGCCCCTACAAATCGGCCATTTATAGCCACCCTTTAGTAGGGGCGGTTGGCAAAACCACTCCTACAAATCATCAGGAGCCGCCCTACAAATGGTATGTGTAGTAGTGTACGCTTTAGACGACCGGCAACACTATTACGTGCGGGAGAGGGCCCATGCCACCTGTGCAGGCCTGGAGGCTGGAGGTGGATGAAACCTTGTGAGGTGAGGACAGAGTAAGGAGGCCTGCAGGTGAGCACAATGGCACACTGATGAGGCGCATCAGGATGTTAGTAGGGAGGAGAGAGGGGAGAATAAATGAGTTTCTACTATATGGACCCACATGTTTGACTTACATATGCTAGATTGTTGCATCAATCTTGGGGTTGTAGCGTGGGGTGTGGCTGCTTTGGACCGGCATTGGTGTTAATTAATTAGATTAGGGATCTTTGATCCGCAATTTCATAGTTTGGGGAACAGGACGAGAATTGTGTAATAGGATAGGGAGAGTCACTATGAGGACCATATGCCAAGTTCCACGTTGGCCAAGATTGAGGTTATGGGGTAATTAGATAGATTAGGGGTGTAGAACTGTAATTTTATAGTTTAGGGACCTGAATAAGAATTATGTAATATAGTTTAGGACCCACTCATAAGTATAAATTACTCTTTTTGACTTACACTGCTGGTTACGTTTACTGTTAGTTTGTAACCCACCTACAATTTCCAGATGGGTCTGATGACTCTTGTAATCAAGGAAAATTTCAGGCTGCTTCAAATACTTTTTGGCAAAGAATTTAGAAATCAAAAGAATGCTTACCTGAGACGATATACCTGGTGATCCCATTTCAACACTTAAATTTGCTAGATCCTTTTGGTGCTCCTCGTGTAATAGTGGTGTGTCGTCAAAAACAACTGTTAAATTCACCTCATCAACCACTTTATCCACCTCATCAGTTTTTCTCTGAGAATTACCCCCCTCGTCATTGAACATATCATCAGTTACATCCACAGCTGTAAGAATTGCGTGAGCTCTGGTGCTCTCCACGGTTAACTCCTCCTCGCACTGATTATGTAGCGGTGTCATCTCCTGCGCCGACAATGTTATAGTGGCTCTACACTTGGATCGTGGTGCAGCAATGCCTTTATTTGGCTGTATGGAGAACGGGAGTAGACTTGTCGTTGCAATCCTAAAGGCCATGTAATAATCTGTATCATTTGTCAGCTCAATTGAGCATGATACCTGCTTCTCGTTGGCAAGAGGAAAATACAACTCAAGCGGCTCAATGCCAAGCATGTCATCTGAGCTAGAGATTATCTGTGAGTGAAAAGACAGCTGCGTTACTGCAACTTGTAGACGACTTGCAGATTATCCGTTTTTTTTTCTCGAAACGCAGCAGAGTTGTATAGAGATATTATCGGCTTCTGTTGAGACATATGAGCTTACCTTCTCTAATGAAGACTCTCTAATTTGACCATCCCAGCTATCTAGTTTGTTGAGCTCACGGACAACGTCCCATATAAATGGTCTATTTATTGGGGTTTGTTCCATGCAGCTCACCGCCAACTCGAGGCATTTTTTTTCACTTGTTGGTACCATATAAGTGGTATATGCTTTGATGATTTACTCCACCTATGCCTCCATCTTCGAAGTACCTACAATTTAGATCAAGGTAATCTTTGATTGCCTGGCACTGAAATATTTATCCAAATTGTGCATATATGCTTGAAAATTGAAATGAAGTCGACGATTCCCTTCAATTCTTGCGAAAATATATCTATTCGCTTCAAAATAATGTATATGACAGTTTTTTCCTTTTTTCTGAAACAATGTCCAATATGATACGATGCGTGGTTTGGGACACACAGTCTAAAATTTTCAGAAACATACGATACGATAGAGTTTGCTCGTGAAGTAATTAACACCGCACAAATAAATAATCGTGCATTTGGTTTATGCTGAACAAGGACGAATTAGTTTTAGTTTTTGTTAGTTCTCTTTTTTTTTTGTCAGGGCCTGCAAGTGCGCTTTTTTCTTTTCACACGTATAATAATTATCATTAATTTAAAACTGTATTTCCGATATGTTTAAAAGTGTGAGCAATAATGTTGATCGGACTCAACAAATAAGCGAGTTTAAATCTTTTCCTTCCATTAATGAGAAAGAAAACGTCTAAGTATTTATTAACTTTGTCAATGAAAGAGTGTGATTTTAGTTTTGCCCAAAGTCAAACTATTTTAAATTTGACCAAGTTTACATAAAAGTTTTTCTACATTTATGACACCAAATATGTTTACTATGAAAAATATATTCCTTGAGAAATCTAATGGTATTATTTGGTATAATAAATATTGATATTTTTAATAAATTTGTTCAAACTTAAGATTGTTCGGACTACGATCTCATGTACCGGCTTGACCCCCCAAGTCATGTAAACTCCCGAGAGGCTCAACACAAATCATCCAATTCTACCCAATTCTGTTCTCCATAGTATCACGAGTTCAAGTTCCAATCCAGGGCACAAGACATCGCTTCCACACCGTGTACCCTTGGGAGACCGATCATTACTAGGGCAGCACCCTTGCTTAGGCAGTAGATCTAATTGATCTGCCGCCCTTGTCGCCATTCTAGCGTAGGCCATGGCATTAGATGACATATCCTGGTGTTGTCCTCGTCATTCCTCACCACCACCGTGGCCCATATGATCCACTAACTAGGATCGCCCTCTCGTCACGCTATCAGACCATGCATCATCCCGCGCTGTCGTTCAGCATGGGCATTTGGTTCTTTGGTTCAGTTCCTCGGTTACCTAGAAAATTTGGTTCCTGGAATTGATCGGTTCCAAAAAAACCCGAACCGACCAATTCCGTTTTTGGTTCTTTCGATTCGATTTCAAACCGAAATAACCAAATCTTCATGCGCTTTGACTGCTGGAGGGCCACACGCCGGTGGGGAGCCGCTACCGCTGTCGCGCACTGCTGCTCACGGCTTGCCACGCGCCAATGGGGAGCCGTGCTACCACCGTCTCGCACTGTCGTGCACGTCGTCGCACGATGTGCCGCCGCCGAGCGAATCGCCTCGGCGCAAGCAGCGACCAGCAGGCCATTCGGTGGAGGGGAGCAGGATGACCTGGAGAGGAGTGAGCTAGTGAGGGCGGTGGGTTGGGGGGCTGGGGACTTGCCAGCTTGAGTGGGGGCGGCAAGGAGGGGAATAGAGGCGACGTGATAGTTGGATGGGGTTCGCGGCCTCGCGGTCACAGGTCGGGACCTGGCAGCTAGGGTACGGCAGGCTTGGGAGATGAGTGAGGATTTATACGTAGGGTTTATCTGTGTATTGGGCTGGGCTACATTCTTATGGGTCTTTAGACTGTAAGTTCGGTTATTTCAGTTAACTGAGCACTGGAACCGAGATAACCGTAATAATTTCGGTTTCGCATAACCTAGAACCTGGAACCGAGGGGTACGCCTCAACGCCTAGGCACGTTCTAGGCAACACCTAGACGATATGGCATATCTAAAGCCCTGTGGTGTCCTGTCGTGCCTGGGGTATGCCTCAACGCCTAGGCGACACCTCAAAAACCATGCACCACACTGTCGTCCATGTTCGCCACTGATGGAGACACACCTTCATAGGAGTGCCTCATCCATGATTCCACTCGCATCTACATCACCATCCCATGTGCATCGATGATCGTATTGCGCTTCATGTGCGCCACTTGTCTACACCCGGTCTACGTCAAGTTGTTCGAGTTGTTCGTCTCTGACATCAAGCACTAACCCCATACCTTGTGTCTAGAATGCTTGCCTTCAGGCAGGAGCATAAGCGTAGATTGATCGCCTTCAGGTATGAGCATCCACTCCTGCACTGGTTCTTCATCTAGCAAAACCTCATGACTAGCATCGTCGTCTCTTCCCCACCTACTTCGTCTATTCTGACAACAGTGGGCTACATCGACACCTTATACCCCGCTGTTCTACACACCACAACATCGAGGACTTCTCTACTAGTTCCTTAAGCACTAGCGTATGGTTGGGACCCTCTGCCTAGTATGGAAAGTATTGGAAATATTGGTGTGTGCCTTCGTCCTCAACATGTTCCCAAGACTAGCAACCTTGACGCACGCTTCATCCATGGTCCTTGACTGCACCGACCCTTTGGCTCATGTCCTATCTGCCTTGATTGCATTGTGTTTTTCATCTATGTCCTTGACAACCCTAACTGCGTCGAACTCAGCATCACCCTCTTTCACGGCGATTGCCTCAACATATCTCTGTCATTACCTTAGCACCTCTTTTGTGCTTGCAGCTTCATGTGCAACCGCCTTGATATCGCCAAGCCGACCATGATTAGGTCAACCACAGCTATCTCCAGCATCGCATCTTCGACCACAACTGCTTCACCCTAACTCTCGGCTACCTACCTTGGCATCGGACTGCAGGAGGGGTGTTGTTGGATCGTCGGCTTCCACCTTCGAGTTCTTCTCTAGTCTCACTGTCTATGGAGGTCCCTATCTAACTGTAGGGGGTTTGGTGTTACAATATATCACAACTAGGATAGAGTTAGTTAGGATCACGATCCCATGTACTGGCTTGACCACCAAGTCACGTAAACTCTCTCTCTCTATATATATATATATACATATATATACCGCCCGAGAGTCTCAATGCAAATCATCCAATTCCACACAACTCTATTCTCCTGCAACTAGAGTTGCATTCTTTTGGGCCCGATGTAGTATATGTTATTCATTTTATTTAATGACTACTATTAACATTTGATTTTCTCTGTATCAGCATTATCTAAGGAGTTTTTTTTTACCTAAACACATAGGTAGCGATCTATTCGACTGGTTGATAGTCATCAATGTGTCTTCGTTTGTGTAAAACTTTAGCAAGTTGTTTGCAATTTGTTTTTACAGGAGTCAGAAGTGGTTTTAAGATGGTTGCATCAACTCGATATGATGTAACTAAATTGCTTTTTTAATAACAAAAAAATTCTTTTATGGAAAACATATGCTTGGTGTAAAAAAACAACTATATTTTTGCAATGTGGGATAAGTCGCTCTTACTTTGGTTGTATTTGGCATCTGCCTACTTCCTATCACCAACTCTATAATTATGACACCTAAACTATAAATGTCTGACTTCCATGACCTTTTGCCATTTACAATATACTCTGGAGCACAATATCCTCTGCATGAAGACACCATAAAAGACATTGTGTCATATAAGACCTAGGGAGTAAATCTCAGAAAAGAAGTATATTATAGATGTAGTATCTTCATGTGTAGCTTACGGTGATATTAGACGTTGTGCACTCGTAGTTTGTGAAATCCCCTCAATTCTTGATAGTCCAAAATCTGTAATCTTTGGACCATTTGGTCACTTAATAGTATGTTGGCAGGTTTTAGGTCCATGTGCAGAATACGCTTTTCCTCGTGAAGATGAAGCAAGCCACAACAAATTCCCTTAATTATTTGATAGCGTGTCTGCCATTCCAATCCCCTTAATTCGTCTGCAGGAGTATAGAAGAAATAAGCAGGATATGGAACCTAAAATATTCTCTATTTAGTTTTTGCTTGCTAAATTGCTTATATTCTGAGGAATGAGCCATCTTTATTATTTGATATGTCCCTTGTATTTATTGCCTACATCCCTAGGGTAGAGGTGGAAGTGGAAATATGAAGGATGTTGAAATATAAATAAAAATTGGATCATAAAGACACGCAGTTCTGAAGTTTTGGTCTTATCATACCAGTAAGATAGTTGTCAAGGCTTCCTTTTCTTATATACTCGAAACAAAGTAACCTTTCCCGTTCCTCTGCCATAACAGTATTTCCATGCATTTGAAGTGCCTTTTCTTTTGTTTCAGAACAGTAACCTATAAAACGTACTATATTTGGATGCCCAACCTTGGTCATGCTATCAACCTCAGAAAGAAACATCTTTTGATCAATTGTATGGCAATTTAAAAGCTTCTTAACAGCAACGACCACCCCATTTGTCAGGATGCCCTGTTTAAATTGAAATTTGATGATGATCATGAACATTAAACCAATCTCAGGCTCTGCCGACTCGAACTTGAAGGAGCAATGGAAAATGAAGGAAAAAAAAGAAACATTTACCTTGTAAACCTGTCCGCACCCACCCTTACCAATCCTTCGATCATCAGAGAAATTTCCCATGATTTGTCGTAGAAGTTGTAAGTCAAGACTGCCGGGCTTCTTTTCACCACAAAGTATAGGCTCTAAATCATCTTGTTGCAAATGTGGGTAATCCATCCTAAATGAGCAGCTGATTTCCATATAATTAGAGAAATAAAATTTAATCCGCTCGCTTAATGGAACAGAATAGCACTCATAGTGTATGCCATGAAATTGGGACGGCAATGGAATCGGGATACTTTTTTACCCCTTGTAAAGCGCAATATATATAATTATGTAAGGAAAACTACATACATTGAAGAAGGTGCAAAGTACATTAGGGAGAGCATGCCTGGTTGTACCTTGTAGCGAGTTGCAGGCTGTAGCCCCTCTAGCTCGGTGATCTGGACTGTCCAATTAAGGAGGCAATCATGCGACCAAAAGCCTGAATCAAACAAGACGCAACCTCTAGCTCGGTGATCTTTGCCCCCTTTCGTTTTAAGTAATAAAGTTTATCTGCAGGGGCTTCGGCCCCTCCAGTTTCTTAAAATAAAATAAAATAAAATAAAATAAAATAAAATAAAATAATAATAATAATAATAATAATAATAATAATAATAATAATAATAATAATAATAATAATAATAATAATAATAATAATAATAATAATAAAGATGCAAGTGTTTACCCCAGCATGTGCATAAAATGCTGAAACAAAAAAAATGCGACCAAAGAGAGGTAAATGAATTGGCTAGCACTAATTAGAATCGAGCGAATCACGGACGCTGGATGCATGCATTACGGATTACAGCAAGAGGATTAGAGGAGCCCTTCCCTCGGCGCCACCACCGCCGCCGGCCCCTTCCCCGCCACTACATTTACGACGCGCCCCCTTCCCCGGCCGCCACATCTGCGCGGCGCCTCCCCGCCGCCTCCTCCGCCTTCGGCCCCTTCCCGGACGCCCGGCGCCCCTCGGCTGGCGCCTTCGGCGCGCGCTCCTCCCCCATCCCTTCATCGGCACGCGCGCAGGAGTGGGAACTGGACTGGAGAATTGGAGATGTCCAGCTCCTCCTCTTTTATGAGGGGCTAACAGCCGGGTCCCACACATCACAGGTGGTAAAGGATGGCTAACCGCCGGTTCATGTCCTCCCTCCCAGTCCCACGACCAAACAAACAATAAGGTTGATCTATCCCAAGAACCTTAAGTAAGATCATCTCATTCCAAAATTTAAAGATGGGATCATCTCATTCTCTATGATCAAAATAGAGTACATGCTTAAAGGATGAGGATGAAATTTACAGTATATTGTCAGGTTCTAGACCAACTTTGCAGATCAGACAGTCTACCTGGCTTTGCCAGAAGAGATGTTGGAAAAAGATTAAATGAGAACAAATTTGGTTGTGATGGAAACATATATATATCCTTTCAGTCGAGATGTAGAGATTTCAATATACTGGAGCAGACCAAATAATCAAAATGACTTGAACTAAAAATGTTGAAGCTCGTAGTGAAAAGAACGCACCTGGTTATGGAACGAGCGAACTGGGGTGCAGGACTTGGATTGGAGCTACACCAGATCTGAAGTCTTTGCTTCTTCGTTTCACGAAGTCCACGCCTGTGGCCGCCGCATACAGCACACGGCATATGCAGATATACTATGCTGCATGTTCTGAGTTCACGTCTTCAGTCATATATATGGGAAAAGAAACATAACAAAAAGAAGGGGGCAAAACGCAAGGCTGTTTTTTTTATACCCACGAGTCCGGCGATCTTGGCCCCTGGTCACATGGCTGAAATTGTTTTAAACTGATCTGATTAACTTGCAGACATTAATGGCATCATGAGGCTAGCACCAGCTTTCACGCTCCTTTGCATCTCCGAACTCAGGTGTTGCTTTTTGTTAATCATCATGAAATAGCTGAACAAAGAAAAGAATGCAAAGAATAGGAACGCAGTAGCAACACGGACAAATAAAAAACGCAGGAAAAGAACAAGAGAAAGCGTTTGGAATGTACTGTGTGTAGAAAGCTGTGAGATAAGAATCTGAAAATCACATGAATAACAAAATTTTGTTAGGACTTGGTGACAGATTTAATTATGAGGTATGACTGCACGTATTTTATCCCAATCTCCTCTTGCATGTGGGGGCAAGTCCATAGAGGGTGTACATTTAGAGTTAAGCATGTGCACTATTGGATAGTTGACTTTATCATCTTATGAACGTGTATTTTGGTTGAGAGACTGATGGGGATGGGACAGGACCGTCCTCAAAACCACGGTGTTTGGACTGGAATCACAGATAGATGTAACTGTCTCTAGCGGAAATATACTGTAACATTCTGTTCGTTTTGTTTCTAAAACCAAGAGAATCAAGTGGGGTTAAATCCCCTGCAAGTCAAAACCCCCTCAAACCCTTCCAACCCCTTTGATTTTGGAATCAAAACGAACAAGATATAAAGATGGAGGATCCACCTGTCCGTGAAAATCCATGGGACAGGAGCGTCCTTGTGTTGGCCTCGTGGCTAATTTTTAACATAGGGAGGTGAACAAGATAATGAAAAAAAAGAAAATTAATATAAAATGAGCTAACCACCAACCAAAGTGTTCACACGTCCCAAGTTCCCAACCACGGCCCCGTTCGGCTGGAATTATAAGACGGCTGAAAAACACTGTTGGCTGATTTTTTTTTTAGAGAAAAATATTGTTCCGGCTGAAAAAACAAGCCGAATAAGACGGATTATAAGCCAGATGAACAGGGCCCACATCCCTCGATCCAAACATAAGGTAGGATTATTTCATTCTATTTTATTCATCCAACTAAACAAAAAGCAAGGATCGTGTGAGCAACAGGCTAGGAGAGGAAGGGAAATTGGAGGAATAGAACGCAAGAAAGAACGAGGAAGACAAGCAGAGGTGTTCGCCGGACAGCTTGCTTAGGCAGAAACGGAATTAGGTTTTTACATGTACGATGATGTTCCCCTCTGTCTCACCCTCTCTTAAGTATTACAGGGCATCATAGCCCAATTCCACGCATGCAAGCGCTCAGCAAGTCCACTCCTTTCCACCGTATCGCACGTTGGGCTCCGTGGGCCTTCTCGCTCGCCTGGCCTGAGTAGCTGCAGATTGCCTGGCTTGTTGTCGGACCACCAACAGTGGAGCTGGTAACATCCCCCTTCTTGAAATACTGCTTGACCCCAAGCAGTAGCCTAGGGAAACTCCTTTCTCAAAACTTCATAGTCTTCCTAAGTGGCCAGCAAGGAGGGCAGATTGTTCCACTTGACGAAAACTTGTTGAATACGATCAGCGCAGCGAGCCACAGTGCACGTTTGAAGAACCTATTTAGGTGCCAGCTTAACAGCGAAGTCAGTGGACCGGGCAAAGTGGGTGTTACCTTTTTTTTGAGACCGAATCGGCAGAGGAGCCTCCTACCTTTTTTTCTTTTTATATTAATGAAAGAATAAGGAGTACAGGCAATTTTTACAAATGTACAAAATTACAAGCCCATAAGGCCCAAAAGCAAAGCAGAACCAGTCCCTAGCTATAACTATCTCTCTATAAATTGAGGGCCATAAGTGGGTGTTACCTGATGACCAGCTCCCACTACGGGCTTGAGCTGAGAAACATGAAATACGGGGTGGATGGGGAAGTGGTTTTGTAATTCGAGTTTATAGGCTACAAAGCCAACACGAGCAATGATACGGAAGGGGCCAAAGAACTAGAATGCCAGCTTCTGATGAGCTCGGGGAGCAAGGGAAGTCTAAACATATGGTTGTAGTTTGAGAAAGGCAAAATCACCGACCTCGAAACTGCGTTCAGAATGATGTTGATTGGCCTTCTTCTTCATGCGGGTCTTAGCACGGATCAAGTGATGCTGCAACAATTGATCCACTAGAGATGATCAGTGGCCCAACTGGAAACATCTGGATTGGCCATATTGAGGAGATAAATATCCAACAGGTGTGGTGAATAACCATAGAGAGCCTCAAATGGAGAGCGGCCAATAGCTGAATGGAAGCTAGAATTATACCAAAACTCCATCGAAGATAGCCAATGAGTCCACTTAGAAGGCCAGGCATGAACATAACAACGCAAGTAAGTTTTGAGGCATTGGTTGAGGCGGTGCTACGTTGTAATTGAACATCGACCAAATGAAACAACAGCCTAGAAGTGACCGGTGAAGATGCGGTCATAGTCAGAGACTATAGACTAAGGCAGACAGTGCAGTTTGTAAACATTGTGCAGGAAAGCCTTGGCCACCACTGTTGTCGTGAATGAATGGCAAAGAGGTACAAAATGGCCATACTTAGTGAGCAAATCAACATTGACCAAGATGCAGTTGAAGTTACCAGACAAGGGCAGACCCTCGATGAAATCTAAGGATGCCACCTGCCAAGCTATGGTGGGTACCGGCCATGGCTAAATCAGCCCTAGAGACTTGGCACTATTCAGCTTGGATTGTTGACAAGTAAGGCAAGCGTGGACAAAGACTTTGACAACAGTCTTCATTTCCAGGCAAAATATTATTTGATACGCATGTACGTGACTAGCACTCCTGAATGTCCACCCCAAGTACTTGAATGAAATGCAGCGTTCAGCTGGCTTTGGAGAGCAGGATCGTTGTCATCCAAATATGACTGTGGAACCATAGGACACCCGAAACTGCAAAATATTCGGCTTTGATACATCAAGATGTCCCAAACCTAAACAAAATCATATGAAAAACAAAGGTCCCACTGAAGATAAATATCTTTATGTGATACCTTTGAAGGGGGTTATCTTAACAAAAGACAACTTAATGAAACGCAATTGGCAAGGCAGTGAGAAGTGTTGTTTTTGTCACAAGAATGAGACAATTAAGCATATCTTCTTTGAATACCGCTTTACATGGGTAATATGGGATTGCATACAAGTTGCGTTAAATCTCGCCTAGCATCGTAGTACTCACCATCTTTTTGGGGAGTTGGCTTCAAGGATTTCAGAAGGATCTTAAACCTATAATTATGTTGGGTGCAATAGTTACTTTTTGGTCAATTTGGCTATGCAAAAATGATTTAGTCTTTGAAAAAACTTCTTTATTCTCCCTCACAAGGCGGTTTATTCGGTAATCCATTGGCTCGTATATGTGTTATCCTCCAAAAGCCCTATGCATGGCCTTCGGTGTGGAAGGCATTTGAAAGGATCAAGATGCCCAAGAGGGGGGGTGAATTGGGCTTTTCTAAAAATTAATTGCAAGAATTAAATCCTACAAGCCGGAATTCACCCCTAGTGCCTACTTGTGTTCCTAGAGAGTCTACCGTTAAAAAGTTTTACACCCTAGTTTCCAATCCTAGTCTAGCATGGCAATTCTAGGAATGTAAAACAAGCAATGAAAGTAAATACGAGAAAGTAATTGCTTGAATGTAAAGGGGCAAGGAACACGGCGATGTTTTTCCGAGGTATCGGAGAGTCGCCACTCCCCACTAGTCCTCGTTGGAGCACCCGCGCAAGGGTGTCGCTCCCCCTTGATCCGCGCAAGGATCAAGTGCTCTCTACGGGTTGATTCTTCGACACTCCGTCGCGGCGAATCACCCAAAACCGCTCACAACTTGAGTTGGGTCATCCACAAGCTCCGCCGGATGATCACCAAACTTCCAATCACCACCAAGCCGTCTAGGTGATGGCGATCACCAAGAGTAACAAGCTAGAACTCTCACTTGACCACAACGAGCCCAAATGAGGAGATGGATGCACACTTGCTACTCTCTAATCACTAGTGAGGAATCTCATACTTTGATTCTCAAATCTCTATCCTCACTAGAGCTCTTGCACTCCCTTGCACTCTAAAAGGTTTTCTCAGATGTTTGAATGAGCAAGAGACCTCTAAAAGAGGTGGAGGAGTTGTATTTATACACCCCTCAAAGAAAACGAACCGTTACTTTCTGACACGGGGTCACCGGACGCGCCGGTGCAACTGACCGGACGCGCCGGTCGCCCGTAACGGTCAAAACGCGATTTTAAACTGAACCACCGGACGCGCCGGTCAGGGGTGACCGGACGCGTCCGATCGTGCAAGGGTGCTTACTGTACTCGCACCGGACGCGAGGCCGCGTCCGATGCCTGAAGACCAGACGCGTCTGGTCCTCTCTGGACCTTACTGGACTATGACCGGACGCGCCGATCACAACCAGGTCGCGTCCGACGGGCGTTCTCCCAGAGTGACACGTGTCAGCGACTGACCACCGCGTCCGGTCCTCGCGAGGACCGCGTCCGGTGGTCAAGGCCGAAACCCTAGCGCGGTAAAGTACTGACCGGACGCGTCCGGTGCTCCCGAAGACCGCGTCCGGTGACTGGAAAACAGCCCGAAACTTCTCGAAACGCGTCGTAACTTCAACCAAGTTGCTTCTAACTGAACTTTGAGCTATTCTAGGGTTGCCTAGCGCCAAGTTTAACAAGTGTGCACCACACCTAAACATGGGACTCGCCTAGGTCAAGCTACCCATTCATGCCCCCCTTTATAGTACGGCCAAAAAAGAAAAACGAAGATCCTAACGACTATTCCGAATGTGTCTCAACACCTCGTCATCCGGAACTAACCGTCCTTAATCTTGACGTCACTCTTTTGAAAACCGAAATGATTTCCATCAAGGGACATGAGTACCACAGTGCTCAAAGCAGTTATCACCTCCATGACCTAACTTACCAAGTTTCTGCAAAACACACGTTAGTCATGGTAATAAAATGTTGTCATTAATTACCGAAACCAAACCTTGGGGCCTAGATGCTTTCAATCTCCCCCTTTTTGGTGATTGATGACAACACTAAGTTTCAATGGATTAGAGTGAAGGTTTTCGAGCATGCTTGGTTCACATAAGCAAAAGACAATAAGCATAAAAGGTTAGGAATTGCTTATGTGCTCCAAGCCAAAAGAGTGTACTTCATAAGATAAGACAAAAAGCGTTAGTACACATAAAGATATAACTCATAAGTAATCGGAGTAAGGCACGGAAGCACAACCTTAGAGCTATAGCTAAAACGGTGACATATAATAAACACGGAGACGAATAACACATTAAGACTCAAGGTTTAACGACTCGACGACAATGTCACACGAATGCAATGCTGAAAATAAACATGATATGCATGAATGTAGCACACAAAGAACGAAAACGAAAAACGAAAACCCACTAACAAACTCCCCCTGAAACTACTCTCTCTCCCCCTTTGGCATCAAGCGCCAAAAAACTAATCTAATCTGACGGGGGGACAGACGGAGTCGTGTCGGGTGCCGAGGTGCGCGGAGTGATCACGAAGTGCAGTGAATCGCCCTCGGAGTCGGAGCTATCTGGCTGACCCTCTGAAGAAGCACGTGGCTGCGAAGCGGTCTGGGTCTGAGCAGGAACAGGCACTGACTGTGTAGCAACAAGTGGATCTGTCTGAGTAACCTGAGCCTGAAGTGCGCCAGTAGCTGGGGGACCTGTCGAGGCAACTGAAGAAGGGAGGGTCTCTGTAGTCCCAGTCCCTGTCACTGGTGGAACGACTGCCTCGGAAGCGGACAACCCTGACGAAGTGTGAAACGTAGTGGTGTGCGAGGGTGTCGGCTGACCAGTCAACTCGCTGTAGGTGGCACTGAAATCACCAATAGGTGTGCCTGTCAGGAGATGCGGGCGAGGCTGATCTGACGGTGTGAACCCCGTATGTATAGGAGTGAAGCTCGGGGACTGAAAAGACTGGGGAACCTGCTGCTGTGGAGATGTAAACTGAAAGCTCGGCTGTCCCTGACTCGACGGACCACTGGAATGCAAAGCCGGAGCCATGATAGATGCAGGCGGAGGAACCCCAACTGTGATGAGATGCCGCAGAAGATCCATGTACTGCTGCTGACTCTGTCTCTGCATCTCAACCTGTTGCCTCTGGATCTCTAGCTGCTGTCTCTGAAACTCGTCCTGGTGAGCCTGAATCTGTGCTAGTGCTGCAGCTGTATCCTGTGCCTGGCGCTGTATCTGCTGCTGCTGCTGCTCCTGAGCCTGGGTCAACCTCTCAAGGATAGCCACCATGGCTGGGTCTGAGCGGGAGGCTGAGCCAGATCCACCGGCCCCGTGGTCGTGAGACCGAGGAGACCGGTACCTGGGGATGGGCTGGTAGTCCTCATCAGTGCTGTCAGAAGTGACATCCTCAGGTATCTCAGCAGTCTGAGTCTCAAGGTCTGTGAGCTCTGCCTCAGCAAGCTCGTCAACTCTGGCGTCCTGCTCAGCTGCTGTCTCAGGAACATCTGGGCGCTCACGCTGTCCTGGCGCTGGGGCCTGATCTCTAGTGACAGAGGCCCAAAGCTGTCGAATATCATAATCAGGGAATGCTGTAGTGGTGTTAGCAATCTCTGCCCTGATCTCTGGTGGCATCTGGATAGCAGATCTGATGATGAAACAAATCCAGTGGGCATTGGGAAGCTAACGGTTACCCTTGAAGCCCTCAGCAATGGTGTCCTCCATCTCACTGAGAATAAGATCCCAGATGTCAAACTGTCGCTGTGAAAGGAGGTGGTATACAACCCAAAGCTGCATCCTCGTCAGGCCCTCTCTGTAGCCAAGTCTGGGCAGTAAAGTGCGTCTGAGTATAGCATCCAGAACTCTGGCAAGTGGTGTCAGGCTGGCAGGCGTACGACGTGACCCTTCGCCAAAAGGCTCGCGAAAGCAGGGTCAAACTAGGTCGGTGGGTGGCACTGAACCGCCGTGAGGGCGCCTGGGAGGTGGAGTCTGTCCATAGCACAACTGATGGATCCTCGTGTCAGAAGCAGGTAGTCTGAGGATCTCTCGGGCTCTGGAGCTGTAGAGTCTGTGATCGCGGCCTCTGAATGCGAAGTGAATAAACTCATGGGCAGGATCAATCCACAGTGAAGCATAGAACTCTCTGACCCATGTGCCGCAGTATGCACCTGTCCGTCCAAGAAGATCTGATAAGCCAGGCAGATAGGACAGGTGAGGACGGAGCTGCTCTCCCACAACATCAACCAATGCCTCTAGTCGACACACCCTCTGAGGTCTGAAAGCAATGCCACTGTCAACTAGGGCCCTGTAGAAGTCCTCCTGAAGTGGGGTATAGAAACCCTCTAAAGCTCTGGGATCTCTGACAGGTGGAAACCATCGGCTGACCTCCACAAATCTCAAGCTCTTCACCTGACGTGCTGAAGCACCCCTCAGGTCTAAGTGCTCGACCGGGGGTGACCCTCTAACTCTGGGAGGAG
Source organism: Saccharum spontaneum (assembly GCA_022457205.1). NCBI lineage: Eukaryota > Viridiplantae > Streptophyta > Magnoliopsida > Poales > Poaceae > Saccharum > Saccharum spontaneum. Next base: position 7,207,504 of record CM039608.1, on the reverse strand, counting down.
GTCGTGCTCCACGACGCTGGCCCTCTGGCCTAGGTGTCACCTGTGTACGAGCACGTGTGGAGCGGCGACGTGGTGGAGACTGAGCTGCCTGCTCCTCTGTATCCTCAGTGGCCTGTGGAGCCTCAGTGGCCTGGGTAGACTCAGTAGCGGGTGTAGTCTCTGTAGCCTGTGTCTGCTCTGAGGGTGGATCAACTGACATCTGCTCTGAAGGTGCAGTAGCCTCGGTGCCCTCAGTGGCCTCAGTGCCGAGCTGTCGACCTTCAAGATGAAAGCGACGCTCGCCTATGTGTAAGCCACTGCGTCTGCCACCTCTCTCTGCCTGCTCTGCAGCGTCTGCCACGGCCTGTGCAATCTCTGCATCTGACAATGTCTTCCTCTTCTTCCTGGCTGCAATCTTGATGCGCTTACCGCGCGCAATCTCATCACGACGGGGAGGACTGTTGTCCCCGTCACCAGGAGCACCACCGGCATTCTTGCAACGCACCATGCTTATCGACTGCCTGAAAACCTCTGTGAGATGATGAACTGACACTCGAGAGGCGTGGCCTCAATCCGTATCCGCAGGCTTGGCCTCGGATTTAGCGAACAGATCTGATCCGACACACCGACTGACTCGCTGCACGTATGGAATAGAGAGATATACTATAAGCACATATATATCTAAAGATACGAAACCCTAGATAGCAAGCACGTGAGATACGAAGTGAAACGTGACGCGAAGCTACCTCGGATCGACGAGACGACGGTGAAGGGATGCGGTGACCTAGTTCGCGAGAACCCCCGAGATCGGCGATCGAGCACTGAAACGACCAATCGAGATAGCAATGGAGGGTTACGGTCAACGGTAAGCCCTAACGAAGAAATTGAAAGGACTTGAAAGAAAACGATCGAGTCGTTACCTCGAGCTAGGGTTATCAAACCCTAAGCTAGGGTTAGGGCACAACCCTAGGTGAAAAACTCGGCCAAAGGATGGAATCGAGGGCTCGAGTTGGCACGGGGATGCTGCGGCAGCTGTAGGAAACCACGGTGGTGGTTGGCGGCCGGCGGCGAGGTGGTTTTGTGGCGGATTACGGCGGCGGCGCGGCAAGCAGCGGCAGAGGCGCGGGCGCAGCGGGGCAGCGCGCTGGGCAGCGTGCGAGGGCAGGGAGGTGCGGCTAGGGCGCGGAGGGGTTGCCGGAGAGGAGGAGGATGGCAAGGGCGCGGCGGCTCCGGCGAGAACGGCGGCGAAACGGCGAAATAGGGTTGGCGGCGGCGGAAATCGCGTTCGGTGAAGAAAAAGATGAAGCCGAACGGTTTTTATGAGAGGCGCAGATCCGCTCGATACGGTATCACCGGACGCGGTGGTCAAAATGACCGGACGCGGTGGTGCAGCGTCCGGTGACACTCCAGTAAGCGCCTGGAGTGACCGGACGCGTCCGGTGTGGATTGACCGGACGCGGTCAGAGTCCGGGCGCTGAGTGCTCGGGAATTCATCGCGGAGCACCGGACGCGGTGGTGGTAGCCGGGACCGGACGCGGTGGTCGTCAGAGGCGCGTCCGGTGCAGCGTCCGATGCCTAGGTCTGGACTTTGTCTTCTGGATGACCGGACGCGCTGGTGGACACCGGGACCGGACGCGGTGGTGAAGCAACACTGCGTCCGGTGCAGCGTCCGGTCGCTGTTCTTCGCCATTCTTCGTTCCGAACTTCGACGCGACTTTTCCCAATCAAGTTCCAATTCAAAGAGACACAAATAAACACCAATTGGAACCTGATATGAGTGACCTCACTCAAACCCTCAAATTTTTCAAAATATTTTGCCTTAGGCTAGTATTATTTTTACGAAAATAGGCAATAAACACCCGAGGAGCAACGTATGGCCATGCAATAGAGTTTTTGGACCTTTAGGAGCGTCAAATGCTCTCTCTATCCATGGACGAACACAGAGGTTGCTCAAAGCTAAACCGAAAAGAAACGACAAACAAACAACCATGCATATGCAATGCAATACAAGAAAGTAAAGCTAGGTTTCTTGTCAAGTTTGATCCACGGTTAGGCTTCTTCACTCCTCCAAAGGAGGGTTATCGTAACCGTGTTAGCCAAGCCCTAAATGCATTGTGATAAAGTAAACATGACATATGATACAATGCAATGCAAGGGACAACACGCGCTCATTTTTTAAAGTTACTTGAATCAAGCACATTAAGTTCACTTCTTAGTCTACAAAAGGTAGCCTCGTCCAAAGGTTTAGTGAAGATATCCGCTAATTGATTTTCACTTCGTACACCTTCTAGTGATATGTCATTTTTAGCAACGTGATCTCTTAGAAAGTGATGGCGGATATCAATGTGCTTGGTGCGAGAGTGTTGTACCGGATTGTTAGCAATTTTAACGGCACTTTCATTGTCACATAAAAGTGGCACCTTTTCAAGAACAACTCCATAGTCTAGGAGGGTTTGTTTCATATATAAGATTTGTGCACAACAAGCCCCCGCGGCAATGTATTCCGCCTCGGCGGTGGACAAAGCCACACTATTTTGCTTTTTAGATGACCAAGATACTAAGGATCTCCCAAGCAAATGGCACCCTCTGGATGTGCTTTTTCTATCAATTTTGCAACCGGCATAATCCGAGTCGGAATAGCCAACTAGTTGGAATCTAGCTCCTTTGGGATACCATAGACCAATGCTTGGGGTGTACTTAAGATATCTTAGGATTCTTTTTACGGCACTTAAGTGAGGTTCTTTAGGGCACGCTTGAAAGCGAGCACACATGCACACACTAAACATGATATCGGGCCTAGATGCGGTAAGGTACAACAAGCTACCAATCATAGAACGGTAGAGAGTTTGATCAACCGGTTTACCTCCCTCATCTAGGTCGAGATGTCCATTTGATGGTATTGGGGTCTTGATTGGCTTGCATTCTTCCATCTTGAATCTTTTGAGAAGATCCTTGGTATACTTTTCTTGAGAGATGAAAATCCCTTCTCTCATTTGCTTGACTTGAAAACCAAGGAAGAATGTGAGCTCACCAATCATTGACATCTCGAACTCCTTCGACATCAATTCACCAAACTCCTTGCAATAATCTTCATTTGTTGACCCGAAGATGATGTCATCAACATACACTTGACAGATGAAGATCTCCCCATTAAGCTTCTTGGTGAATAGTGTGGTGTCAACCTTCCCGATGGTGAAGCCCTTCTCAATGAGGAAGTCCCGGAGGCGCTCATACCACGCTCTAGGGGCTTGCTTGAGCCCATATAGCGCCTTGGACAACCTATAAACATGATTAGGATATCTAGGGTCTTCAAACCCGGGAGGTTGATTGACATAGACTAGTTCATTTATAAAGCCATTTAAGAATGCACTTTTCACATCCATTTGATATAGTTTCATATCATGATGTGATGCATATGCAAGGAGGATACGAATGGCTTCAAGTCTTGCAACGGGTGCAAAGGTCTCTCCAAAATCAAGGCCTTCAACTTGAGAGAACCCCTTTGCAACTAGTCTTGCCTTGTTCCTCACTACTATGCCTTGGTCATCTTGCTTGTTTCGGAACACCCACTTGGTTCCAATGACTCTTGCACCTTTAGGATGCTCTTCAAGTGTCCATACTTGGTTGCGGGTGAAGTTGTTGAATTCTTCGTGCATGGCATTCACCCAATCCAGATCTTGAAGAGCTTCTTCTACATTCTTAGGTTCAACACAAGAGACAAAAGAGTGATGTTCAACGAAAGAAGCTAGCTTTTGAGATCAAGTCATTACTCCCTTTGTAGGACTCCCTATGATGAGTTCTTGTGGATGAGCTTGAAGTAGAGGTGAGTTTCTTCTATCAACCACTTGAGGAGGTGGATGGGGAGCATCAACATCTTGTGCTTGTGCCTCGGCTTGTTCATGAGAGACATAGGTATCTTCATTTTCAACTCTCTCATTCTTGTCATCATCTTGAGGCACATGTGATGAAGATGGTGGATCAATGATTTGCACATCGTCTTCATCATCTTTTGGCTTGATGTCTCCCACGGGCATGTTCTTCATGGCCTCCCTCAAGGGTTCATCACCTACATCATCACAATTCTCAATTGCTCCTTGGGAGCCGTTAGATTCATCAAATTCCACATCATATGTTTCTTCAACCAAACCGGTGGTATGGTTAAATACTCTATATGCTTTGGACTTTGATGAGTAACCAACAAGAAAACCAATATCACAACGTCTTTGAAACTTCCCTAGGTGTTGACGCTTCTTGTAGATGTAGCATTTGCAACCAAACACCCGGAAGAATGAGACGTCCGGCTTCTTCCCATTAAGCAACTCATAGGGGGTCTTGCCAAGAAACTTTTGGAGGAAGAGGCGATTTGAAGCATAGCATGCGGTGTTGATTGCCTCGGCCCAAAACTTTTCCGGAGTGTTGTACTCATCTAACATTGTTCTTGCAAGGGTGATCAAAGTCCGGTTCTTTCTCTCAACTACACCATTTTGTTGAGGAGTGTAGGTTGAAGAAACCTCATGCTTGATTCCAATTTCATCACAATAAGCTTCAATGTTGGTGTTGTCAAACTCTTTGCCATTGTCACTTCTAATCTTCTTTATCTTGACTTCAAATTCATTTTGAGCTCTCTTTGCAAACTTCTTGAAGCAACTTGCCACTTCGGATTTGTCGTGAAGGAAGAAGGTCCATGTATATCTTGAGTAGTCATCCACTATCACAAGACAATAGAGATTACCACCCAAGCTCTTGTATGTTGTAGGCCCAAACAAATCCATGTGTAGAAGTTCTAGCACTCTTGAGGTTGACATGAAAGCCTTGGTGGGATGAGTGTTTGCAACTTGTTTGCCGGCTTGACATGCACTACAAGGTTTGTCCTTTTCAAACTTCACATCCTTCAACCCTCTTACTAGTTCTTTCTTCAATAGCTTGTTGAGAGTGCTCATTCCAACATGTGCAAGCCTCCTATGCCAAAGCCAACCAAGTGAGGTCTTGGTGAACAAACATGTCATCAAATTTGCATCTTCGGAGGTGAAGTCAACAAGATAAAGATTGTTATATCTAAAGCCTTTGAATATCACTTGCTTGTCATCTATCTTTGAAACTTCAACTTCATTTGGTGTGAACAAGCATTGGAAACCAAGATCACAAAGTTGCCCAACGGATAACAAATTGAAACTCAATGAAGCAACATAGAGCACATTTGAGAGTGAGTGATCATTTGATATTGCAATCTTGCCTATACCCTTGACTTTGCTCTTTGAATTATCTCCAAATGTGATCTTCTCTTGACATATCCCATTCTCTTCAATGGAGGTGAACATACGAGGATCACCGGTCATATGTTGAGTGCAACCACTATCAATAACCCAATGAGATCCACCGGTCTTGTAGTTCACCTACACACAAGAGATCAAGCTTTTTGTTTAGGGACCCAAACTTGAGAGGGGCCCTTGACTTTCTCAACTAGTGACTTGGCAACCCATATTTTCTTTGGCCTATTCTTGTTTGGGGGACCCAAAAACATGACTTTCATCTTTCCATTTGAATCTTTTCTTAGCATGTAATGAGCATTGAAGGCAAAGGGTCTAGCATGCTTGGGCAAGGGTTGTGGTGGTGGAGTTTTGCATTCATGAGCAAAGTGACCTTCTTGACCACACTCAACACATCTCTTTGGCTTGGGCTTTGACTTGCTTTGTTGTTGAGCTTTTGCTTTCTTCTCTTGATTTGCCAAGTACCCAATACCACTTCTATCCATCTTCATTACGGTGTTCATGAGGAGCTCACTTTGCAAATATTGGCCTCTTGTGAACTTGCTTAGGCCGGTCTTGAGATGCTCTTTTTCTTGCTTGAGCTTCTTGTTCTCTTCAATGAGTGACTCATTTGTTGTTTGCTTCTCAAGAGCCATCAAACCTTTAAGCTTCTTGTTCTCATTTGCAAGCTTCTCATTCTCACACTTGATCTTGGCATAATCATCATGGTTGCATGACTCAACCACACTCTTGCCTTTGCTACTAGAACCTTGCTCAATGCTTTCAATGATCAAGTCATCACATGATGTAGCTATATCACACTTAACAACATGGTTAGTAGCATCATGTGTCTCAAGAGCAAGTTTATTAGCAACCACAAGACTATCATAGTCAATTTTTAATGTGGTGTATTTGTCTTTTAGAGAGCTATGTCTAGTGATGAGCTCATCATGCTTCTTCTCAAGTTTATCATGTTGATCTTTAAGCTCTTTGTTAGAGGTTTTGAGCTCCTTGAGAGTAGAAGACATAATTTCATTTTGATCTCTAAGCTCACCACTAGTCTTTTGAGCATTTTCAAGCTTAGATGAGAGTGATTCATTTTCATTTTGAAGATCATCATTTTCACTTCTAGTCCTTCTTATGATTTTAGTGTATTTGTTTAGCAATTTTACAAGTTCATCATAAGAAGGTGCATCAAATTCATCATCACTATCACTATCATCATCATCATCACTATCATGGTTTTGTACCTTTCGTTCACCCTTGGCCATAAGGCATAGGTGAGTAGTGGACGATGATGGTGAAGAAGGCGGTGAAGGTGGTGGTGAAGATGTCGGTGAAGATGATGGCCCCATCACAAATGCGGCAACCTTCTCTTTCTCATCATCGCTCTCATCTTCGGAGGAGCCACAAGATGATTCAATGTCGGTGAGCCAATCACCAACAATATAAGCCTTTCCACCCTTCTTCTTCTTGTAGAACTCCTTCTTCTTACCATCCTTCTTCTTGTATGGCTTGTTCTTCTTCTTCTCATCTTCTTCATCACTTGAATCATTTTTCTTGCCCTTGTTCTTGTTCTTGAACTTGTCTTTTGGTGGTCTAGGGCATTGATGAGCTAGGTGGCCAAGTTCACCACAATTGTAGCAATCCATCTCCGAGATGGGCTTTCTCTTGCTACTTGTGAAGAATTTCTTTTTCTTGCCATCGAACTTGATGCCACTCTTGTTGAGCTTCTTTAGCATCTTGGTGGTCTTCCTCACCATGAGTGCAAGTGATTCATCATCGATATCACTTTCACTTGAGCTTTCTTGCACGATCATGGCTTGGCCCTTCTTCTTCTTCTTGTCATGGCTAGCTTTGAAGGCCAAGTCTTTCTTCTTGGAAGATGATGAGCCCTCTTCCGGAGTGATGTGCATGTACATCTCATGAGCATTGATCTTCTCCAAAACTTGAGTCGGTGTTGCGGTGGAGAGATCACTTTGATGAAGCACGGTGACAATGTGACCATACTTCTCAACGGGAAGCACACTCAAGATCCTCCTTGCAACATCCGATTGACTCATTTGAGTGAGCCCAAGAGCATTGAGGTCCTCTACAAGAACATTCAAGCGAGTGTACATGTCATTAGCACTTTCTTTAGGAAGCATCTCAAAAGAATTAATTTTCTTTAAAGCAATATGATAGCGTTCCTCACGCTCACTCTTAGTTCCCTCATGGAGAGCACAAAGATTTTGCCACAAATCATGAGCGTTCTTTGCATTACGCACACGATTGAAGATATCTTTGCCTAAGCCCCGGTAGAGTGCATTTTTGGCCTTTGCATTCCACCGGTCGTACTTCTCCTCGTCACCCGTGGGGTTTGCGGGATCCTTGATAGCGGGAAGCCCTTGGGTTGCGGCTCTAAGGCACCCGACATCTATGGCTTCGAGGTACGTCTCCATGCGGATTTTCCAATATGGAAAATCATCCCCCTCAAAGGTGGGAGGTGGTCCTTCCCCGTTAGACATCTTGCTCTAGGCGGTAAAGCCTAAATTAGGAGCAACACGGCTCTGATACCAATTGAAAGGATCAAGATGCCCAAGAGGGGGGGTGAATTGGGCTTTTCTAAAAATTAATTGCAAGAATTAAATCCTACAAGCCGGAATTCACCCCTAGTGCCTACTTGTGTTCCTAGAGAGTCTACCGTTAAAAAGTTTTGCACCCTAGTTTCCAATCCTAGTCTAGCATGGCAATTCTAGGAATGTAAAACAAGCAATGAAAGTAAATACGAGAAAGTAATTGCTTGAATGTAAAGGGGCAAGGAACACGGCGATGTTTTTCCGAGGTATCGGAGAGTCGCCACTCCCCACTAGTCCTCGTTGGAGCACCCGCGCAAGGGTGTCGCTCCCCCTTGATCCGCGCAAGGATCAAGTGCTCTCTACGGGTTGATTCTTCGACACTCCGTCGCGGCGAATCACCCAAAACCGCTCACAACTTGAGTTGGGTCATCCACAAGCTCCGCCGGATGATCACCAAACTCCCAATCACCACCAAGCCGTCTAGGTGATGGCGATCACCAAGAGTAACAAGCTAGAACTCTCACTTGACCACAACGAGCCCAAATGAGGAGATGGATGCACACTTGCTACTCTCTAATCACTAGTGAGGAATCTCATACTTTGATTCTCAAATCTCTATCCTCACTAGAGCTCTTGCACTCCCTTGCACTCTAAAGGGTTTTCTCAGATGTTTGAATGAGCAAGAGACCTCTAAAAGAGGTGGAGGAGTTGTATTTATACACCCCTCAAAGAAAACGAACCGTTACTTTCTGACACGGGGTCACCGGACGCGCCGGTGCAACTGACCGGACGCGCCGGTCGCCCGTAACGGTCAAAACGCGATTTTGAACTGAACCACCGGACGCGCCGGTCAGGGGTGACCGGACGCGTCCAATCGTGCAAGGGTGCTTACTGTACTCGCACCGGACGCGAGGCCGCGTCCGATGCCTGAAGACCAGACGCGTCCGGTCCTCTCTGGACCTTACTGGACTGTGACCGGACGCGCCGATCACAACCATGTCGCGTCCGATGGGCGTTCTCCCAGAGTGACACGTGTCAGCGACTGACCACCGCGTCCGGTCCTCGCGAGGACCGCGTCCGGTGGTCAAGGCCGAAACCCTAGCGCGGTAAAGTACTGACCGGACGCGTCCGGTGCTCCCGAAGACCGCGTCCGGTGACTGGAAAACCGCCCGAAACTTCTCGAAACGCGTCGCAACTTCAACCAAGTTGCTTCTAACTGAACTTTGAGCTATTCTAGGGTTGCCTAGCGCCAAGTTTAACAAGTGTGCACCACACCTAAACATGGGACTCGCCTAGGTCAAGCTACCCATTCATGCCCCCCTTTATAGTACGGCCAAAAAAGAAAAACGAAGATCCTAACGACTATTCCGAATGTGTCTCAACACCTCGTCATCCGGAACTAACCGTCCTTAATCTTGACGTCACTCTTTTGAAAACCGAAACGATTTCCATCAAGGGACATGAGTACCACAGTGCTCAAAGCAGTTATCACCTCCATGACCTAACTTACCAAGTTTCTGCAAAACACACGTTAGTCATGGTAATAAAATGTTGTCATTAATTACCGAAACCAAACCTTGGGGCCTAGATGCTTTCAGCATTGCAACAATTGATGCAAGCAACTATGACGTTTTTCTCTCGAACGCATAGGTGGTGATCTAGTCTCAGAATTGATGGCCATTAGAGTGTTCGTGTTTTTTTTTCTCTTAGGCTTTGTGTTTAGGCAGAAACCAGAAGAGAAATCACTTTTATTGTATCATCTCGATGTAATAGCGGTGCATTAATAAAATCCTTCATAAAAAAGAAGGCTCTGTTCAATACATAAGGTCAATTTCTGCATTAAGATTATATTTTTTATCATGTATAGGTTAAGATCAGATCCTGTTACTCTATGTTCATAACACAACAGGAAGAGATGGCCTCATTTATAGTCCGACGCACTTAACTCCGCGGACATGACTGCTGAGACCACTCGCACCGGTACCTGTAAATGCATCCTGTACTTGTCCACGTTGACATATAGCGAAGGAAATGAACTGCAGCGGGTACGGTATAACATACGCGAAGCGCAGCTCGTTCGTTATATTTGGCGCTGGAGCGTTCGTGTGGTACTACTGACACAGGTCCCACCACACGAGGGAGCCAGAGCATGCACCGGAGGTAGGCAGCGGGAGAGATGCATGCAAGCTCTGACATCCAGCGTGGGCCCGACCTTTTCAATAAAAAAAATGTTATAACTCACAAACCAAAAAGTCAAATTAAATTCCGATTACACCGTTGAATTTGTTTCAATAAATACTTCAAAACTAGATCTCACATGGATATATTTAGATAAAGTGACAAGTGAGTCCACAGTGGATAGAGTATGATATAGAGAATGAATGAGTGCGGGGAAACTGTATATTTTGTGATGACTAGGATGGAATATTCCTTTTAGAGGATGAATATAGAAGTCGAAGAGTGCGGGTAGTCTGAAGCTGAACACTCAAACACTGTTTGGTTCCTTCCCTTCCACGAACTCCAAGAAATGAACAGGAAGACAAAATCAAGGCATTGTTTAGTTCCTCCAAAACTCCTGAAAAATACACTATGCAAAAAGAAGATTTCCTGTCACATCAAACTTGTGATACATGCATGGAATACTAAATGTAGATGAAATAAAAAACTAATTACACAGTTTGGTTGTACTTTGCGAGACGAACGTTTTGAACCTAATTAGTCAAACAATTATTACCAAATACAAACAAAAATACTACAGTATCGCTAAAGTAAACTTGTCACTCTAAATTTGGTGAACTAAACAAGTCCCAAAGCTCGCACGCTATTCCTTATCAATCCTTTTCTGGCACGGTAACCACCAATCCAATCGGCAAAGCCCAGATCACAGCCGCCGGGACAAGTGCCTAGAGACCAACAGGATGCAGAATCCTTGACCAAACTTGACGACCAAAGACGCAACGCGGAGAAAGATGTGTTCCGTGGTCTGCGTTTCTTGGATGCACAGGGTCAAAAGGCGCACGGTCCGCTGTTGGCTGTTCTGTAGGTAGGTAGGTTCTCGTTGCTGCCTGTCGAACGCCCAACAACATCCATATATTGGCGCCTTGCTTTTTCACATTTGTTTGGCACCTGCTCTCTTCGTCCCAAAATAAGTAATATTTTTAACTTTTATATTTCTTATTTTACCGTTCATCTTATTTAACTTTTTTGTGTAAATAGAAAATAAATAAGTTAGTATTAAAATATTTCTAATGATAGAATAAGCCATAACAAAAAAAACTAATATTTATATAAAATTTTTGAATAAGACGAATGGTCAAACAAGAAGTCTTAAATTTAAAAATATCACTTATTTTGAGACGGAGAGAGCAGTAGGACGCATCCCAGCGGCAGATGGATTTGTTTTCCCTGTAAGGAGCTGGCCAGCTGAATGAACGGCTATGGCCCCGTTCGTTTATGCTGAAAAACAAGCTGAAACACTGTTTTTACTAATTTTTTGTGAAAGAAAAACACTGTTCCAGCTAAAAAAAGAAGCTAAAAAATACAAATTATAAGCCGGCTGAACAGGCCTATATATACATAGTCCAAAATCTGTAAATACTCGGTGAACACTTTGACAGCAGTCATGGCACGCTTGATTGTTGAATGTTTTTTATTGTCTCGAATCCTTGACCGATCCTGCAACGCTTCCGCAACCATACGACGTTGGCAGCTAGCTAGCCGTCTGGACTGATCATAAGTGATTAACTGCCGGCAAGGCTTGTACGATTCCACTACTTCGTATCTTCGGCCGGCGCGCGTGTGACAACAACACCTGCGGCGTCCTACGCGTGTGTTTGGGCCTTGATGAGATCCCAAAATTTTTCGAGAAAAATTTCAGTAGCACTTTCATTATTACTTGGCAAAATTTGTCCAACCATGAACTAACTAGGCTCAAAAGATTCGTCTCGATATTTACATACAAACTGTATAATTAGTTATTTTTTTACCTACATTTAATGCTCAATACATCATCTAAAGATTCGATGTGACGGCTACTGTATAAAATTTTTTGAGATTTTTTGGAAGTAAACGGGGCCTTAATCTGCGGTTCCTCCATATGAGCCAAGAGCAAATCGTCAAACGGCGCTGCTGCGTCCCGCTCCATCGGAATCACGCGACGTAGTACGTGCCGTGGGGCGCGAGCTCGTGACGCATGGACAACACAGAGGCGCCAGGCCAGAAGGAGCAGGGGTGCCGCTACGCCGGAGCTGGCAAGGCCGCTGCGCCGTCGGGCGTGCGCGGTTCACGAAAGGGTGGGAAGGGAAGAGATGGGATAAGTCTTTCTGCAATGTACATGCCTTAGTGGTGGGCTGGTTCGGCTGGTAGAAAAGCCGACTGATTTCGGCTGATTCAATAGTGTTTTGTGAGAGAGAATAAGCTGAAACAAGCCGAAACAAGCTGAAACATGACTTGTAGAACAGGCCCGGTGTCAAGTTTGGAGAGAGAAGGTTTAAGCTGCTTCCAACACTGCAGCGTGCGGTGCTAGTTCCAGTAAAATAAAGAGCGGTGCAAGTACTTACGTCGATGCTTTGTTGTTTTTTAATGGAGGAAAGACAGAAAGAGCCTGTACTACGGCAAGGAAGAGAAGGAACCAACATTGGCTTTGGTTTTTTAATTAATATCACGTAGGGCCTTTGAAGAGTGATGCCAAAATCTTCGCCTATGGGTCTAATTTATTTTAAGGCATCACTTCACACTGTAGAGGGCCTAAGTTTGGGGAGGGAGGACCCACCACAATCTATAAAAAAAAATATTCTAAAATTTATGAATAATTTGACATATATTATTTTGATATTTGCAATTTATAGAAAAAATTTAAATTTTTTTCTGAAAATTTTGTCATATATAGAAACAGAAGTTATGTTATCCCTAAATTATATCACTCTGTCCAATAAATTACATTGAATAAACCATTGTAAATATAGTAATAAGACAATATAAATATAGCTATAAGGCTATGTAAGTTCACGAGCAAAATTCAGTAGTTGTTAGGAGGGGCTAAAACATTCAATTGTTGCATAGACAGATCCTTAATATTATATTAGAATATTAGAAGATAGATAGGTAGGTAGACAGAGTACAGTAAAGTAGAGATAGAGAGTACTCCTGGCCGCTCCGTCCAAAGGAGTAGAGAGTAGAGAACACAAGAGATTAAGGTAGAAGAGTTTACAAGCTCAAACACAATGCGCATTGCCATGACAAGCGCTCCTGGCCGCTCCGTCCAAAGGAACGATGAACAGATTCGATCGGGCTCGGGAGAAACGACGACGACGAGAGCACGGATAAAGGTGTATTAGTATTATTACCTCACTGAATAGGCAACGTAGCTTGACCACGACGATGCGCACCCATTGCTCTGCTTTGTACTTCGTAAAACTCCAACAACACAACCAGTCCCTGAAAACAGCACTACCACACATCACCTTCCGTTGCTCACGAGGCGGCCTAGATCTCATCGCCATTAGTTGACGCAGAAGTGCAGAACCACAAGTAATAATGACCTTAAAATTGGAGAAAAAGATTATGTTGGGCTTGGTGTGACGGTTGGATTGAAGATTGCAAAACATAGAAATAGGAACAGGGAAAACTACAGGAATCAGGTAGGTCGCTAGTGGCAAAACAGAGAAAGGAAAAATGTATAGATAACATATATACAAACAAGTGTTTGGACGAGAGGAATTTGAAAACGAGCAGATGACCTCAGCACCCTGAAGTGAGTATGGTTAAATATTCTTTGCTTTGCACTTTCACTCACATATGACGTTGAGGCATGTATGGCAAACACACGTAGCGTTTGCTTTTGCCTTGGACTTCGTGAAGTAAATAATCCAATAGATTTTAGTGGATGCTTTTTTTCCTCCATTTTGCACGTGGTAGCAAGCCCTTTCTAAGGAAAGGAAATCACGATTCCTGTGTTCCAAACACCAAAACAATAAATATTTCCATAGGAATATATTCCTCCATAATTTATTTAAAATTCCTCCAATCCAAACACAGTCTAAGGGCTGCATCATCTCTAGTTGGTACTATAGCTGGAAGCAGTTAGAAGCGAACACATCCATTACTTTGCATATCGAAGCCATTACATTTGCTGCTGAAGGCATTGATATATACCGTGACAATTCCTCGTCGAGGTGCTCATTTGCTCACACCGCCATCCCGCGCCGCTAGCTCCCATACAACTCACCCATGGACAGATGAGGACATCATCCAAAGAGGACACCTTGCATCTGAAGAGAATATTCCTCTTAGGAACTGTCCCGTCACTGATGGCCCCCAGGCCTGGCCTTGGGGGGGTTCGAGCTGTGCCATCGCACAGGGCCCTCGAGGCCAAGGGGTCCAATCTCATGTCTGCATACGTATATTATAAGCTGGGATTGGGGAATAACTAAGCTGGTATACCAGCTCTGCATACGTAATAAGCTGGTATACTCTGGCCCAATCCCAGGGGAGTATATACTATACGTAATTTGGAGTGGCCCAATCCCAAGGGACCGGAGTATACCAGGGCTGCATACTGAGATTCTAATTTGGGATTGGGTAATAACTGCAGCGAGGGTAGTGAATAATTATTATCTTCTCAACTTGGCAACTCGTGCAAAAAAAACATGGTAATTTATGAACACACGGTTTATTTTAACATTGAACTGAATCTAGTACAATGGTACTCACTAATTTCTAAATTTTCAGTGTCCTCATGTTGCCAGAAAAACATGTATTTAGACGTGGAAACAGAAAAAAATATGCATATAATTTTTATGCATATTGTATATCATTATAATTATAATGAATGGCCCATCTCTCTAGCTTCGCTCTAGACCTATAAATTGAGACCGGGCCTGATGACCCCAGGACGAAACATGCTAAAATGGAGGACTGACTCGGCCCTTCTCTGATCATCCTCGGAACCAAACACACAGTCATAATCCGACGCACTTAACTCCCAAGCAATGAACAGAAAGACAAAATCAAAGCCCGCACGCTGTTCCTTATCAATCCTTTTCCGGCACGGCAACCACCAATCCAATCGGCACCCCAGACCCCAGACGCCGGGACAAGTGCCTGGAGACCAACAGGATGCAGAATCCTTGAGCAAACTTGACGACCGAAGACGCAACTGAGAAAGAGGTGTTCAGTGGTCTCCGTTTCTTTGGGTGCACAACTGCACAAGGACAAAGGCACACAGTCCCTTGATGGTTGTTCTGTAGGCTGTGTCGTTGCTGCCTGTCGAGCGCCCAACCGGCCAATAGCCAAAATAAGAAACTGTCTTACGTGTAAGCAGCCAAAACAATGATTGGCTATGCAAATTCCAAAACCTGTAAATGCGGTGAACTCTTTTGACAGCAGTCAGAGGGCACGCTTGATTAGTTGATTGTCCCGAATCCATGACCGGTCCTGCAACGCTTCCGCAACGATTCGACGTTCTGCGGGGTACAGTCTCGCAGACATGCTTGCGCAAACATATGTTGCCATGTTGGAAGCTAGCCGTCTGGACTGGATCGTAGCTGCTTAACTGCCGGCAAGTCCAACCTTTTGTGTAGCTTGTATGCGATTCCACCACCTCCTTCGTTTCTCCGGCCGGCGTGAGTGTGACTCAGCCACTCGGAAATCAAGTCTCAATCTCGATCGAGACTGCGATGCGACACACGCGGCGTCCTACGCGTGCGTTTGTTGCTGTACTCCATACGAGACACGAGCAAATCGTCAGTCAGCGCTGCGTCCCGCTCCCTCGAAATCACGCGATGCCGTGGGGCGCTAGCTCGTGAGTCGTGACGCATGGACAACACAGAGGCTCCCAAAATGACCCGCTCAGAATATAGCCACCCGATCGAGGCTCCAAAAGGGCCAATCATTGGAAACCCCCGCGGCCGCGCGCGCCGGCGACGTCCCCGAGCCGCGACACCCGCACGGAGACACGCCGGGCCGCGCAGCCTGTCTGCCTGCAGCACCCTGCACCCGGACGACGAGCGACGACGGACGACGACGCCCCTCCCGAGTCCCGACCCACGGAATCCCGCAGAAACCTCAAACCTGCCTACCAAGTGCCAACTTGCCCATCGCCGCGCCGGAAGCGCCGAGCCGCCGAATAATCCCCTGGCGATGCGATGCGATGCCGCGGCCGCCGCGCTCGGTTTCAACTCCCACCCACTCGGCACCACACTGCCCAGTGCCCACCCCGTGACACTACCGATGCCAACGCCGCTGCAGCTTTCCTATGCTCCTCGCCCACCCCACCACCACCAAAGCCGTTGGCGCGCAGTCAGGCAGACGCCTTTTGACCCCCAGTCCCCCACCCCACGCGCGCCGCGTACATACATAGCCTCAACCACGCCCTGCCACGCCCACACCGAGGGAGGGGGGATGCGGAAGCTGAGCGTGCCGCGGGGCGGCGGGGAGAAGGTGGGGGTGCTAGCCCTCGAGGTGGCGGCGCTCATGTCGCGCACCGCGGGCCTATGGCGCGCGCTGGACGCCGACCACCTCGCGCGGCTCCGCGGGGAGGGCATCCGCCTCGAGGGCGTGCGGCGGCTCGTGGCCGACGACGACGCCGCGCTCCTGGCGCTCGCGCTCGCCGAGATGGCCGCGGCGTGCCGCGACCTCGCCCGCGACGTGTCCCGCCTGTCTGCCCGCTGCGCCGACCCGCTGCTCCGCCGCTTCGACGCCCTCTTCGCCGCGCTCGTCAAGCGCGGCGGCGACGGTGACCCGCACGGGCTGCGGTACGCCACGGCCAAGAAGATGGACCGCAAGGCGCGCAAGATGCAGCGGTTGGTGGCTGCCACCGCGCACCTGTGCCACGAGCTCGACGTGCTCGCCGAGCTGGAGCAGCAGCAGCAGCAGCTGGCACACCGGCCGCGCCTCCGCGGCGCCAAAGGCGCCAACGGCGCCGTGACGGCGACCAGCCGGGCGGAGTCCGCGCGCCGCGTGGCTAGGCAGAGGCAGGAGGTGGAGCGGCTCCGCGCGGCGTCGCTCTGGGCGCGGACCTTCGACTACGCCGTGCGCCTGCTCGCCAGGTCGGTCTTCACCATCGTGGCGAGGATCATCGAGGTGTTCGACCTGGAGCCCGTGGCCCTGCTCCGCTCCGCCTCTGCCTCCGTGGACGACGACAGAGCCTCGCGGCTCTCGTGGAGCACCTCGTTCGTGGGCGGCAGCATGCAGCTGCAGTCCATGGTGTACCCTTCCGACGCCGCCACCGCTGACGCGCCTCGGAAGACGATGTTGCTGCGTGCGAGGTCCGGCAAGCTTACCACCACCACCGGCGCCGGCGACGCGCGTCGGTTCCTCGTGTCCAGGAGCAAGAGCATCAGGCAGCAGCTCAGCCTCAGGTGGCCGGGGGCGGCCGGCAAGCACCTCATCGGCTGCGTCGTCATGGATCCCAGCAGGTCTCCGGGCAGGGACGGGTGGAACCACGCGGACGACGCGGCTCATCTCCCGCTGAGCTTCAGCTACGTGTCATCAGCCGGCGGCGCCGACGACGACTTCAGCGGCAGCGGCATCATCAGCTTCCACTCCCAAGCGGCGGCAGGCGGCGGCGACGCGAGGAGGAGGCCATCGACGACGACGACGTCCGTGTTCCACTCCTCCTCGCGCGACTTGGTGACGCACCCGCCGGAGTCGGCCCTGGGCGCCGCGGCCCTGGCGCTGCACTACGCGAACCTCATCATGTTCATCGAGAAGCTCGCCATGTCGCCGCTCCACATCTGCCCCGACGACAGGGACGCGCTGTACGGCATGCTCACCGACCGGGTCCGGGCGTCCCTCAGGGCGCGGCTCAGGCCGGCGGCCGGCACGCCCTGTGACGACCCCATCCTCGCCGCCGAGTGGTCGGACACGGTGCGGAGGATCCTGGCGTGGCTCGCGCCGCTCGCCCACAACATGGTTCGGTGGCAGGCCGAGAGGAACTTCGAGCAGCGGAACGTGGCCTCCGGCGACGACGCCACCGTGCTGCTGCTGCAGACGCTCCACTTGGCGGACCAGAGGAAGACGGAGGCCGCGGTGACGGAGCTGCTCGTTGGTCTCAACTACATGTGGCGACATGAGACTGACCTCGAAGACAAGGTCAGATTGGAGTCTGCGGCGGGTCGGCGGCGACTACGATGATTTCTGATTGGGCAGGGTGTGTTGGTGACATGCATGTGTCAGTATCATATCTGAATTCTGAACTACATGCGGAGACATGGGACTGAGCTTGAGGCCAAGCTCAGATTGGAGTCAGCGGCGGGTCGGCGGCAACTATGATGATGATTGGGCAGGGTGTGTTAAGTACAAACATCACCTTTCGGACAAAGCGACCCGTTGCTAATTTTGCTCCGTCAGCGATACTATCTAGAAATCTAGAAACTGGCATCAAGTGTGCCAGTGTAATGGATGCTGCTAAAATTGTCACGGTCTGTAGTTCAAATAGGTACTTCCGTGTAAAGATCGACTCCTACTATGTAGCTAGTGGTATTTTGTACTACTAATAATAAAGGAGACACATCATAGCTGTTTTATCTGGAACATTTTCTGAGGTAACAGTAACAGCGAGGAACCTCCTTATTAGCTGGTCAAAATTGTCATCTGACAACTCACGACTAGACTGTTCTAGACTTTATATAAGGGGCAATCACAGTGTATTAAAATAGTACTTGCTCCATTCTAATTAGTACAAGATGTTTTTGGCTTTCTCATATACATTTGTTTATATATATATATATATATATATATATATATATATAGTTAAAGTCAATGTATCTATAAAAGACAAAACATCTTATAATTTAGAACGGAGAGTGTAGCATAAAACAACAAATACCGCAACAGTGACGCACCTTAGCTATTGTAAACTCATCCTATAAGTTTCCGACAAGTCTATTGTAGGCTTACGATGCGACCGTAACTAATAAAAAAATTCTTTCTTCCTCTTCTTATAGTTACTTCAAGCCCATGCTCTGCGAAGCAGCACCACCATGCACCATTGTTGTCACCTGTTGCATCGTCATCACCGCCAATGTAGAAGATAGGTGTCCTGCTGGCATCATCGCCTACGGCGCCATGCCCAATGAAGGTATCTAGGAAGGTCTGAGGAGGAGGAAGAGCAGGTGGAGGGGAGGCGACAATCTGTTGATGGTGGGCGATAAAGATGTTGAGCTCTGGCTGCTCATACCTCTTACACGAGGGTTGTTGACAAAGCACAACAAGGACGGGGAGGTTGCCGAGGTGCAGGCTCTTAGCGATGGGGTCAAAGGCGCAATAAACCTTGAGCTCAGAGGGCCATGCCATGGTGCACGCCTCTGTGGTTGACGCCAGCCGATGTGGCAGAGGAGGCAGTGGCGGTGGCGGTGGCGGTGGCGAAGTAGATGGATGTGGGGGACGAGATGAGAAGCAGATGGGTCTAGAGTTTGCAACCTATGCTATACTGATGATGTAAGTGCCAATGTTCTTTATTGTTTCAGATATCATGTGAGCATTGGCTATATCAAGAAAAAAAAAACAGTAGGAAGAAAATAGTGAAAGAGTTTGATATAATATGGTATTTTTTATTTTAGTTTATTTTTCGTGTGTAATCTAGGTAGTACGGAGTACTTTATTACATGCCCACTGTCATTTCAGTTAGATTTTTCTTGAAAATAGCGTTACTTAGTGATGGACTGGAAGTGTCATTTCAATGCCCCAGGTTTCTTTTGTCTGACCGTAGCACAGAGGTTTCTTTTGTCTGAAATGAACCGGCCCAACTCGATGATTCTGTCTGGTAGCCTTGTAAAGTTGAGCCCGTATAGAAGTTTTCGGCCTGAAAGAAACAATTCTGGCATTTTCTTTAGCCCGGTCCAATCCGAAGGGCCTACCGACAATCTTTGTTGCAAAAATGAGAAAGGGAGAAGAAAGATGCATTGGACTCGTTCGCTGGTCTGAATTTGCAGACCAGCCGGCTGGTTTCCAACTTATTTCACTGTTTATCAAACCAGCCAAACAGTATTTTCTTTTACAAAACCAGCCAGTTTCAGCCAAGATTCTGCCAGCCGAACGCCTCCATTAACATATCAAGTGGGCTTATTATCATTTACAAATTCAAACTTGTAGCGGTTTCAGCCCGTTTGTGGTTTATGCTTTGAAAATTCGCCTTTTTATTATTTCTCATGTCAAACAAATTATTATTTGCCTTCCAAAAGAATCACTTTTCAAAAAGAATTTTGACGGCTATGAACTTAGACATCTGCAAAATAAGTTCCCGATTTTGTGTTCAAAATTTGTGTTAATTAAAGGTTCAAACCCAATTTCAACCCACTAGTGCTAATAGTTAGCAGCTAAGATTAGTACTAGTGGATGCAAGCACACTTGCTAATAGACAAACTAACTGTTAGCTAAGGACCTGTTAACTATTAATTTCATTAGCGGCTTTTGGGCCGCTAATAGGTGGGGCCATAGGTGCCAACCACCTATTCGTAATTTAGGCTAGTTTTGATTGGGTTTCATAAGAGTTTCATGGGTATGAAATAAGCTGATATGCCTATGGGGGTATGACCCCTGGTACCCACAGGACAATATATGGGCTGCACCATCAGAGGTGGCCCAGCCCACAAGATCAGGCGTGCGGTGCACGGCGCTATCTCGGCGTGCACCGCAAGGCTACATGAAGATGTGTGGTTTATTAGATATTGTACCAAATATGATACTTTTTTTTTGTAACCCTACCCCTCCAGAGTATATAAGGAGAGGTAGGGGGTCCCCTAATCGACATCCCCATACAGATCCCGGGCTTAGTCTAGGATATCTGATCATAAACAATACAATCCACCAATGACACAGGACGTAGGGTATTATGCCAAGCCGGCGGCCTGAACCTGTCTAAATCGCTGTCTCTTGCGTTCTGTGTCACCGTCCGGTTCCCTCACGCGCATCTCCACCGATTCATCTACTACCGTGGGCATACCCCTCGGTAGATTGCCGGACGTATTTCGTCGACAATGCCACAGTATTGATGAAGAGATATAAGATAAAAATTTCATGGGACAAAATGAGTTTGGGGATAAAACTTGTTTGCATTGTTTCCAACGCCCGGGAGTCTTCATAGAATTTTGCTTCTAGGATTCGAGGGCTATTCCCATATAGTTTTCGTATTAATTTTCTCATTTTAAGGGTTTGTTTGGCAAAACTCCCTATGCAACTCTTAGGCTAATTCTAAGGGAAGCTCTACAAAACTTTTGTGATATAGAATCACACCCATTGCGATTGTGTCGAGTTTTTGTCTAAAATAATAAACTAGGATGCTAGGAGCTAAAAAAACTGGCCCGCTCACTTTCGCTACTTCTGCAGCAGTAGCATTATCGACCTTGATATCTTTTGTTGATTCGTTTTCCACGGGTAATCACTTTTGCATAGAGTTAATCCTAGAGATACGTTTTCGGCTGTGGAACCGCTTGTTCTTGAGAATTCGTCTTGAGAATCAGAACCAGAAGAGGATCTACCAAACAAGGCATAAGATTCAGAAAAGTCTACGTGAAAAAGGGTTTTAAATTGTTGAGAGACAGTTCCCGGAGACACAAACTTTTCACCTCCATGTAGACAACAAAGCATTAGTTTTATGTAGAACTTTTACACCATCCTTAGCGCTCCCTATGGCCTACAACTAAACATCAAAGTTCAGTGGAAGAAGTACTCGAAGAAGGTACCGAATTGCAGCATTTTCCTAGTTCACGTATATATGTAAGGGCGTGCGTGGAGACGTGTTCAGTGAGTTCAGTACAGTGTGTATGCAAAGAAGGATATGTATATAGGCTAGAAGCACAGTGGGGCAAGGGGTGCACACAAGTAGGGAGCACACCTTTGCCTAATTCACCAGTGGGCAGGGCACAAGCGTTACAACCAAAGGAACCGCGAGCAGGAGGCGAGGAGCAAAACCCAAGCGAGTGCTACGCGGCACGGCCGCACGCACCGGCACTTGGCGCGAGCCAACCGTTGGCCTGCCCTACCTGAGCAAGCAACACAACAAACCCGACGGGCAGCTCAGCTCCCTCCACCGGGTTTTTTGAATTTGAAAAACTCGCAGCACCACCCTCCCTCCCTCGTTCCCTCCTCCAGCCTCCCTCGCGGCCGTCGACTAGCGCAGCGCAGCCGTCGGTCGTCCCGTGCCGTGCGTGCTGGACCTGGACTGGTGGTGGAACGCAAGCTGACCCGGTTCAGCCAGGTCGCAGCGGACACGACGAGGACTGCACATCGAACCGGGTTTGGTTCCTCACCCGCGCCCGGCGCCCGCGAACTCTCGCGAAAGCAAAGTAACCACCGGCCAGCCACCCGCGCGGCCCCACCTGGCAGCGTCGCGGGATCCCCACCCTCCGCGTGTGGTGTGGGTCGGGCGCCAGTCTCGGCTCGGCACCGACCCGAGAAGGGACCGGAGTGACGCGAGCCAGGCTGGTGCGTGCGTGCGAGTCGGTTCGGTTGTGCGCGGCTCGGCCGGGGCCTTTTGCCTTTCCGGCCGTGTTCCGTTCCCTCCTCCCTCCCCTTCGCTTCTCCTCCTCCCTTTATCTCCACCTCTTCCACCCAACTCCTCGCCGCGCGCCGCCGAGTAGGGTTTGCAAGCCCCGAAGCAGCCCGCGTACCGCACCTCCCCCACTTCCGCGCTCCGTCCGCCCACGCCAGCCTCTCGCAGCGCCTCCCGCCGCGCCGCAACAGGGCGAGATCGGCAGCTACCAGATTCCTACCCGGCCACACCCCACCCACTCACCCTCGCGTCGGCGCCGCCTCTCCCCGCTCCCACTCCACAATCCCCGACGGAATCTCTCTACACACGCGCGCGATTCGCCGCGGGGATGGTTCGGTAGGGGCTGCAACAGCTAGGGTTTTCGCTCGCGCACGGTTCTGCCAAGGACGCCGAGCCGCGCCGGGAGGGTTCCGATCGGCCGGCCTCCGAAGCCTCCCCCGCGGCGCCGGACGGTGGCGAGGCGATGGCGGGGACGGCCGGTGGCGTCGCTGCTGCTGCTGCGGAGGAGGAGCCTACCGCGGCCAGTGAGGCCGGGGCGGCGGCGGAGCGTGGGCGTGATGCGGAGACGTCGGCGAGCGAGCCGGGGGTGGAGGTTGATGAAGGCGGCACTGCGGGCGAGCAGCGCCCTGCGGCGCCTACTCAAGCGAACGAGGTGGATGAGGGTGGCCCCGAGGGCAAGGAGCGGCCTGATGGTACTGCAGCGAATGGGGCAGTTGAGGGCAGCAGTGCGGGGGAAGTGCGAGATGTGGATCCTGTGGTATCTGAACAAGCGGGGATGGAGGGGGATGGGGGTGGCCCTGAAAGCAAGGACTACTCTGCAGCTTCTACGGTGAGTGAGGTGAATGTGGGGAGTGGTCTTGGGGCACCGCAAGATTTGACTCCTGTGGTGTCTGAAACGAAGATGGAGGTGGATGGCGCCGTGGCAAAGGAGCAGCCAGATGGCACTGCAGCGAATGGGGCAACTGAGGGCAGCATTGCAGGGGAAGTGGATCCTGTGGTATCTGAACTAGCTGCGAGCAAAGACTACTCTGTGGCCTCTACTGTGAGCGAGGTGAATGTGGGGAGCACTCTGGGGACATCGCAAGATTTGGCTCCCGTAGTGTCTGGAATGAAGATGGAGGTGGATGGCGGTTCTGTTCTGGAACGAGAGGGCAATGCTCAGGAACAGGGTTGCGCTGTGGCGGCTGTGGCAAGCGAGGTTAAGACGGAGGAAGGTGATGGCGGAGTGGTGAATCAGGGGACTACTGCACCTGCTGGGGGCATTCAGGTGAAAGAGGAGGTGGGGGAATGCTTGGTGGGCCGCTACGTTGGCCAGAGCGCTCCAGGGCACGCGAGGATTCTTATTGGGAAGGTTGCATCCTATGATAGCACGGCTGGGGTCTACAGCGTGGTGTTTGAGGACGGACATACTGAGGAGTTGGGGCTTCCTCAGCTCCGGGAGTTTCTCATGTCGGATGATAATGGCGCGTTAGGCATGAAGGTGAGCTGCAGGAAGAGGAAGCTAGACTTGCTGGTTTCGTCAGGGAGTGTCTCAGAGGTCAAAGAGCCAGCAAGTACTAGGCAGAGGGTTGATGGATGTGAGATGCCTGCCAGGCCTGATGAGCTGCAGCATAGCGCGTCTGGCTCGGATATGTCTGAGGATGTTGAATCTTCGAGTAATTCATCGGATTTCACTAGAGAAGAAACATCTGAGCCATTCCCTCCTGTACAGGCTGTGGAGTTGCCTCTGTCATCAGGAGACATTCCTGTGCCAGAAGAGTCCATAAGTTCTCTCTTCTCTGTTTATAACTTCCTGCGGTCGTTCAGTGTGCAGCTGTTCCTGAGTCCATTTGGACTGGACGATTTTGTTGCGTCCATTAATTGCAGCGTGCAGAATAACTTGTTGGATGCTGTGCATGTCTCGCTACTGCGGGCACTGAGGCGGCATCTTGAATCTAGATCTGCTGAAGGATCTCGACAGGCTTCAGATTGCCTGAAGTACGTACTCTATCAACCCACTTTTAACCACAGTAACTATTTCATAGGTGTTGTGTTTCTGTACTTAAAATTCTGACATTATTTCCACTTCCCCTGAACTGTGTGTAGGTACCTGGATTGGACATTACTAGATGCATTGACATGGCCGAATTTCTTACTGGAGTACCTGTATGTGATGCGTTCCATTAAAAATCTAGGGGGGAAGAGTTTTGGTAGAAGCCTCCTAGTTGCCGAATACTATAAACTTCCTGTTACCATGAAGTTGAGGGTGCTGCAAATACTCTGTGATGACGTGAATGAATCAGAAGAACTCAAAACTGAACTGGAAAATCGAATATGCTACAGCGAGGAGATGGAATATGAGATAGAATGCAGCGTCTTTCAGGAGGCTGCTTCAAGAGGAGTCTCAACTAGAGCTGCAAAGGAGGCTTACAAAAAAACGAATGATTTCCAGAATCTTGAAAATGCTCCAAATGTAACAAATCCAGAAACTGCTGTAGCAGTACTGTCCCAGGATGGCAATAGTGATGATTGCCGAATATGTGGAATGGATGGAACTTTGGTATGCTGTGATGGCTGCCCATGGGCATATCATTCGAGATGTATTGGTCAAAACAAAGCTTTCCTTCCTCAGGGCGATTGGTTCTGTCCAGAATGTGTGGTTAACAAGCTTGGACCAACTTCTTCAAGAATTGAGCGTGGTGCAAGAGGAGCTCAAATGTTTGGCATTGATATGTGTCGGAGACTATTCTTAGGAACCTGCAACTATTTGCTGGTGTAAGTTCTTGCAAATTAATCATGCAATACGTTGGTCTAGTGGTTTACTAACGATTTGTTTCCTTTGTATTTGTTCCATCAAATACTGCAGGATTGAAACAGCTTCCGATGCAGAGTCTTATGCAAGATATTACAATCAGTATGATGTTGCCAAGGTCCTCCAAAGACTTGCTGTCTCAGATGCATATGTGGACATATGCAGGCAAATAAAGGACTACTGGAAGCATTTACTAGGTATAATTCATAGTGAGAGATCAGCAACAGGTAAAGAAGTTGGTGTGAACCATACTCCAAGGTCCAGTATGTTGAGTTCTATTCCAGTAAAAGCAGGAGATGGAAGTGTCTGGACAACTTTAAAAGATGGCGGGGACAGAGAAACAGCAGTGCTTCCTCAAACAAATGTGCAGCAGAGATTTGTGGCTAATCAGAGCGCAGTGTGCTCAGCCGAACGCCTGGAGGAACAAAAATGCAAGTCAAGCTTAGGTGCTGTCACCGAGAAAAATGCTGAAGTTTGCAAGCAAACTGTGTCAGCTCAGAACAACGTACAGAATGCACACAGAAATGGAGCTTTTGGACCATCTGTGGTATCCTCAGTTTCTCATCAGAATGGATCGATTGTAACAGGTGTGTCTACCATAGCACAGGCGCAGCCAGCTCAGAGTATATTCCATACAGACTCATCCACCGTTTCTGCGATGGCAGGATTGTTTTGTCCATCTTCTCAAGGTAAACACCACCTTCAGCTGTTTCCTGAAAGATCTGGAAACATGAGTGGTGGCAAGGCAGCAAAGTTATCTTCTTTTAAACCACAAGCTTACATGAATCTCTACAATCATGGCAACATTGCAGCATCTGCTGCTGCCAATCTAGCTGTTATTACATCCGATGAAGGTAAAGTTTCAGCATCCCAACTGACTGCAAAACCAAGGAAGAAAATGGCTGCAGACAATGCTCTACAATTGAAAGCATTTTCTTCAGCAGCCACACAATTTCTTTGGCCAAGTACCGAAAAGAAGCTTATGGAAGTCCCAAGAGATAGATGTGGTTGGTGCATTGCTTGTAGAAGTTCAGCGAGTGGAACAAAAAAGGCTTGTTTTCTTAACATGGCCACCACAAATGCTGCTAAATGCTCTGCTCGAATTCTTAGTGCCATGCGCGTCATAAAAAATTCTGATAGCCATTTTCCTAGTATTGTTGCTTATTTAGCCAACATGGAGGAAAGTTTGCGTGGCCTCTTGGTTGGTTCACTACAAGACATGCAGCAGAAAAAAAGGTGGCATCAACAACTACAAGAAGCTTCCAACTGCAGAACTGTAATACCCCTCTTGCTTGAGGTGAGCTGTATTTTTTTTTTT
>CM039608.1:6905557-7181021 GCA_022457205.1 Saccharum spontaneum | reverse complement strand
ACGTGACACCTGTATACACCTTCGAACCCGTAACTCAGATGATAGCACAAACATGCCTATTATTTGAAACACAATTGCCTACATTATGCAGACCAATTTTGAATCATGTGTTTGCGAAAACCGCCTAACTCTATATGCATCTTCATTGGAGAGTCACAATTTGATGGGCTCATTGTCTTCGCTTCATCTCCATTTCTAAGTTCTTCATCTTCATTATTCATTTCAAATCCTGCAAGTAAGATACAAATTTACCCCCTGTTTCAACAAAATTTATATTATACTAGATAGATTGCTAATCGACTCACCTTTCCATCCATGTTTGCACCATCCTCGTCTTGGAACCCATCGAATGAAGTTATCTTTTGTAGTTCACCCTTGCATTTCCTATATTTTTTTTTTGACTTACTTGCTTCACGGACGATTTTCATGGCTTTTTCCATGAGCTTTTTTGCACGGAAATTGTTCATGGTAGAATCACCCTCGTCCTCCATGTAAGGCTCTTCTTTTTTTCCTTTATCAACCTCACTTCTTGCTGCCATGTCGCTCCTCCTTTTAGCTTTTGTCGTATGAATAGTTGCACGAATATATATACTGATGTAACCTGTACATGCAGCCATTGAGAATTGTTTACTATTTAAGGACACCATTACTTGGTGGCCTTGTTCGCACCCACGTTGCATCTACATGCATGCGATGGCAAAAGGATAACCATTATCACACCCATGCAGCGGCACAGGACCAAGCCGTGCTCACGCCGAAACAGGACCAAGGCTTGATCACGTCATCTCCGGAGCCCGCTTCTGTCGTATGAATAGTTCCACAAATATATATTCTGATGTAACCTGTACATGCATCCATTCAGAATTGTTTACTATTTAAGGACACCGTTAATTGGTGACCTTGTTCGCACCCACATTGCATCTACAGGCATGCAATAGCAAAGGATAACCATTATCACACCCATGCAGCAGCACAGTACCAAACCATGCTCACGCCGAAACAGGACCAAGCCTTGATCACGTCATATGTGGAGCCCATGAAGCGGCAAACGACCAAGCACAAGCACCGCGTATCTGTAGCCCATGCAAGGGCATAGACCAAGCTCAAGATAGCTCGTTCTATGTTTACCTCCGTCCTTAAATAGAAGTAATCGTGTTGAGTTAAAACCAATTTGGTCTTCTTAGTAACACATCCCTCAATAGTTTCCTACACTCATCCACAAAATCAACCATGCCGAAGCCCCCTGGTATGACAGACGAGGGGTACTGGGAGTACTATCGAAACCGTATGGCATTGCATGAGCATGAAGCTAGTGATACAACCTCGTCGAACTCAAGGTACACAATGCAAACTCGAAACAATTTAATTAAAGAAGTACCTAAAGAAGAGGTGAATCCATCCCGCACTAAGGTTAATATCAAACCTGGTGTGGAACCAAGCGAGAAAAGGGAAGATCCTCCGACCGTTGTCAAGATCAACATCATACCCATAAGAATCGGCGATGATCCTTATGGTGACAGTAGTGATGAAGATTTACCGACCCCAGAAGTGTCAGAAGAGTCTTCAGGCACCGAAGATGAAGGTCAAGGGTCAAATGAAGTTAAAGGTCCAGTTCTGAAAGAGAAGAACAAAGCCTTACATGAAGACGGAAACACATCTAAACCTAAAGCCAAGAAGAAGATATTGTTCTAGTCCATATGTTGTTTAGCATTCATCATTCATTCTATTCAAATAAGCTAGTTGTTTTTTGTTTGTTTGTTTAGCATGAACAATTTGGTTCCACAGTACCATGAAATGATATCTTTCTTGTCTTGGGCAATAGATAATTTTATTGGTTTGTTTGTAAAGAGGATCACCTGAATTTAGTCTTTCCTTAAGGTTTGATGGACCTAAGCTGATCCCAATGTAACAGTGCATGCAACCATTCATTTTATCATGTCCTTTTTTTGGTGCCGATAAGTGCAGCGAGTGTATAACAAAGATTGAATCCATGATCGTGCACAACCTGTGCCCTCCGCACTCCCCACTCAACGACTGAAAGGGAAAAAAATCCACATGACCACTGCATGTGTCATGTATTTACAGATTGAGCCGCCTAAACACGGGAGAAGTACTAGGAGGTCAACTGAGCAAGGATTTCAGAATATGAATTTTCATTAGAAAAAAAAGAAAGGCATCAACAACCTTGCACTTGATCTCGTTTATTTATGCAACTAAATTAAAAGCAACACAGTGACACGCTTATTTTCCACTTCTCATCCAACGTTCATTCTATGTCCTTCCGCATCTTGAATGGAGATGGACCATTTTTTGGATCATGGTGTTGAAATCCGCATATCATGCACAAACCCCACACATGTTCATCCCATACATCATCCCGAGCCCGATTGTACCAATGCTTCTCATCGTACAGGTCCTCATCGGTCGGAAACCTTGCAGCCAGAACTTCTTTTTCTTCCTTGCTGAGTGTAGAAGTCCCATATGCTAATGCTGCTTGCATCTTTTCAAACCATGCTGGACTACGTTTGATTTAAAAGGGAAGGAGGCCAATGACACTGAAAAATTAGAACCTGTGATTTGTCCCATCAGCTTAGTTTGTTAACAGGAATTAGAGAACAAATTAAAACATAAGATTTGTCACATCAGCGTAGGCACGAGAGAAGTTCTTGCATCTTAATTGTACCAATCTTCGTAAAACCCATGCAGAGTTTTGATGCCTCAAG
Organism: Saccharum spontaneum; assembly: GCA_022457205.1. NCBI lineage: Eukaryota > Viridiplantae > Streptophyta > Magnoliopsida > Poales > Poaceae > Saccharum > Saccharum spontaneum. The sequence continues at coordinate 7,178,298 of CM039608.1, read as the reverse complement.
TCTGAAAAACACAGCATAGCATGATATATATTGTTTTGATGCTTATAACTTTACAGAGTTGTTTATATGCACAAAAGGCAGGACAAAAACTACTAAATGCCTTGTTCAAAAGCTATATAGTGTAATTCAGTGTCCAAAAGTGTGAACAGCTAATTTAGATACATATAAAATGACTTGGCCTCATTCTTAGAGTTTCTTGTTGCTTCTTCACATGCCATCTTGGTCTTCTTGGTCTCCTTAGCTACTGCTGCCCTACAAGGCTTCGAGCTTGTTGAGGATGAGCTTAGATTGTAAACCACCTTCAGGAATAAGGTTGCCTTGCACTAATAAAACAGGGGATGGAAGGAAGGATGGGACTGTCCAAGGCGGAACTGAAGAAGCTCAGGAGGAGCATGAACTCTGTTGGCAGTATGGAAAGCAAGATATTGTAGCATTTCTGCCCTCATCTCCACTGATCGATCCTGCAAGGAAAAAGGGTTAGATAAAAGAGAAATAAATTGAGGAGTATATTAAAAAATAAAAGAATTCATACCGCATCTAAAGTAGTCTGCAAAGAACCATGGCCCTCACCGTCATAGAACTCAATAAACTTCATAGAGAATATGCCAGAGTCACAGATATTTTTTTGAAATGGAAGCCGAATGGGTACACGTCTCCAGTTTGCAAATTGGGGGAATTTGCGGGGTGCGGCTAAAGAGAGTGCAGCACTAAGGCGTTCCATGAGTTTGTGGCCAATTGGAGAATGGTGTGTATCCCATGTGGCCTCATTGCTACTTCTATAATCCATTGAGTCTAGGACATCGACACGGGCTTGGCCAAGATTAATACAATATACAGACCAGTGATGAAGATGTAAGACTGGAAGGAATATCTGCAAGACGTGTATACGAAAAAACTAAGGTTTTAGTGGTAAACTACTGGGATGAAAGCTAGGAAGAAAAAAATGTACAAGTGATACGCATACCATCTTTGCCTTTTGTAAGTCAGTGGGGGGGAGGCATCTCTTGATAGCTTGTACTACAACATCCTGGCTGCACTGGGGCTGAGTGTTGTCAATATTGAAGGTATCCGACTTAAGAATATCCTGTACAGTATGAAAGGAATGTTATAAGAAACGAAAATTTGAGATTATTAGTTTGAAAAATGAGGGCGACGTACCGAGACAAGAGGTTGTAGAAATATTCTGAACCCATGGCATTCAGGACGAACATTAAAGTCATCTTCAGCTATGCATTTGACAAATGCATCCATGAACACAAGGTCAATGAAGTTGCCAACACCAAAGGACAATGCAATATGTCGGCCAGTTAATGGGTCTGTCCCAAAGTGCATCAAAGTTTTCCTGAATGGAATTGAATAAGCATTGTGGAACATGAAAGGAATACTATCAAGGGTTCAAGATGAAATCAGAAAAAACCTTTTCAATGGAGAGTCATCTGCACAAAGGAAAGCATGCATACGCAATGAAAACTCTAAATTGGGTGGAGGACGAGACAGAATGCCAGGCTTGAAGGGTGAATAAAACTTGGACGGCTTCTTAGTTAGTCTTTTTCCAGGCAACTTGAACATAGGCAAATCATCTAGAATCGGCCACTTTAATGCAGAAGTGGTGCCTTTTCCGGTTGTTTTGTGACTGCCTTCTTCAGAAAGTTTGGGAGCATAAGGGGAGTTACCCTCAAAACAGAAATGGTGTGAGGCAGATGAAGCAGGGTAAGCTGCTACATCAGAGTAGCCTTGTGTCTAAAAAAATATAAAAAGTTAAGGATAAGATGCATGAGCAACATAATTTAAAGCTCAAACTTGAAGACTATTGATTAATTGAGAGAACAATAAACTAAGTGAGCAGAATATCAATGAAATAATAGTGTGCATGTTAAAAATCAAAAGATGACCTGACATTGAAATTGGCATGCAGACGTACATGACAAAAGTGAATAACAATTAGGAAAATGAAAAAAAGTATGGTACTCCAAATAATTGAATGTTCAAATAAAAACAGTAGAATAGTATAAATAAATTGGTTTACATGCTTAAGATCAAATAAAAGGTGTTGTCGATATTCAGACATGTCAATGAAAAGCACTGTACAGTAAAAAAAAGACAAAAAGTATCCCATTTCTGTTGAATGAGAAAAGTAGTGACTTGGGGCAGTAAAATGTTATGTAACAGCATACAGGATGGTACCAAAAACAGAAGCATATATAGAAAACTAGAGTGATTGAATGAACAGCTAGGTGCACTTACATAAATAATTCGGCCTGTATGTAAAAGAGGATCCTTTTGTACCAACTCAGTCTAACAAAAAGAGGAAAATCAGGAAACTAATAGCGGATGCCACCTCAGGAATATTAGAACTAAGGAAAAGATAGATGCCTTATCAATGTAATTAAGTTGTTAGTCTGAAAAGAATGGTGAAATGAGTTTTGGGAGAACCTTAGACGGACGAACATCTGTACGGCTGTTGACAGGAGACCCTGATTGTCGCTGGCCTGATTGGTCCATTGTTGACGGAACAAAAGGGGAATAATCGAACCCATATACTGGAAGTACAGAGGATGAAAAAAAACAGAAATAGGATAGAGTTAAAAAGAATGGAGCAAAAAGAAACACATGGTAACCGTGTGGATAAGGTGTTGGGCTGCCGGCTTCCGAGGTGGTGCTTTGTACTGGAGCCATAATCGGAGTCTGAACTGGACTTTTAGGGAGAACAGTAGGGGCATTTGTGACAATGAATGAACCTGTGTAGACATATTGGAAATAAAAAAAATGGTTTCAGTCTGCTATAAGAACTGAAATGTAGATATGAAAAAAGGCCATGCACATACCTGGGGTGAGAAATGTGTTAGGAGCATGATAGAAAACTGAAGTATCAGTAAAAGAAATCATGATAGAGGATAAAAAAAAGTGATGCAGTAAGAAAAATGGAACAATAGTCGAAAATATAAAGAAAAACAAACTATGAGGGGTGCACCAGATTCATGTTGTGAAGAGGTGGGCATCGGTGCGGTCGATGGAGCAGGTAATTCCTCAGAAATGTGAGGTGGTGAAACTACACAATGAACAGGAGAGCCAAATGGGCCTATCGATGATGTGGGGTTAAATGAACTAGGACCTACAAATGTACAAGTCATGAAACATAACGAGAATGACATAGGAAGACAAAAAGGAGATAGCACATAATGGATATTAAAAACATGCAAGCGGGGAAGAAGACAATACCAGGAGTGTTGCAAATGGGTGATTGTTCATCAATCTGGCTACGAAGTAAAGTACCAGCAGAAACAAATGTACCATGAGAATAAATATGATGACCTGGGCATAAATGGGAAAAAAGTGTCACTATATTTGATAAGTAGCAGGAAGGCACAGGGTGAGATAACGTATTTAGCAAAAAAAAACAAGAGTTTGCCTGGCATTGATGTCGATGTACAATGGCCTGAGTCACGGGTATCATGGTCGCTGAATGTATGCATTGTGCTGGGAGTGTCACCTGGAATGTTGGTGTGCCGGGATTGTGATGCCACAAGTTCATGAAAGAATGGACGACATTGTTCAGCTAGCCGTAACTGGGCTCTCACAATGTTTCCAATAGAATTCTGAATGGACATTTTGTTATGGGAGAGTGTCTGATCAAATTCAGAAAAGAAACCCAATACTCTCTCTCTATATGGGCCAGTAAGACCATCTATCAGCTCAGATAACAAATCCTGAAGGCGTGGGATGTCTAAATTGGGTATTCCTTCCATACGAACGTTTAAGTTTTGGCAGGGAACACCACGGACATCTGCATCAGCGTAGCAGGTGGTACTCCATGGCTTGAACTGTAAGAGATAGCATTGAAGTCAAGGAAACAGGGTTGTTATTAATATGGTTGTAAAAATCTCTACAACTAAAAAGATCTGGATGATTTCATTTTCGTCTCTCTAATGACCTCCGGCCCACGCTAATGACCCCCACGCAGATGTTTCACCACGTGGAAAAAAAGTACAAAAAAATATCCCAACCGAAAAAAAAACGTCAAAAAATCCTCTCCATCTCCATGCTGCCACCTCCTCTCCATCCCTGCCACGAAGGCACTAGTCGCACACACGCCGTCAACCTCAGACAGATGTGCTTACCTTCACCTAGCAGTCCCTGTTCAACTGTTTTTGTGCATCACAACATGTTTGATGCTGTAATGATTGTGCTGGCTGTTGATTAACTCGGAACCTTTTTTGTAACTAACATGCGCTAGAGCCTACACTTCATATAAAGCAGCCAGTCTCATCTGGTAACTTGATGCCTAAGTCATTACTCACACTTGCTTGCATTTCGCCTGTTATTAGTTTGGCAATTTTTCTTGTCTACCAAAGCTGAATAGTGTGTGTTTTTTATGCGTGCGCAAACTGAATGTAGGATATCAAAGTGTTAAATGCAAAATATTAGTATAAGAACCATTGCACAGGAAGTGCATCCCTTGGGAAAACGTAATATGCTATCTGAATACATGTTTGAATGGGTGAATGAACATATCTTTTTTTCCCTAAAAATGCTTGTTTGAATGGGTGTATGTGCATCTGTGAGAAAGTTAAGTGTCCTGAGACTTGAGGTTAATGAACCAATGTTTTTCATCGCCATGGAGGAATAAATTTGCCATCTGAGAAACTATTGTTGCCAACCAGGCAAAATATTGTTTGTATCTAGGGAAATAATGTATAGTGTTTCAGTTTAACAAAAAAAGAAAAAACTAGGCATGCTTAGATAGTTTTCAGTTTGGGAAATTTACTGTTTTCAGTCAAGGAAAATGCATATCCTGATGCAAGACATTTTGAAAAGTCTAAAACTTTGAAACATCAAATTGAATAATACGTATAAATAAATGGCCAAACTGAAGATTATGTGATGGCTAAACTGAACAATTGTTTGATGTCAAAAACTGAGGAAATGTTTGATAAACTAAACATGTTAATGCGTAAAAATAAACTGAGACTGAAACTATAAATGACTAAAGCTCAATAGATTGGCCACGGATAAATGAAACTGATGATTGTCTTATGGATAAATATTAGTTGCAAGTCAAAGATATCATGGCAATTAGCATTAACATTAGTTGCTAGGTTCTTTTGACCACATCTTCATTCAGTCCTACGCAATTAGCATTAAGAAACAAGCATCCACCTATGATGCTTCTTCAACCTAAGCATATAAGCATCAGTTTGAATTTTTTAAGAAAGTATGGTGCTGTTTCAGACTGAGCAAATAAGCTATTGAAAAGGTATATGTCAGAAACCATAAACCATAATTTTCAGATGATAAATAGCACAAAATGAATTTTTTTGAAAACTTTAATCTGAAAAATTCATGTAACATATATTATCTCCTGAGTTAACAGGCACTAGAAGAGTGGATTGAAGGTTTGGAGAAACTCATATACCAACAACCTAGCACAGAAACATATCCAGGGCACAAACCAATCTGAAGTGAACAACTCCAAAGCCTTAACCCACTGACAATATTCAATTGCAATTATCTAGGGCAGTAGGAGGTCAAAATTAACTGTTGCCGGTGGAGTTTAAACGGAAGCTCCTGTTCTAGGGATTAAAACCGATGTTTATATGAATTCCCGTAGCAACACACGGTCACTCAAAATAGTGAATAAGAAAATAACAAATAAGATAGGTGACTCACAGGTAGGACACCAAAAGTAAGTGTACCGTCGATGGTTATAGTTGTATCAGCATCTGTTAAGCGATCTATCAGATCTTTATCATAAAAGGTGAGGCGTGGAGTCGAAGTCCGGTCCACCAACGAGCCGGGGTGGTCAATGTTGTCGAGATAGTATACCTGTTGATGAAAAATAAGAGGTGAAAAAATTAGAACTGCAAAAGATTGTTAAGTAGTAGTAAAAGCTGCAAAAAAAAAATAAAAGAGTAGTGGATGAAAAGAAAATTACAAGCAGGAAAATGGCGCAGCCATATATGTTTTGAGTAAGTTGGTTTTTGTCCCGATCATGCCAGCTGCGAACAGCAATCTGGAGATCATTGAATACAGCCTGCGACCAATCAACAACTCCGAACAACTGGTGATCCATTGTCCTCTTGATGTCAACTGAACCAATGAAGTTACTGCTGCTGGGAAGTAGTAGCCTATTGCATAGTATCATGAAGAAGCATCTCTTCATGAGAGGGTTCACATTTCCCTTTAAGATCTCTTGTTGCAAGTTTGATATATGTATGTCACAATCTTCAGCGAGACCTTGGTTTAGATCAGAGATAAGCTGCTGGCGAAATATGATACCTTCCTTCCATGAGTATTGCTTGAAGTTTTCACCACCTATAGGCAAACCAAGAACCATGCTAATTATTTGTGGGGTGATCGGAAGGACCTTGCCTGCACCAATCTTAATTAGCATTTGATCAGGGTCGGTGTGGTCCAATAGCCAGATTAGAAGAATCTTATTCTGTACAGAATCAATCTTCATTCTCAGCAAGTGACCAAAACCATCAGCTTCGATAGCAGCATATTGCTGTGGGTTCAACAAATTAGTGGTGATTATAATATCTCTGGGATTGCACCGAACATTTACAATGGAGGAACGGCTGGAAGGTCTCTTTTTTCTTTGTGTTGCCTGTAAGAAATAACAAGAATTTTAAAAATAATAAGGTTATGAATGGATAAAAAGGAAGAGACGCTAAGAAATCTGGGAAACGCTGTATAAATGATAAGCTGATGCATGGGTAGTCAAGAATAAGATAGATTTTAAATATAAACTAATAATTGGGGAAAGGGATGTAGAAATAATAAGCTAGTGCAGGGATAGTGTAGTTGAAAAAAAAATTCAGGGGTAGTAAAAAACTAAGAGAGATATAGTAAAGTAAATATTTGGCAACAAAAACGTAAGAGTGAATTTGTGCTATATTGAAGGAAAAAACAAACTAGCGATCCATACGAAGAGAAGCTTTAGAATGGATACTCTTGTGAAATGAAAATGTAGAAGTAAATAAATGGTATACACCTCTGTACATGCACCGATCGACAATCCTGCTCGTGTTTGCCTAGTCTTCGTCGGACCAACATCCTTAGATTTGTCGATGAGTGAGGATGAACGGGCATTGGGAAAAGGCATGAAGTCATCATCATCGCTGTCGTGACCAGCTGGAGATGGCAACACATGCTCTGGTCGAATGTGATGCTCAAACCTAAAAAAAAAGCCACAACCAGATAAACTATGTCAACAGACTAATAGTTAAAAATAAACAGCGATTGACGAACATGAATCAAATTAGTATAAATTGAAACACTTAAGTACCTCTCCTGCGAGCTCTCAAAAACCACCCTCTTCAGGTTACACGGCACCCTATCCACAGTACGGTGAGCAGCATGAGTCCTACAAAGGAATAGGAAATAATGATGCATGAACTTATGGGAAGCACATAAAACAGGGGTATGGTTACATAGGGGATAGAAGAAGCATATTTGTGTACAACATGTTTGTACAGAATATACAAATTAGAAGAGCACACTGATATGCCTCAGATGATTGTGATTGGGGGAAATTTGATAAGCAACATTGCGCAAAAACAGTACCTTCTGTGTGGGTGGTCCAGGGAAGTAGGTGGTACCGCAGGGGGCTTAGAATGGGGACGCCGTGCATCTGTATACCAAAAGGACCAAACAGGGAAAATAATAAACAACAAAGATGGAATGTGGCAATGATACATGATATTAAAGATTCAAAAATCTTGTAGGCTTTCAGAACAGGAAGAAAAGTTTTAATTGACAAAAGGACAAGCCAAAGTGCAAACAAAGAAAACTGGTAGTTTAGGATAGCAAAATTTACAGTCCATGAATATTAAATTGTTCTCTACTTCTGTGTCCATGCATCAGATCAATCAAAATATAAATTTTAAAAAGAATCATAAACAAGATTAGATAGGCTGTAAATGAATGTATGTAATTTTGTCTATTCATTTGTAAAATACTAACTCCATAATGTAACAGATTAACATTACAGAACAGGCATTCCCCTTACCAGGTGAGGAGGGTAACCTCTCATCTCGTCGCAGAGGCACCTCATACCTAAATGGGCAATAATCACATCAACTGAGAGAAAAGCATGTACATCTCATGAAAAAAGGCCACTAAATTTTTTTAAAAAAAAACATGTACTGACCGCTGTTGAGTGCTCTCAAATACAAGTGTTTTTGGGTTATCAGGCATCTTATCAACTAGCTCCAACCGGATTCTGAAGTCAATGATTCATAATAAATTTAGAATACTGCTTTCGTATACTGTACAGCTTAAATTTACAAGCTCACTCCACATAACAATGTAGTAGCAACTGCTGAGTCAGTATGAGTGTATTAAAAAAATATATATATAACATAATGGGAATATGAAACAAAAGAACCTTTTAGTTGCCGAAGCAGGACCTTTTCCATCATGGACATCCTCTGCAAATTGAGAATAGATAGAATTGCTTTATTAAACTATAATCACAGCATAAGAAAAAAAAAATACGTGTATGATCTGAAACAAGAAAAAACACAAAGCTGAATCAATGTCTTTGATTGTAAGAAACCAATGTTTGATTTTGAACCATTATATGAGCACAAATATTATCAAGAGTAAAATAAAAGGAAACATATAAAAGGCAAAATTTGCTCAGAGACACTCTTGGAGCGTGGCTTTTGCTGTAGACCACCAAAAATATTTGGCTTTGCCAAGAAACACTATAAATAGATGTAAATTTGCTGGGAGACACTATGTCTATTATTATATTCAGTTTTAATCCAAAGCCATGGGAATTGACAATTTTGCCCTTTCCCCTTTAGTTCCTCACGAGAGAAGCCTCTCGTTCTGAATCGGCACGGCTGCACGCGAGGTCTGTTCCAGGCGGCGGAGGCGTCCGATCCCCTCTGGCGTCCCCTCTCGGGTCCCGGCTGCGGCGGCGCCCCCTCTCCGGCTACGGCGGGGCCCCTCCTACGGCAGTGACCTTACTACCTGGTGGCGCGGCGCCTCCTTCTAGCGGTGGCGGCAGCAAAGGCCGGTGCTGGTTGCAGAGGTTCCCCCCGATGGCACCTCCAAGCAGGGCTACGGTTCCTACCGGCGAGGGAATCGCACAGGTGGAGCCTCCAGGATTCTTCGACAAGATTTTCCTGTAGGACCATGCTGATTTTTCATGGGTTCCCGACGGGTGAGTCTTCTGCTATTTTCCCTTTGGGTTAGGGTTAAACTGTTGTGTGCCTTTAGGCTTAGATTTGTGAATCAAAACGTATTGGGTGTTTATTCATGTCCTATTTGTGCCCTTGTTTATGTAGGGTGGATCCCAATTCGTCCTACAGGCTTGCTGTTCGTGTAGGTGCTCATGTCAAATTTTACTGATAATAATGGCAACCGTGAATACTGTGATGCCGTGATTTGCTAAGTGGTATTAGTACAGAAATTAAGCTAGGCGCTATGTACAAGTTGTGTGTCACCTATTGGGACAATCTGAGACATAGCTATGAAGAAATTACATCTGACCATAAACTGCTTCATGCAATTCTGAGTTAGATGGTGATGTAGAATATGCTGGCTTTGAGCATGAATTAGCTGTGGATGATGCATGTAGTTGTCAGCCAATTGTTCATGCAACTGACTTAGAAAACCCTACAATAATGCAATTTTCTAATTCTGATAAGAATTCCCATTCTCATATTTTTTTCTAATTCTGATTTTGACGCAGATAAAAAGGATACCTTACAAACACACTTGTCAAAGCACCGGAAAATTCGAGAAGAACAAAATGACAACAAACCACTGGTTAAGGATAAGAGTCATTAACTGGGAAAAGTGAAACATGTCCAGCACTATATAGTCTGTTAAGTTGCTGTCCATGAGAAGGGAAAAACGAAGAAGTCGAAGGTCGTCAGGTCCAAGAAGAAATTATGACCTTGTAATGTGTGACCTAGTAGTGTGCTTGATAGCTTGTTGTGGATAAACCTGTTTACTGTGCATTTTGTTTTATTTTGGTGAAACATGGTGTGAACAGTGAATTTTGTAGCTGAAACATGCGCTTCTATTGGTGAATTGAAGGGCAGGGGCAGGCTTGTCCAATATTATGTGTTATATAACTTGTTTGGTTGTGAAATATTATTATAAGGGCTGTAGTGTCTTGTAGCAAATTACATCACATTTGTAATGGTTTCTGGCAAAGCTACCTTTTTATAGTGGTCTGTGGCAAAAGCCAGCTTTCAAGAGTGTCCAGGAGCTAATTTTGCCCATATAAAATGAAGAGGGAACATGTAAAAAAAATGATCGAATTTTATTACTGCAAGTGTTCACACATTACAGGGCTGAATGAATTAAAGAGTAACATGGAGAAAAACAACCAGATTAAACAACAAATTGAATAACTTATTATGAAGTTATCATGACTGGTCAACAGTGCTAATAATAGATATCTCTTCAGCTCATGCCAACTGATACTCGACAGGGTCCAGTGTCGTTGGTGCGAGCCCAGGGTGTTGGAGTACAACCTGGGCAATATCAGGGAATCTAATACTGACCATTCTTTTTTAACAGAGTACACATATCAGGGAATCTAAATCTGAAACCAATTGAACACAACCTTAATAGGACATCAAATCAAAGCGATATACGTGAATAAGGATGTAAAGGAAACCTGAGGGACCGGTTGGCTCCATCCCAAAATGGAGCAAGCTCAGCAATCAACGTTGGTGGTCGGCATTCGGCGGGCGGCGTGATGCGTCTGTGAACACAGCGCTGGGAGCGGCGCGGGGGGTGCGGAGGCAGGGGCAAACCGGGCGAGAACCGACGAGGCGGGGCGGGCCGCTGAGGAACGCCGCCGTCCGACAAGATCCGGCCGTGCGGCGCGGTGCGTCTGCAGCCGCACGGCGCTGGGGGAGGCACGGCGGCACTGAGTCCTCCAGCGGCGCTGAGTCGTCTGGATTCAGCGGCTTGGGATGCGTCGGAATCGCTAACCGCCTGAGGCTGCGGATGCGAGGCAGATGAAGCTGGGCCGGCGCTCGGGTGAGAGGAGGGGACTGGGAAGTGGGAGATCCGGCGCTCGTCTGCGAGAGAGGGAAACGTGAACCCGGCGCTGGGAGCGAAAATGGTTGAATCGGACGGGGGCGGTAATTTGACTCGGGTACTGATTTTTATTTAGTACCCAGGGTATAATATAGAATACCTATATATATATATATATATATATATATATATATATATATATATATATATATATATATATATATATATATATATATGACCTCAACTGATGAGGTCACTAAAAAAATAGTTAAAGAATCTACCCACACATCTTTTGGCCAGACTACTAGGGAAAATGCGCATATACATGAGATGCGTGGGTTACCACTTTATTAGAAAAGCCTATGCACATAAAACGCGTGGACACACACAAGCATTATTACCAAAGTTGACAACATAAATGTGATGTGATGAAATTAGTCATAACAAAATTGTACTTCCTACCTGGATGCCTCAGGAGCATAGCCAATGAGGAAGTAAGATAGTGATGTCCAAGCTATTGACACAACTAAAGAGACAGGAACCTTTAGGATAAAAGCTGGTACTGCATAAGCCCATGCAGGATAGAAGTAGTAGTCTCTTTGTTTGTAGAAGACTGAAAGTCTGTTAACTGCCATGACAATCTCAGGGAATCCATTCACCATTAGCATGAGGAGTGCATAGAAGAGTGAACCCATGTAATAGTTAGCACCAACTCTATCAATACCCATATATGTGCGCAAAAATACCGTCCCCGTAATAGTAGCAATTACTGCAAGCTGCAGTAATAGTACACTGTTAATTGCTAGTGGTCACACTAAGACAAATGTAAAATTGTTATCTTAGTTCATGTTGACTGTAAGACATACTTTTCACGTAACAACATAGTTAAGTTCGTTCATATAAGCACGAGATAATGTAAATTCTTAAATGTCAAATTGTGCAGGAAGTGCATATGATATTAAGATTGTGTACAGGTTCTCAATGTGCTATCTTTTTTTTGCAATGGGGGCTCAGTGTAAATTTATCTATGTTCCAACATCTAGCATTCCACTTTTTTGAGTACGCAGAACAAGCTAGGTACTATAGATTTGGTTAAATCCATATACTAAGTCTTGTGCATGTATGTGACCGCCTACATCTATCGTGTTTTTTAAAATGAAGTTTTGCTTCAATTAATATCCATGATCCTTGAATAGAGATCCCTTGATTGTTGGGAGGGTTGATGATATACAGTAGTAATTCACTTTGAAGCAGAAGATGATTAAAAAATATAGGACTTGATGTCCTGGTTCCTGTGCAATGGCTTGATTTCAACATCCACTGTAGCAAAATAATTTATAAATATATTTGTTTCTTCATATATAGACATATTACACAATGTTACTTATAAGTTTTTATGTCTCTATAGAGGGTTTATCTTTCTTAAGTGGTAGAATCTCTCCACTTGCATGGTGGATCATGTTCGAATCACTTTTTTGTTGAGTGTGCATGAGAGAGAGAGTGTGTGTGTGTGCGCGCATGTGTGTGTGTGCATGTGCGCGTGCCCATGTGTGTATGTGTATGTGTGTATGTGCGCGCGTGCGTGTGCACATGTGCATGGACAAAAAAGCTCGTTGAGCTGGCTCGATGACTCATTTCAAAAGTGCTCAGATTAAAGTCATTTTTCTTTTAAAATAACATTGACTTGATTTTAAATGAATTTTGATTTTGGCTCGGCTCGTTAAGCTAGGTTTGAAGTTAGGTCTCAAACAATTCAGGAGACTATGATAAATAAGATTATGTCAATTTCGAAAAGAAAACTAAAAAAAAGTGTTATTGGCTTGTTATCCAACCCCTACCAGCGTGCGGGCGTGTGTCTGTGTGCGCGTGCGTACACGTGTGTCTGTGTGTGCGTGTGCGTGCAAGTGTGTGTGTGGGAGAGAGAAGCCTAGAAATTCCCTTTCCTGGATACATCCTATACTTTTTTTTGTCTATAGCCAAATTGAACTACAAATAATATGTGTAAATTTCATATGTCCATCAATATTTAGCTACATGTGTTCATGTGGAACTACAAAATTAGGTGATTAGTCTTTATATTCTTCAACAATTCTAAATTTGTATGTTCAACAATTTGTATTTATAAATAATATTTTTCTACAAAAGACCATTTCTATGTGACTTACCTGCATAGCTTTTGATATGTAGAGGAACGCATTCCGTTTCATGAGGAGAAGCTCTCTTGAGAAACATGCTTTGAGGAGTTCCCACTTGGATAGCGAGTAGATACTATAGGACAAGGCATTTTTACCATTTGATTTGTTATAAGGCTTTGAAATCTCCCCAGCAAGGTTCTGACCAATTTGAGACACTCTGAACTTGTCACAGAACTGGTCAATGGTAACAAAATTGTATGTTTCTCCGTTGTGGCTCCAATATTGTTGTTGGTCCTTTTTTGATAAGACCTATATATAAGCATGGAAGAATAAGAATTCTTAGTTTCTGATGAAGTTAATCAGTTACCCTAATATATAGTTTAGTATATACTTGATTATTGCTTCATATGTGCAGTTGTTAATCATTTTTCGTGACCATGTCACAAACTATTGATATTACTCCTTTGTATGTTACACAAATAGTTAAATTTGGGACATGTGTCCAGATAAATAGTTATTAAGAACACTATGTCAACCTAAATGTCTAGTTTAGCTATTATGCATATTGCAAAAAATGATATGTAGTAGACAAAGTTTGAAATTCAAGGTTGGCCTTGTGCATTACTGCATAAACAAGATGATTTTGTTGGAGATTAGAAAAGCTATAGAGATTCATATTGTTTCCTTAGTGAAGATTATCAGTATATGGCCAATCCTCTAAAACAAATGATAGAGCACAAGATTTTGGTGGTTGTGATCAGAGGTCAAAACCCAATTGTCCTTTGTAGGAAGTACAAATGAAGGTACATAGTACCTTCCATATACTGCTTGTTTTGTTCTAGTGGGAGACATATTTTCTTTAAATGCATTATGACATGCCTCAACAAGTGTTAAGAACAAGTAATGATATAAGAAATGTAATAGAAACTAAAAATTCTGTTGTTGCTTGTTTTACATAACCAATTTTGTATTTACCTCTTGGAGAAAGTCAGCAACACCTTTCCTATCAGGGCACTTGAACCCACATGATTCAAAGAAACTCATAATGCGACTCTTAGATCCATGGTATACAATTTTCCCTTCAGCCATCAAGATAATATCATCAAAAAGCTCATATGTCTCTGGTGCTGGTTGAAGAAGTGCAACTAGTATGGTAGACTCTGAGATATGAGCCAACTGTCGGAGGCAAGAAACAATTTGAAATGTTGTGGAGCTATCCAACCCAGTTGATATTTCATCCATGAGGAGGGCTTTTGAGGGTCCTACTATCATTTCTCCTGTAAGACAGAATCTTCAGCAAGGGAACAAGCATCCACAATTGAATCAACTAAATTTAGCTACCTATCTAGACAAACTGAGCTTAGGATTACATAAAAATAGATATTGTTGGAATGTGATCTTGGTACAACCAACATGTTAACTTGGTACACAAGTAATTAGTCCACAAAAAGAGTGTCTACTTATTAGTTAAGTTTGTGCCATGACTAGCGGCAACCCTAAGTCCTTTTTGGATTGGCCCTAGTCCCACGGTGCTATAAATAAGAGGGAACTTGCCACAAACCTAATAATATTAAACCCAGAACTGATCTATTAGACACTGGAGGGATGGTCTCGGTAGCACCGTCTCTACGTGCAGAAGGCCAGTGCTTCTCAACATCACCAACAAAGGGCATCAAATCCCTAAGCTGTGAACAGAACTGTTATGATACACCTACATCAACTCCTACATCGATTCCAAAGGCACCAATGGTATCTATGCGCTTTGGTTAGTACCCTAAAGAACAATTAATTAATAAGTTAGTGATCATGATTAGGCTAAATTTAAGATCCTGATCATGTTCAGTTACATGTCTATGTTAAGGTCAAACAACAAATACACATACGTCTTTCCTTCTTAGGTCCCCCTTAGAACACGGGATTTTTTCCTTGAATCCTACATTTTTCCTATGAAATTGAATTGATTCTTGTGAAATTGTATCGAGAAGGCCCTTAAAATTGTTATGTCATGTTTGCAATGCATATGGTTGGATCCCTTGAACTCAAAAAGAAGAATGACATGGAGTATATCATTCCATCAGAATTATAGACTTGTAGTCAATGACTTGTATCATTTTAATTCAATCTCTACAGAATTATAGTTGGGATGATAATTTTTATTTTTAAAAAACTAATATTTTAAAAAGAACACGTCACAAACTGAATTTTTAGGAACTAGCCATTTTAGTCACGCCAGTGACCATGGCGTGACTTGTCATTATAGTCACGCTATATGCACTAGCATGACGTACTAACTAGCCATGCTGGTGTGTCCAGAGAATACTTTACACGTGAGAGCTGAGTCGCGCCTAGGCATTTGGCGTGACTAACAATTGAGCATCACTTTATTAAAATCTTTGAGTTTTGTTTTCAAAATTTTAAATTAGGTGTTACAAAATAAGCATAGCCCACTTTATTTGTATCTTGCATCGTACCACTTTTAGTTTTGAAATTAAAATCTTCTCGTAATGTTATATTTGAGTCTTAGGTTAAGCCATTTAGACTCAAAATGGACTCCAAAAATCCAGAAAAATATCTAAATTTATGGTTCGGAAAGTAGTTTTCTTTTGTAATAGAATTTATCAACAAATACGTGTTTAGATGAAATCCAAAGTTTCTTAACAAAGTACATGTTCAAAATTAAGTTCTAATTTGAAACAAAATTTAAAAGCATTTGAAACATATCTAAATAGACTTGTACTGATACATGTGGACCGACGATTTCACTTTCTGTTTAAATATCTTTTTTTTCTTTCCTTGATACCTAAGGCGCTGTGGGTTCTCTGTTGCGGCCCCTCCGTCCTAGGACGGAGCTCGGGGACCTTATGCCGGGCCGGAGCTCGGCGACACGGGAGATGTGTTCGCGATCTGTTTTATTTAAGGGTCACGGCAATGATCTTTCCGCATGTTCACCTATGAAAATCTTGTTACGACTTCTCCTTCCTCACCATAATTAGAAAACAAGACCTTTTCTGTCTACTGAGATTGTTGCAGGGCAACTGGAATCGTTTGTGGCTTTTGGTCTTCATAGGACAAGGTCACCGCGTGGAAAAATGCCCCAACTCGATCCTACTTGATCTATATCAGAGAGGTTGGTGCATGTCACGGCGTAGCAAATCTACGGGGCTTAAGCGGTGGACATTAGTAAGCCGATGTGTACTATAGGCGGTGCAGAGCTGTAGGGCTGGACTAAAAGCTTGAAGCTTGCGAATTGACTCGGCATGCTCGTAGCTCGGCTTGGCTCGACTCTGACGAAACATTTAATAAGCTAAGAATTAGTTTTTTTACTCAAAACTGAGAGAAAATCATTGAGTAACATCATAGGTCAGGCACGAAGTTGAGCTCTACAGCTAGGAATGGATCACGAGTCAGCTTGGTTTGGCTCGGCTTGGCTTGGTTCTCGTTGGCTTGTTATCCAAACAAGCTAGCTCGGCTCGGCTTGGCTTGTTAATTAAATGAGGAAAAAAAGTTGTCTTGGCTTGGTTCGTTAGGCTCATGAGCCAGACACTAAAATATTCTATATAGATATATACAATCACAATCAATTAACAACCGCTTAACAACTTAACCGATGACTGAGCAGGGTGGGTGCGCGTGCAGCCACGTGCTAGCGCCGCTGTCTCATTGAAGCTTGGTTAGGATCCCAGGATTAATGTCAGGGAATATAGTTGCTGCAAGATGGAAGGAGCATTGTCACACATTGCAGTCAGGATGTCGCTTTGGCTGCACCAGCGAAGACATGATGGTGGCGGCAAGGAAACCCTAGAGGTCGATTCCTTTCTCTATTGGAGGTGGCGGCGGATGAAGAGGCCGAGCAAGTGGGTCTGCGAGGTATGATGCGAGCATTATTGAGATAGGTGTGTGACTTAGATTCAACGGGGGGCTATTGCGTTGAGCTATGGCTACTGGGTTCTGTTGGCAATTGAATTCTACATTATTGCAAATTTGGTCTCTAAACTTGACAGTATCACGAGTTGGCTCGAGCTAACAACTTAGTTTTTAAAACGAGTAAAAAAAATGATGCCTGGCTTATTAAAAGTTTCCTGAGTACAGTGGAGCCGAGCCGAGTTATGAGCAAGCCCAAGTAGCTTGCGAGCTCGCGAGCTCCGAGCTTTTGGTCTAGCCCTACAGCTCAACACCGCCCACAGCACACAGTGGCTTACCAATGGCCATCGCTTAAGCCCCGTAGCTTTACAACGCGGTGACATGCACCAACCTTTCTGATATAGATCAAGTAGGAGTTAGGGCATGCCTATAGGATGATCATGTCCTATAAAGATCGAAGCCACAGACGATTTCAGTTGCCTTATAACTAAGACGTATTTAAGTGGTGATAACTCAGTAGACAACAAAAAGTCTTGTTTTCTAATTATGGTGTTTGGATATTTATACGGCAGGTGAAATCATCGGCGACCACATGTATCACGTATCAGTACCAAGTCTAGTCAAGTTCGTTTCAAATGCTTTTAAATTTTGTTTCGAATTAAAACTTAATGTTGAGCATGTGCTTTATTAAGAAACTTTGGATTTCATCTAAACACGTATGCTGTTAAATTCAGTTACAAAAAACTACTTTCTGATACATAAATTTAGATAATTTTGTTTGAATCGTTGGAGTCATTTTGAGGCTAAACAGCTTTAATCTAAGACTCAAATATATCATTACGAGAAGAATTTTAATTTCAAAACTAAGAAAGGATTGGTGCCAAATACAAATAAAATGGGTCGTGTTTATTTTGTAACACCTACTTAAAATTTAGAAAAAAAAAATTTAGAGATACATAAATTCTTTGTTTTGGATTGACAAAAGAAAAAGTAAAAAAAATTAGATCATTTTAAGGGCTATAATGTCGTCACGCCAGTGGTGCTGTCATGACTGAACTCTGTGTCATGTCATTCACAGTGGCGTGACTAGCTGTTCAGTCATATGCCAAAAATGCCTTCGTGCGATTCAGCTTCGTTCCACGTTAGTTGCTCCTGTAAAGTGTTCTCTTGATGCACCACCGTGGCTAGTTAGTCACATCAATGCATATGGTGTGACTATAGCAACGAGTTGTGTTATGGCATTTGGCGCGATTAAAGAGGCTAGTTCCCTAAAATTTAGTTTGTGACATGTTTTTTTTAAATATTAATTTTTTTGCTAAAATAAAAATTATTCTTAGGATGATGACATCTCCCTCAAATAATTCTGTGGAATCACCTGTGGTAAGTCTCCTCTTCTCACCGCCTGAAATACCCCTTCTCATTGCATCTCCCACCATTATGTCAGCACATACGTCAAGTCCCATAATCTGTCAATTGAGGACGAGCTTATTCTTATATATACCGTTATACGGTGGGCCAAGAGCATGCATGCATGTTTCCTCAGGCAACAGTTACTATACGCCTGTAGTAGTACCTTCATAATGTAGTCTGTTTGCATGCTCCTTTCTAAACCTTCCACAGATATCGCCTATGAAATTAAACAAGATGTAATAATGCCCGTTAGGATTGAAGTAGAATCTGTGCAGATGCATGCATGATTTGCTTGTTAGAGTTAGACAATGAAAAAGGAGAGGACTGTACTCATAAGTAATAAACTATATAAAAAATGATGTGGACACTTGGAAAAACATGCATGATAAACTAGTGTTTTAATTACCTTCATATAAGTGTCCACATCAGGGTCAGGGGTAATCCCGGCCTCCTTCTCCCTTCTAATCACCTCCTTCATGATCTCTGAGAAAATAAGATAGTACAATAATGGTAGCGAGAGTGAGTGGTGATCACCAGTTAATTTGATCTGGAGACATTACCTGCTCTGTTGCCAACGCCCTGGAATCTTGCAGAGAAGTCGATGGTCTCTCTGACAGTCATCTCAGGGACATGAAGGTCGTATTGATCGATGTAAGCCGCCGTCTTCTCCGGAACGAAGCCACTCAGCTCCACGCCATTGTACTCTATCTCTCCCGTCACCTTGAGACTGCTGGCGCTGAGCTTCCCTGCGAGCGCCTTTAGGAGTGTGGTCTTGCCGCAGCCAGGGGGTCCCAGGAGGAGCGTCAGCCTCGACGGCTTGACGACGCCACTGACGCCGTGGAGGATGCGCACCCTGGCTTGCTGGCGGTCGTTGAGGCCCAGCATGGTGCTCACCACCTGATCGATGGAACAATGGATGCATGTAACGGATGCAGGAGAGCGAGCTACCAACGCAGAGAGTGTTGATAATCCTAGATTCGCTCAGCTCATAGTTATCGGCTTAGATCAGAATGAGAGTTCAATCCTTGCCAGTTTGAGCGCGTCAGTTTGTTAGAGCCAGACGCATGCTGCGTTCATGCGGTGGCTATCCCGGGCCTTTCACTTAAATTTCCGAAATATGCTTTTTTCGTTAGGGTCTGAAAAAATTTTATATCGGTAAAAAATTTTCTCTTAAATTTATCTTTCGGTTGCAAAACTACACCAAACCACTCTAAAATGACCCTTTATATCTTCTAACCTCACCAAAGCCCTATTTTTTTCAAATTAATTAAATTTCCTCACTCACATGTTCAGGATACCGAGCATATGCAGCTCATCCACTGTCAGCCCGCCGTATTACCATTGATCTAATTTTGTGATATATCGGGTTATGTTTTGTCTGTGTTATATAAATTTATGATGCACAATGGAATGGAGAGTTTTTTATAGTGAAATGATGTCTATTTTTTTAAATTAATTTAAATTTATTTAAATTTGACCCGATATTTCTGAAATTCCCGAAATTTCGCATTTACCGCTCGGGCCGAATTTTTTATACCATTATTGTAAGCCCTTCGGCACTTTAGGTTTCTCGGCAGTGGCGAGTGCAGCATCGTTGCACCAATCGTGCCCAATCTCTTGTATAAATTCAATAGAGTCAGAAAACGTCGCAAGTTGTTCGCGGCACCAAATCCACTTGTCTTTGTGTGTGTTTGTGAGTTCGTGGTGCGCAGTTAGGGTGATCGTCACCATCTCCGGCGAGGGGCGCCGGCGGTGACGACGACAGAGAGGAAGAGAGGTAGGCGGCTGTCGTAAGAACGTACTGAGAGGCTGGAGACAACGGTGTTCCAGATGGTGGGGAGCGGCTTCCCGTGCACGACCTGGCACTCGGCCTCGACGCGGACGTCGCGCCAGCGGACCTCCACCGTGGGCGGGCGGACGCCGACCCGGTCCATCCTCTGGCGCTGCTTGCGGAGCAGGCGGAGGTTGTCCCGGTGGATGTTGGCAACGAGGGTGTCCACCACCGTGCGCCGCTCCGCCGCGCCCAGCGTGCGCACGTCCACCGCCTGCCATGGCGCAGGAGGAGCCTGCAGCTGGTCCTGGTCCTTGTCCGCCGCTGCATGGAGCTGCTGCAGCGAGGTGTGGAGCCTGTCCAGGGTGGGCAGCCTCTCGACGGCCGCCCATCTCAGCTCGACCTCGTCGTCCTTCTCCTGCTCGTGCCGCTGGCTGAGGGAGAAGGAGAGGGAGCGGGACAGGCTCTCCCTGAAGCTGGCCGCTGCAGCCCGCCACGACGACGACGACGACGGTAACAGTAGCTGCTGCTGCTGCTGCTGCACTACCGATCCCTTGTCACGATCATCCAGCTGCTGCTGGCGCTCCTCGCCATCGCCGGCGCCTTGATGATCCATCACAATGCGCTGCGCACGCGCCCCACTCCTGCTTCCTACTACTCCTTGCGTCGTCCTGCACTTGCCTCCTATATATACAAAAATGACAGGGCTGGCATGTTGACTTGGGCTTGGGCATAGATGCGCCTGCAGGATGTGTTGACTCCTTTTTGTTTGTACATGGCAATGGCATCGCTGTACAGGTGCACGCCTGGATGCTTTTTCCTCCTGGAGTGTTGGAGCTCGAAAGTCAACTGCCCTACGTGGAGATGGAATGTTGATGTACGGCACTACCGCTGCAGGACGCAGACAGCTTACCGAATTCACAGATTTTTTAAGTCACAAAAAAAAAAGAATTCACAGATTTTTTTTTGAGAAATCCTAGGTGAAAACTGAGTGTTTCACCGGTACCAAACACTCAAATTTTGTGGCCGCCGGACCTCCATCGTGCGTGCTG
The DNA here is from genome assembly GCA_022457205.1 of Saccharum spontaneum. Classification (NCBI taxonomy): domain Eukaryota; kingdom Viridiplantae; phylum Streptophyta; class Magnoliopsida; order Poales; family Poaceae; genus Saccharum; species Saccharum spontaneum. The sequence goes on along the minus strand of CM039608.1, from coordinate 7,157,056 downwards.
CTGCCGTCGCCCCCGAGGCCGCTGTTATCGCGCCATGCCGGACCTCCGTCGCGGCACCCTAGGTTGGCCCTCCGCCGCCCGCCCTAGGCCGACCCTCCGCTGCGGTCCCCTAGGTTGGCACTCCGCCACTGCCCCCGAGACCGCGGCTCCCTCCACTGCCCCCAAGGCTCGCCACCACCAGCCCGCTGCCCCAAGCCATGGCTCCCTCCTCCCGTGGTCGCTCGGTCTTTGTTTCTGCTCTAGCTGTGGAATTTATGAAGAGTTTGATATATTTGTGTACAGTTTGACACATATTTCTATGATATCTGTAATCTATAGAAATAATTTATAAATTTTTTGAAGAAGTTTGCATATATTTGTCTGAGATCTGCAACAAGTCGTGTTATCCTCAAATCACATCACTCTATTCAATAAATTACACTGGAAAAATCAGTGTAAATAGTAATAAGACAGTGTAAATAAAGTTAAAAGAGTGTAAATACATGGAAAAAAATCAGGTGGCAAGAGTTTCTAAAACACTCAGTTGTTGGCTAGATAGATCTTATTTTTTGTGTTTTAGTTTTTTTTCAAAAATATTCACATTTAGACCGTGCGTCTTAATTTCATTTTTTTATTCAGGGAGTTGGTGGTGTGACCCACAGTGCCAAGGCCCATTTTGGTGTCCCTGCTTGCACATTATCGACGTGACAGGAGGCTCAACACCATGGATCTTGATGCTAAGGTATGGACATACCGGCCCACGCGGCCTTCTCCTTCCTTTCTCTGTTTCTCTCCTTTCTTGGTCTCTCTCTTTCACCTTTTGTTATCTTGAGCCCGCCTGCCTCGTAGCCGCTGCCTTGCCGTCCTCTTGCCTTGCCACCCGCCTCGGTGCCACCCACCCACTGCCGTCTTTTTAGAAATTATAATGTGTCTCTGAGAAGACTACTCCCTCCGTCCCATAAAAAGAGTCATTCTCGCTTCCCAAAAAGTCAACAACTTTTAACTTTAACCAAATATATTTAACAAAATATTAATATTTATGGTACATAATTAGTATCATTAGGTAGATATTTGAATATACTTTCATACTAAACTTATTTAAAGATATAAATGTTGCACGCATTTTCTACCAACGTAGTCAAAGTTGAGAAAGTTTGACCAGCACGCTTTCCACGGCGACTCTTTTTATGGGACGGAGTAGTATGTTGTAGCGTAGATGCACCTGCAGGATGTGTTGACTCCTTTTTGTCTGTACATGCCGACATGGCAATGGCATCGCTGTACAGGTGCAGGCGGCCTGGATGCTTTTGCCTCCTGGAGTGTTGGAGATCGAAAGTCAACTGCCCTACGTGGAGATGGAATGTTGATGTACGGCACTACCGGTGCAGGACGCAGACAGCTTACCGAATTCACAGATTTTTTTTGAGAAATCCTAGGTGAAAACCGAGTGTTTCACCGGTACCAAACACTCAAATTTTGTGGCCGCCGGACCTCCATCGTGCGCGCTGCTGCCGTCGCCCCCGAGGCCCGCTGTTGTCGCGCCATGCCGGACCTCCGTTGTGGCACCCCAGGTTGGCCCTCCGCCGCCGGCCCCAGGCCGACCCTCCGCTGCAGCCCCCTAGGTTGGCCCTCCGCCGCCGGCCCCAGGCCGACCCTCCGCTGCTGCCCCCTAGGTTGGCACTCCGCCGCCGCCCCTGAGACCGCGGCTCCCTCCACTGCCCCCAAGGCTCGCCACCACCAGGCCCGCTGCCCCAAGCCGCAGCTCCCTCCTCCCGTGGTCGCTTGGTCTTTGTCTCTGCTCTAGCTGTGGAATTTGTGAAGAGTTTGATGATATTTGTGTACAGTTTGGTATATATTTCTCTCATATCTGCGATCCATATAAATAATTTATAAATTTTTTGAAGAAGTTTGCATATATTTGTCTGAGATCTGCAACAAGTCGTGTTATCCTCAAATTACATCACTCTATTCAATAAATTACACTGAAGAAATCAGTGTAAATAGTAATAAGACAGTGTAAATAAAGTTAAAAGACAGTGTAAATGCATGGGAAAAAAATCAGGTGGCAGAAGTTTCCAAAACACTCAGTTGTTGGCTAGATAGATATTTTTTTTGTATTTTAGTTTTTTTTCAAAAATATTCACATTTAGACCATGCGTCTTAATTTCGTTTTTTTACCTAGGGAGTCAGTGGTGTGACCCACGACACCAAGGCCCATTTTGGCATGGCTGCTTGCATGTTGTTGAAGTGACGGGAGGCTCAATGCCATGTATCTTTGTCGGGTACCAGTAAAATAGGGTACCCTATTTTTATCGTAAAACCACCCACCAAGACAAATATTACGGCCCACGGCCCATCACAGCCGGCTCAGGCCTTACTCCTCCCAAAACAAAAGCCAAGGGACAAGTGTCTGAGCCCTCCAGCGTTCATCCGCTTCGTCTGACCCCTCTCCGTCTCGTTCGACCCCCGTGACATCATCCAGGCGCTCGAGCCCTGTGACGACATCAAGGCGCTCTACCCATTTGCACAGCTACTGCTTCGCTCGACCCCCAACCGTAACACGCTATTATGGGTACGCACGGGCCCCTACCTTTTCCTGCTAAGAAACAGGAGCTCGCCGCGTCGTGTAGGATTGCCTTGAAACTTGTAGCACCTGATTCATAATCCGGTCAAGGCTTTCACGGTTCTTTCTCGCCCCCCACGGTAGTAATAGGGAGAAGCTACGGTATGCTGCACCCTACCTTGTCCACCTCAACGGGACGGAGAGCAACGGCCGTCCAGGCCCCCCACCTTTTCGCCGGCGCAGCTTCAGGGTCACGAAATCTTCTTCATCATGACACCGTATTAGGGTATGGCCTCACCGTGTCAACTGTGATACATCTACAGCCACAACATGCCATCACTACGACGACAACTGTGCGAATGCACGAACTAAGAGGAAAGCTAGTAATATGGAGCACCTTATGGTCTTTTCTTTTTGTTTCCGTACATTCTGATACTGTAACCCGACCCCTCCCTTTGCATACTATAAAAGGGGAGGGAGGGACCCTCGACAACGACGGTTGACAACGCCCAACAATGGCAATGTACTAATCACACACTCAAACACACCTACTCACAGAGACCTAGAAGCTATCCCTCTCTCGACCAGCTTGCATCCCTCTACTAAAAGCACTTCGGTGCAAAGCAACACGAGCAGCAGCGGGCACTGAAAGTAGGAACGTTCAGCCCAAACCAGTATACATCTTGTGTCCGCCTTGCACACCATCGGAGGCTCTGACACGCAGCATCATTCACTTGTCCCATCTCTAGACACCCATCCATTCTAGAACACTGACAGTTGGCGTGTCAGGTAGGGGAGCTCTGCGCGTTACATTCTACTTCACCAAGTCTCCGATGGCCAGAAACGACATCAACTTTGCTCCGGACTCCCACATCTGGTTTGGAAGCCTTGAGTTCGTCGTCGTCGGGAAGGGCTACGACCTTGACCTCCTTCCACCGACCGGCGAGCCCGCCAGCTTCTTCAAGCCAGCGGCCAACTTATGACTCCGCTCTGATGAATTGAAAGGCAGCTACCCAGCGTACCACGAGTCGACAAGTTCCTAGGTGACAACCGAGCTTGAAAGTCAACTGCCCTACGTGCAATGGAATGTTTGCTCACGTGTGCAGACCGCAGGCAGCTTACCGAATTCACAGTTTTTTTTGTATTTTAGTTTTTTTTAAAAATATTTACATTAGACCGTGTGTCTTAATTTCGTTTTTTTTTTACCCAAAAAGTTGGCGCCGTGACCCACGATGCCAAGACCTGTTTGGGCGCGGATGCTTGCATGTTGGAATGTTGATGTACGGCACTACCGGTGCAGGACGCAGACAGCTTACTTTTTTTTTTTGAGAAATCCTAGGTGACACTGACAACAGAGCTCGAAAGTCAACTGCCCTACGTGCAATGGAATGTTTGCTCACGTGTGCAGACCGCAGACAGCTTACCGAATTCATAGTTTTTTTTGTATTTTAGTTTTTTTTATAGAATATTTACATTAGACCGTGCGTCTTAATTTCTTTTTTTAGCTAGAGAGTTGGCGCCGTGACCTACGACGCCAAGGCCTGTTTAGTCAGAGTGGGCAATCGGTTTAAACCGACTAATCGGTTCGGTCGGTTCGGTTTTGAAAAAAATCGGTTTCCGAACATCACCCACCGATCGGTTATTTGTAAAAGCAGAAACCGACAAACTCGGTGTCGGTTATTTACGTTCGGTTTTCGGTTTCCACCGAACAAACCGAAGCCTACATCAGCACAGAGAAACAAGAAGGTTGTGCTTCAGAACAGACACAAGAAGATTGTTCTTCAGATCCAAGTGCTCAGAAATCAGAATCTCAGATTACAAACAAGGAAGAAAAGGGAAAAAAATAGATCGGATAGATACTGAGATGCCGCACGCCGCGTTGGATGCGCTGCGGCGCCACCACCCTCGGCACTGGAGCCCGTCCCGTCGCCTCGCCGATGAAGCCCCGACGCAAAAAGGCCCGATGTTCGCGGTCCTCCGCGGCCGCGCGCTGTCAGGCCTGCCGCCGAAGACCTGCTCTCCGTTGTCATGTGCGGCCCGATGTTCGCGGTCCTCCGCGGCCGCGCGCTGTCAAGCCTGCCGCCGAAGACCTGCTCTCCGTTGTCATGTGCGACCGCGCTACCTCGCCTCGCCACCATCCGCCACTCCGCTCTCGACAGCCTGAAGGATTGAAAGGGATAGGATTGGGGTTGGGGATAGGATGAGCGTCTCTGCATCTGGCACAGGGAATCGGGAGTCTGATGAGTGAGCCAACGAGGGGATGGGATAGGACGTTGCTGTGCTGCGTCGTTAGTTGGGCTTGGTTCATGGGCCGTTGGGCTGATGTGTGAATGTGGACTCCTGTGCGGATGCGGACTGCTATCCTGATTCCTGACCACGCTTGATGTTCTCGGTTTCTCGGCTTCTCGGTTCCTGGGACTGTAAAACCGAAGCCGCACCCGATAGCCGAACTGTATAGATATTAAAACCGAAACCGAAACCGAAAACCGAAAAAACCGAAATTTCGGTTTGGTTCGGCTCGGTTCGGTTCGGCTCTCGGTTTTCGGCTAAAAAGTGCCCAGGCTGACTGTTTAGGCATGGATGCTTGCATGTTGTTGATGATCTTGACGCTAAGGTATGGACATACTGGCCCACACGGCCTTCTCCTTCCTCTATTTCTCTCCTTTCTTGGCATCTCTCTTTCTCCTTTCTTTATCCTGAACCCACCTGCCTCTTAGCCACCGCCTTGCCATCCTGTTGCCTCGCCGCCCGCCTCGGTGCCACCCACCCACCGCCGCCTTTTTAGAAATTATAATGTGCCTATGAGAAGGCTATGTTGTAGCATTTATTTTGTGGAACGTACTATTTCCTCCAATGACTAAAAGGGCTATGTGGTACCAACTACGGCCATGTTTAGTTCACTGCAAAATGCAAAAAGTTTTCAAGATTTCCTGTCACATCGCATATTCCGGCACATGTATGGAGTATTAAATGTAGATAAAAAATAACTAATTACACAGTTTATCTGTAAATGTCGAGACGAATCTTTTATGCCTAGTTAATCCATGATTGAAAAAAGTTTGTCAAATACAAACGAAAAGTGCTACAGTGCTTTTTCAAAAAAAATTCACAAACTAAACATGGCCTACATTTGAAAGGTTCAAGCTCTAAAAAAGGCTATGGTTTATAAATTACTACAAGACTCCAACCTCTGAAAAGCATACATAGAGACATCTATTGCTCCACTGAAATCCTAAAAAACTAAAAGATTCCCATGTTGTCCTCTCCATCGACTATGCCGCCTACATTAAGGCCTCCTATGTCTTCCGTGCCACATCTCCTCCTGAAGCCATCATACTTCTACTGTGCAACAATGGCTTCCTGGAGGTCTGACCCATTGAGAGTGCCGGAGTTGCATGAGCGGCCAAAGTACCATTGCAGCTGGAAGATGATGTTCTGACAAATCAAGTGCCTCGAGCCAACTTCGGCCGTACGTACTTCAAGTGTCCAAACCTGGATGACGACTTCATGGTAACGATGACAACTAAATCATATGTTTGTCGTTCTTGTTTTTTTAACTTGATCCATGACATGTACCACTCTGAACACAACCTTGCAAGTTCCTGGAATGGGTGCGGATCGGGTTGCGCCTACATGGCCACTAGCATGGCCAAGTGACGGGAAAAAGGCCAATACTTTGTCAAGATGGATCAAGCTCGCGAAGTGGAACGAAAGATGCAGCTTGAGCAAGAGTGGCATGTGAGGGTGGATCAAATCCATTTGAAGGGCAAGGAGGATGAGCTACAAAGGAGGCGGAGCAGCTAGGTGTGCATGAAGCAGCCATCAAGCGTCAGAAGGAATAGTTTAAAACTCATGAGGTAGCTCTCAAGTCCAAGAGTGATAGGAGGATGGATGCAGCAGAACCATGCATCTTCAGGGCACGAGAGAAAGGGGAAATACCCATGCTACTACCAGTAGACAAAATGTAATACACCGAGCAAGTTATATTCCCTAAGGCATGTTGTTAGGACTAGTGGTGGAGTTCTGAACCTTAGAAGTACAGAGTTCCACACATGCCATTGTAAGGGGTGCTTTGTTTAATTTTCCTAAGGCATGTTAGGATTAGTGGTCAGACTATTTAGCATTATGTACTTAGAGTTCCACACATGCCATGTATCATTCCATGTAATGTCCATGTAGCGCTGGGTTAATTATCCGTGTCTGTTGCTTCAAATGGTTTAAAGACCGAGCAAGTTATGGTGGGTACATAACTGGTTCATATTTTTGTTAGTTTATACAATATCAGTACCAATTCAAGAGATCATATGATACAATACATAAAAGGTTAAAGCACAGCCATTTGCGAAGGTGGAAGCTCAGCCAACTATGAATGTGAAAACCCAGACAGTTGTGAACGTGAAAACGCAGCCATTTGCGAAGCTGGAAGCTCAGCCAATCGGAGTTGATTAAAGACTACTCTGGATTGCTCGCACCAGAGCGTTTCACGGGGCTGCGGACATCCTCGCGCGTCGACACGTGGCAGGGCTCTCACCCGGACATCGCGTGAACGACCGAGCGTGGGTTCGTGGATGAAAAGTCACTGGCTGGTGGACCTTCTCCTGCATGACCCCACGCAGGCAGTGATAGTGAGCAGGCGCCTTCGGTGCTATTGTCCTAGCTGGGAACCGTGGCGGACCCGAAATTTTATTCGTTCAGAACTTCTACCCCCTTGGCGTCCATGGATCGAAATCTTTTCGTCTCTGCCTCCCTTCTCCTGGTCCCCATCGGCGGCCAGATCTATGGCAGCGCGGAGCAGCGGAGGTGAACGGCAACTACGGCGGCGTGGGGTGGTTCTGGGTGGTACCGTGGAAGCGCGAGCTGGTGCGGCGGCGGCCTCTTCTACGTGCTGCTCCTCGCCCCGGAGCTCTTGGCTTCGTAGCTCCTACTCTTCATAGCGCTACCTGCGATGGCTTCGCAGGGCAAGATGCAAGCCGTTCCGTGGATTCTCAGCACCAGCTCGCGCTTCTACGCCATCGTCCGCCTCGTCTGTGAAAGCCCCCCGCCGACTCCTGGGTTTGGGTGAGCTGTTGCAACTGCAGCCCTCCTTTCTTCTGCCATTTCACTGATTTTAGCAGCTATGGTGTGCAGTAGTATTGATCTTGCTCCTCGCCCTCCTGCCCACCTGCGAGTACGATCTCATCCACCGTGCCATCATCCAGGCTATCGCCTGCAACGACAGAGCTAAGGCAATCGGCCGGAAGGGGTAGTCAACATCGACATGCTCGGCCTCGGCACGTGCAAATTACGGGCACTCCTGCAGCACATTGCCTGTGTCGCTGACTAGGCAACAAGGACAACAAGCGCTTCCTGTTCTAGCTCAAGGACTGCATCCACAGATACTGCTAGCTCGACATGAGCTGTGCGATTTCCCACGACTCGCTCCGCAGGTGTTTGATGATTTGTGTGCCCGCCCATTTGATTGGTGCATGAGTTAGGATCTACATGCCTACGGTCCAGGTGAAGTTCTTTTACGTTCTATGAAACAATTAGAGCACTATCATTTGGTCAATCGGAATAGTTTTATGAGATTCAATCGGAATAGTTTTATGAGATTTTAACAGAAAACAATATGGCCACTTTTATTTTTCACCAGCTCAATTCTGGCCATGCGTCCATATATTATAGGTTTTAGAAAACCGCAGCTGTACAGAGAGTAGAATCAACTATATCAAAGATACGAAGGGACATGCAAGAGACGGAACAAAATCACTTGCTGTGTAAGAGGCTTACTTTTGGGATAAGCGTATGTTGGATATGAGGTCTTTAGTATGTTCACAACATTAGAGACTGTTATTGCTATCGACCTGCAGAGGTATTGTGCAAACGCCTATAGATTTTTGTAAGCCAACATAAGGGCATCAACAAAATCAATTCACTAGCACTGAATATTTTGTTAAAATGAAATTGGATTATTGGTACTTTAAGTGAACTTTTAGCCTATGATTCCCTTGCATATAGATTTCTACCATGTTACAGCCGTAGAAGCAATAGCAAAAGAATAGAAAATTCATCTGCATACATCTGGTAATCCTTTCAGTAGACTGCTTATAAGTGTTTATGAAGTTTCAGATAGTTGTTAACATATTGCTGGTCTTATTGCCGCGCCCAAAAAAAACTTGTCAATTTATTTTCTTTTTGAGTTTATTGACACAGAATTTTCTGGCTGCAGGTTCAGAAAAGGCTTGAGCCACTTAAGAAGAGGAAGGACCCAAGCACCTTTACTGAGCAAAGGTGAGAAAAAAATTTCTCACATATGGTGTAATTTTCTTGGCCCCATTGTACAATTTAGAAAGGAATCTTTGCACAAAAATAACACTAGGGAACAAAGAGCATAATAAATTACTAGCAAAATCATACACTTATTTTCCCCTAATGTTTACAGATTTGGATGGGAGAATAATGATACAAAAGCAAGAGGAGTGAAAGTGACAACGCAAAGATAAGAAGGATGTAAGTGCATCCATTCAACACTTTTCTAATTGAGCTTTGACTTCTGAACTTATAACTGACAATCTTATAGTGATGTGAGAATCAGTACAATCTCTTTAATTACCCATTGTGAGAATCAGTACTATGTTGATTGTCAATACCTTACTTGAATATATAGGTTGCCAAAAGTATCACTTATGGTGCAAAACACATTGCCTGCAGCATAAGGGGTTTGATGACTGATAATGGCTATGCATAGGTGGCTATAGGGACACTAGAGGAGATGGTTCATAAGCAATGACCCAGTGACGATAGACATACAAAGGAACAGTTCCAGAAGATTTGACTTTCTCCTCATGGATATATCCTGTTCTGCACGTATTTGCTTCCTTTCCCCCTTTAATGCCTTTCGGTCCTTAAATCTTGGATGGCGTGGTATGTCAGAACCAGCTTCATAGTTCTGGTTAATGAGGTGTGGACGCAAGGTTCAGAAATTCAGAAGTTCAAGATTATGAGATGTGAATGCAGGGTTCAGAAATTCAGAAGTTCAAGATTATGTTGAAGGCTTAGCTTTAGTAACTCGAAACCGAAAGGTTGAAGATGGTTGTAAAATGCTATGATAAATTTCTCTTATTTGCGCATACAATTGTTGTGTGGCGGCGTCCCTTTGATTTTCTGGTGCAAAATGACTATAAATATTGGTTTGATATGCTTGATCTTGGGTACTGATGTTATGGCCACATTGCAGTGACTACAAATAGCTATGTATGCATTTAATATTTTAGCGTTACCATATCTAATTATAAAGCCATGTCTGTTGAGTATAGACTTTGCTTATGTTCTTCGAGACATTGTAGGGCGCCCAAAGGGCGCCTGATGTTCTAGTTATATGAATGAGAAAGCCCAGCCAACTGCTAAGGCGGTAGCCCAGCCAGTCGCAAAGGTGGAAGCCCAGCCACTCTCAAAGGTGGCCACTCAGAATATCACTAGTGTCCGAGCTCTGCCAAAGACAAAAGCTAAAAAGTCAAAGTCAGAAAAAGAAAAGAAACCTAAAAAAGTTCAAGCGATCACATATTTTGGTCTTGTATGGAAGAAAAATAAGAGCGACAAGGATGATGGAAGTATGTTCAGGGCGAATGATGTAATCCTATATAGGTTCATCAATATGACCAACATGCTGTCTCTGTGACAAAGCTTATTCTCCGGATTTCATGTATGTACACAGTGAGAATTGCAGAAGTAAGTCTAGCATTTATGTAGCTTAGAGCATTATCCTTTTTGTGTTATTTTTCAGTTTTTTCCCTATAACATCGGAGCAGGCGGAGGTTGTCCCGGTGGATGTTGGCGATGAAGGTGTGTGTCCACCACCATGTGCCGCTCCGCGCACCCAGCCTGCGCACGTCCACCACCTGCCGCTGGTCCGCATGGAGCTGCAGCGAGGTGTGGATCCTGTCTGTTTGCAGCAATGTCCATCAGAAGAGAAGAATTGGGGAATTTTAGGTAGGAAGCCTGAACACGGGGTCAGCTTGCAGAGGAAAGCTTAACAGAATTCGGTTATGGGTTACAAATTTCATAAATCTCTCTCTTGCTCCTCTCTCTGCTTAAGTAGCGCTAGCGCATGCTACTGACTAATGGCTCCACATCGGGCCAGAGACTAACGAGTTGGGCTTCTTCTTCCTGACGGTCCGAGGAACGAGGCCCACACATCCTCATCATCAGGTTCTTCAGCTGTAGATGTTGTCGGACGAGGAGCAGTGATGACACTGTCCACGGTGGGCAGCCTCTCGATGGCCGCCCATCTCAGCTCGACCTCGTCGTCCTTCTCCTGCTCGTCCGGCTGGTGGCTGAGGGAGAAGGAGAGGGAGCGGGACAGGCTCTCCCTGACGCTGGCCGCCGCAGCCCGCCACGACGACGACAGTAGTGACGACCTGCTCCGGTCGCCCTGTCCCTGTGCCTCCGGCGGCTCTTGGTTTCCATCCTCTTCCGGTGGCGACGACAGCACATGATCTTGCTCATCGTCACGATCATCCACCTGCTGCTGGCGTTCCTCGTCGTCGCCGGCACCTCGATGATCCATCACAATGCGCATGCGTGCGCCGCCCTGCTTCCTACTACTGCTCGCTGTCGTCGTCCTGCACTTGCTGTTGTCCTGCACTATGTAGGAGTAGCATGCAAAAGGGTCAGGGCAGGGCAGGCTTGTTGACTTGGGCATACAGATACAGCTGCAGGCATGGGTTGACTCCTTTCTTTCCTTTTGTCTGTACATGGCAGGTGCACGATAAATACAAACCACAACTATGTGTGGCCGCACCCCTTATCTATCACCCTTGGTCTGTTTTCTTGATTCAATTGATAGACTTAGCGGATCTTCTAGTAGAGTACCGAGATCGGGAACAACAAAGCAACTGTGAAGTAGTACTAGAGGTTTAGGAGTTAAACCGTCATTGGAGGGAGCGGATCCGGAGGCGTCCATGGCGTAGATGTCTCGGTGAAGTAGATCGCGTCTTCCTTCGGGCCTCCACCGGCGTTGTCCGACGACGGTGGTACGGCAGTGGAGAGGTGGCGGCGCGGTGGTGCTTCCCGACGCCACTGCACGAGCCGATCGGATGGCCTAGGGTTTGTAGAGTGGGGTTTGGGGCACGGCGAACCTCGTTACTCGAGCCTGCGGCCCCACTCCATTTATATAGCGCAGCGAGTCGGGGGCCCACCAACCATGGAGCGGTTGGGCGCCCCCGATCAGGGCGCGATCCAAAGGGGAATGAGGCCCTAGCCGTTGGGCTGGGCCTCGGAGATCAACCCAACATCAATCTCATCACTCCACCTGTCGACGCCGTTTTGACCGTCCTTTCCTCCTTTCCAGTCAGTTTCTCGTCCAGCTTATCGCGTTTTCTTCTCTCCTCTACATCTCGTCTTCTCTTTCACAATTTTTTACTATACCATCCCAGTCTACTCTCTTCTCTCCCATCCCCTAAATCATTTACACCTCCTGCACGTCTATCTCTGCTCCATCACTTTTGGTTCTTCCGCTGCTCGTCTCCCTTTCCTTTAATCTCCTACTCTACCATTGTACTTGCTCCCTCTCCAGAAAAGAATGCAATTATGGGATCCGTGCCGGTTAAAGTAGCTCAAGTCTGACCAAGTTTATAGCAAACAATATTAATATTTATGTCTCTAAATAAATTTATTATAAAAATATATATTCTACATCTAATATAATGATACTAATTTTGCATCAGAAATGTTAGTATTTTTTATATAATTTTGGTCAAAGTTCAAACTGATTGGCTACTCGGAAGTGAGAATTGTATTTTCTCTTGTGGACGGAGGGAGTATTTACTTTCCCCATTTCTTTCATTTTTTTTGGTCTGACGTTTCGAATTATTTTCCACTTATCATTTGTACTTTTCTTTGACTCAATCATTCTACTTCCATTCTTTTCCTCTTCTCACCCGTGAACACATTGCTTGGCCCCCCTCCGTGTACTTTCTTTTTTTGAAACTCCCTCCGTGTACTTTCTGCTTACGTGGAAAACTATTCTATTTAAATGAGACAAGCTGATTAACTATTATTCTTCTTTTTCTCCATGCATTTTAATTGTCCTGCACTATAACAATTCAAGTCTTTTTTTTAAAAAAAAATTGCTGTCCCTCCGCTCCTCACAATACACGCCTGTTGAATTCAATTTACCATTTTATTAATACATGAATCATCTATGTTTACATATATTATTTTAAAAAACTTTCATATAATATTTCACTTCAATTTAATCTCCATGTTTTTCTTACGCATAACTTAATATTCTACCCTTTTGTCCTGCTGCCATCTAACATGACAAATCTTCCATCCATCCTATAATACAAACTATTATTTCCCTATGTCTTTAATGTTAGAAGCCAAGTCAACCTATATTCTTGTATATTATTGGACAACAACAAACACCTATATTCTAGTCTAACCATTTTTTTAATTTGTGCAACCATTCACAATATTTTCCCATTAAAGTGATTTACCATTTTATTCTAATATAAATTCAACAATATCAACATTGAACACCCCGTTAATCACCTTGCATTTACAGTTCAATAAATTGAGCACCTGGTTAATCACCTTGCATTTAGTTCAACAATAGTAGTACAAAAAGTGACAGATTTTAGTCTGACACATAAACTGATACTTGAATCTACTGCGATGAACTAAGCAACTTGCCAATGAGCATGCCAAGAATTGAGGTAAATACAAAATAGGTGAAAGAGGCAAATACAAAATAGGTGAAAGAAGAACAACAAGCACATTTCTTTCTCAAAGGTACGAAAATATCGGTTGCATTTTCTGACTAGTAAAAATGCAATGCAGAAATCATTGTCAAGGACTTTGAAGAAGGGAAAGAAACTTTACAGGCAAAATGCAGACGCATGCTGCAGTTCTGTCCAGAAAATGCTGAGGTACTTGCTTTGGATTGCATATATCAAAGTATCCTTACAGATGAAATGAACTACGCGTAGTGTTGTTGTGTCGGAAATTGAGTCAGTTTGTAGTGGTATGATGTTCTGCCTTCATTGGTATAATGCCTTTCTATGTCTGTACTGGATGACATGTTCTATGACTGAAGATGGGCTTTCGGAAAGTCTTCAAGAGATGGATTTTTCAGGTATACCTTCCATCGTTACTGCTGGAGTTTTGGTGTTTAGGATGGGTGTGTTCTTTTCCATTCCTAATTGTAGTGGTAATTCAGGTACCTACTGTTTGCTAACCTCAGATGGGATTGATGAACTGCCAGAACAATGGCTAGTTGATTGCTCACAAGATATCAAACCTTGTTTACCTGCAGAGGAAATGTATGTATTTCATTCCAATATTCATAACCACTTGGATTTATGAGTTGTTGAGTTCACTGTCATTGAAGATGAAGTATTACTACTTATGGTATCTAAACCTTCTTAGTAGGAATAGCCCTGCTGCTGCCATGGAAAAAACTGTCAATAACTCTAGTTGGTACAAACCTCTCATGAGATTTCATTGTTGCCGTTTATAACAGATTCTAAGTTGCTGATAGATGAACACTATGCTTATTTTTCAGTGCATTCGAATTCTTCACGTCGTCAACAGCCCATCGGAGTCCACAACAATCTTGCACAAGCTAGACCTACACCGCTGAAAGGTGTGCCCAACTCTTGTCCATGTTTGATTAAAGAATCATGGTTTTTTATTCTCCCTTTGACGAACAGTATATATTGATTATGTAATGTATCCTGTCATTTGAACTGAAAAACACGCGTTCATCTGTTCCACAGCTGTCAAAAACATTGGAAAAAGTCTAGATCACCCCCCAACTATGGGGGGTGGTCTACTTAACTCCCAAACTATGAAACGGTCTAATTTACCCCCTGAACTTTTTAAAACCGAGCTACAACAAAAACTTTATACTAAAGCACACTATATTATATGTTCATTGTGTAGATCTACTCACGTGGAGTCCAACAAAATTGGATTTTCCATTTTACGATTTTTTTGTGATTTACTATGATTTTTTAAAGATTCGGTTACTGTAGTAAAACCATGGGTACTGTAGCAAACCACCGTCCAAAACTGCCTCAGAGGGTAAAGTAGACGGTTTTGGAAAGTTCATGGGATAAATTAGACCGTTTTATAGTTTGGGGGTTAAGTAGACCACCCCCAATAGTTGGGGGGTGATCTAGACTTTTTCCCAAAAACATTATAGGATCAAAGAAGGTGAGAACAGCTTTGACCTTTCCGTTCGAGGTTATCAAGCCGTGCAGCTTCAGTGGCGACATCACCTTGAACGACATAAACATGAAGATCCACGCTCCGCCGCCGGACAAGATCAGGCACAAGAGCGATGACGAGCCCAACTCACTCCAAGCCTCGGCTATGATGGTGAAACATGTTTTCCACAAGACCAAGATGCACACCGAGGGGGAAAGGGGACCATCACGATCACCAGAACTAGAGGCTAAGCTAACCATTTGGGACACGAGCATAGTGGCTATGCTAATAATTGTTTCTCCTTTGCATTTGTGGCTCTCTGGGTGCGTCCCCAGTTGGTCTTGTGGCCGGAGAGATGCCATTTGGGCGCAGAAACGCCACTCGCTTGATGGACATGGACATCGATGGATCGGCTCGTAGTAGTCCCATAGTAGTGTAAGTGGCAGTCGCAAGTTGTTGGCGTCTTTTTTTTTAATGCATTATCATTTGAATTTGAATTGGCTGGGGGAATGGCTGGGAGCTGGTTGGGAGCTGGCTGGTTGCTGCCTCCAGCTGGCTGGCTGGCTAGTTCAGCACCAGCTTCAGCCCAGCGAGATTCTCCCAGCCGAACACGCTCAAGGTTGCCGGCGCCCTCAGGAATCACGGGGTTGAGTGTGGCAGAACCGCCTAATCTAATGCCCTCCCAAGAGTACTTGTCTTTCATTAGACACTAAATACCCAAGAGAGAGCACTAAACACTACAATTCCATCGAGCACACCCGAGGGAGAACTCAAAAATCCATATTTTACCTCAGGATCATAAATGAGAGATAAAGCTTACAACATCTTTGTCATTTCTTACATCACTTTTAGTACAACATTAGAGTAATTCATTATTTGATTATAATAGCGGAATATAAAATGTTATCAGTTTCAGCAGAATGAAAATCATTTAATGCCAAGTTAAACATTATCCTGAAGAACATTTATATACATGAAATAATAACAGGTTATAAGTTTTTTCTTTGAAAATATTTTAGGTGGGAGTTTAAATAAACTCTATGTCCGCACGTAAGAAAATCCTCGCTGAGCCCACCAAGAGGTTTCCACACACAAATGTCAGCTCCAAAAACCTGTCACCTGCAACAGGGTAGAACAAACCCTGAGTACTCAATTGTACTTCGCAAGACTTACCCGTCAGAAGGAAAGAAAAGGCTCCAAGGATATGCAAGGCTATCCGACTTGTGAGTTATTGCAACCGCAGGAAGCATTACTAAATGTGCATCCTTATATTCAATTTTTATTAGCATTCCTCATTGGTTCATTAACCAACCATTCTATATAAGCATCTATGCTACTTTCTAGTAAGAGTTGAACAATCAGATTCCTTTCTCCATCTTTCATATTCCAGTTCTTATTATGGTGCCAGATCGTAGTCAAGTCGTACCTTCACGCAGAAACGGCGATTCATGAATTAATGTGTCTAGCTGGGTACCCAAAAAACACACGCCTCGCTTGTACCCCAAGCACAAACAAGACCAACCCGTTCCACTCCTATCAAGGGGTTCAGGTCCCCATCCAAACTGGGACTCCAAGCCCCCAACACTGCAGGTCCGACCTCAGTGCGGTGCTTAGACCTCCACCTATTTCCCACCCCTAACAGTCGGTCCGAAAAGAGCCGGAACCCATGACAAGAGAGTAACAAGTCTTCCCACTCCCATAAGCAAGTATGTGCTCGGGATAATAAGTCTGTGACTTGACCAGGATCCAGTGCAACGGACGGTCCTCAATCGATGCAGGTGGGACAAATGCAACATGAGCCTCGCTCAGTTGCCAACTAGGTCCAAATTCAATCCAAATACAGTGTCGCCTGGTCTCTAATTATTATCCAAGTATATTTATATTTCATGTGAGAATAACATGATAATAGTAAAAATAATATATTTCCTATCTCTCGCGAGTGACAGGTAATCACTCGACTTCTACCGGGACCTATAGCATAGCAAGCTACACGATCCTGTCATACTAGTAAGACTCATAGGATGAGGATCTTGTAAACTTAATGCACAAGCATAAATAAAGTACAGAATAATATGGGTTATGCACCGGGGCTTGCCTGGGTAAGATATGACCAAAGTTAGCATTCTATCGGTGTGACACCATCATCATAGCACCATCATTCCTGTTGCTCCAGATGACCCCACGATCCATCATCGTTCCTATTATGATATATATGGATACGATGTAGAAACGTAAATAATCAACAACAATCGTGACTATTAAAACACGACTACGCCTCTCAAGCTAACGAGCGAGATCTAATGGCTAACGGACTAGGCTACGCACCCATGTTGTCGGATAAGACATTTTCCCACAAGTACTTTAATTATACAAACCAAGGTGTTGGCTTGTTCATTTTATTGATTTAATATTTATTCAAACTAGGGCTCATTAGTTATCTTAGCAAACTAATTATTCTGGAGCTACAAAAATTACAGTGAACACCCAATAATATGGTTCGCTTACTATAAAATTTTCAGAGTTAACACTATTACCGATTTATCACACAAATTCCTACAAATTCACATTTAATAATATTAAGCGTCTCAGAATAATTAGGGCAAGCCTAAAAATATTATAAAACTATGTGAAACAATTACACATTTAGATATATCATGATTTTAGAAATCTAACAAAATTGGTTTCACTATTTTAGGATCCCTAAATAATTTTATATCTAAATAACAAAATCAGCTCAGAATTTATTTTAGAAAACCTTTACTAGTTCGCTGGAAAAAAGAACAGGGCACCGTGGCCCACTCGGCCCAACGCGGACGCGGCCTGCACGCGTGCGCACGCGAAGAGCGGCCCACCCGAAAATAGTTGTGTGCGCAACCGGCCAGCCCAGCAGCGGCCCAAAGCGGGGAGCCCGCACTCGTCGGCGCTTTTGCGAACAAGCCCCCAAACCTTGACCAAAATACAAATAAAGCCAATCCCTATTTCTCCCTCTCTCAATCCTATTCACTTATCCCCTCGTGTTTTCCCAATTCCCGCACACACGCCCCTGAGGCGGGACGCACAGCGGCGCGGCGGGCAGGGGCGCTGACCGGCCACGCCAGCCAACTAGGGCTCGCACCGGCCTAGATAGCGGGCCGACCTTCACCTACGGGCCTAGCGCTTACGCTGGCCGGCGGTACGAGAGCGGCGGAGCTCGCAGAAGCAGTGGCCACGACGAGCGGCCACTCGCGACAGTGATGTGGCCGTTCCGGCCACCCAAGGCCATTGCACCGCTCGCTAGCCAGTACAAGGGCATCCAGTGCTTACCGCGAAGTTGGCTGCCATGACGGTTGGAGGGAAGAGTGGCGGAAGAGGGCTGGCCGCGTGCACGCAGCAAGCTCGGTGATGAGCCACGCGTACATGGCCGAGTCAGCGAGGGTGGTGAGGTGGTAGCGGTTCGGGGAAGGGGCGTAGGATGGCAAGGGGATCGAGACGAGTCACGTGGTGCGGCCAATTTGGCTTAAGGTGGTTCGATGGGAGTTGCCCTCGGTGGTGGGCGGCTCGGTCTTAAAGGGATGGTGGCGGGGCAAAGCTCCAAAATTGGAGCTCGGCCGGGCACCAAACAAAACAGGGTGAGGACGGTTGGCAATGCACTCACTGGCGAAGATGTGGACGTGAAGACTTGAGTTGAGTTGGTCTCTCCTTGCCGTAAGCAATGGTGCAGCTTCGTCGGCCACGTCGACAGAGAAGAAAAAAGGGGGGGCAGGTCTGACTTGACTTGCCTGGTCTTGACGTGGCGTGGCAGAGCGACAGTGAGGCCAGGGAGACGTGCGCGCAGCAGGTCAGTGCGGTCAGGGGCAAACGTGGGCGTGCGTCTTGGCCGGGCATGACATGTGCAGCCATAGCGCCATGAATGGCGTGACGACGACGGCGCATGGCAGCAGCGGCATCAACCAGGCCAGCAGTGCCGCAGCGGTGCAGGACACGGACACGATGCTAGAAGGCAGTGGCAGCAGCGCGGCTGCGAGGCAGAGAGCGACCAAGCGCATGGCCAGGCCGAGGATGAGTCCGACCTGCCCACACGCGGCGGAGCACGCGCACACAGTGACCGCGCACACTCCCGGCCAAACGACCGACAATGTGCTAAGCACGGCTTTTAAAGCATGTACCAACACTTACTCATCTCGGTTGAGGTTAAACCAACTCCTCTGCCCTCAAGATGGCCCTAACAGCTTCCAAACAAATAGCACGACAAAAGGACGACCAGAGAGGGAGATGGAGTGATGCCAAAATGGGTTCATCACACTAGATGCCGGTTCACGAACCAAGTGCCTAACGTGCTTGGTCGCGCGTTCAGGCCAAACTTGGGCAAATTTTTTAGGAAGCAACGTGACCTCCGTATGAACTACAATCTACACCACACTCAAGTACCTACTTAGAGGCAAATAATAGGACAAAAGCATGAAGCTAATGTTTAATTATATTTTCCTAAAATTAATTGCCACGATGGTATTGTCATAAGGTTTTCGGACGTGCTCATTTTAGTTCTAAAAACCCAATTTAAATTCCGAATTCAATTCTGTAGCTAACAAAAATATTATTGAACAACACTTATTTCCTGAAACAAAAGCTGCATTTCCATCTACTAAACTTACACTTCGGATCTTATTTAAGTACCATACATAAGTTGTATTTTATTTCTGTTTATAAAAATTGTTTTTCATTCCAAATCAAATAAAAACAAGTAACCCGCTATTTATTTGCTAAAGTTGCTATTAGACATTTTCAAGCACTTAAGAAAAATTGATTCGCAACACTTATTTTGATTTTCCCAGCCCCGAAGGGGAAATCATATTGGGTTCGTTTATCATTTCATGCGCATTTAAAATTTAATAATAGAGAAACTCATCTCGGTAAATCCTCTTAGGCCTTAACCTTGGTGCTAAGCAAGCTAGTAACACCAGGGCTGTTACATCGAGCTCAAGCCGCTCCCGTGGTAGCTCAAGCGCGCACTTCACCGAACCCGAAGAGAGCCCGATACATGAAGACGAAGAAACCATGCCGATGGAAGAGCAAGAGCAGCCGATGGAGGAGGATGATGATGCACCCCACCTTGACTTGGAAGGAGACCGGGAGATGCAAGCATACAACCTCGTCAAGAATCACAAGTTCGTCCACACACCGGCATATGACCCCGCACTTCTCCAAACAATAGGTATGGATGCTGAATTCACCACTATTTGGAAAGCCGTTGATGGGAAGAAGGTTCTCGCCTCCTAACCATCCAATTTTTATGCTCATTAAAAGAAGTGGAGAATGGAATTACTTTCTGCTTGAACAAGAGTATTTCTGCACTTGGAGAGATCTCGCTTCTCATATAGGCTTCCAAAGAAAATGCTCAATTGACTTAGATCATGCTCTCAGAGGTTTTAATCGTCATGAATTTTGGAGAGGAACTTCTGGTCAAAATGTGGTTGGAAAATTTCAACCTCGTAACATGAATATTCAAAATCCCACTTTGAGGCTCATGCATCGTTGGAATGCCATGACTTTGTTCTCTAGGCAAGATATAAGATTTGTTCACCATGCCAAATTGCAAGTGCTCTATGCCATGATTAAAAAGACTAAAATTGTTCCTGTCAAAGAAATATTCAAGCATTGGTTAGATTTGTTCATAGCTTCTACATCCATATCATGCACATCTCTTGTTACTCGTATTGCCACTAGTGTTAGTGCGATGGATGGTTAGTTTATATTCCAACTCCACGCATTATTATTAATGAGCATTACTTGTTGCAAGGACATCACTTAAAATATAATGAAGCTAGAAAGCTTGTATTTTTCTTCCCTGGGTATACGAACGAGATCCCGTTACCTAACCCGAATCTTCGTTTGTATAAGTCTCAGGAGCTAACATTTGCTCTTGAACCCCAAGAGGAAGCATGCAGGAGTTCTATGTCTGGCAGGATTACACAGAGTAGAGCTAGGAACGAAGCAGGCAATTCACAGCAGCTGCAGCCATCACCTTTTCCAGCTGTGCCTCAGGCGTACCATGCGGAGTGGTTCCCAGTTGAGCAGGCGTCGGGATTTACACCCGGGTACCATTCAGCTTGGGATCACACCCCGCAACCACACAAGGCTAGAGGGTCGAGATGGCAGGCAGTTGATGATACAGCATGGACGAGACAGGCTCACTCCTCTAACTCTGAGGGACTACCACCACATATCCACCCATGACAGTCTGTTTCAGACCATCATGGGTTGGATAGCATCAACACTCGACTCAGAGGGTTGGAGATCCGCACAGGTGAGATCCAAAACATGCTTAACACTCACGTGCAGGATATGACCTAGTGGCAGCTACAGCACCAGCAACAGATGGCGCAGGTGAACGCACGGCTGAAGCAACAACACAACGAGCAGATGGCCTATTGGCGGTTCATGGGATACAATCCGGGACCATAGGCATCGAGCTAGCTTGGGGAAGGACCCCGCAGAGGTACCTTGTATCTTTTTAATTTTTGCATTTATGTATTTATTAGCATTAAAAAACTAAAAATTAAAAATACCAAAAAAATAAAATATGATAAAAACAACAAAAATATGTATTCCACTCCTCATATGTGTTTAAGAATGTTTAGTTTCTCCTATAGTATTCCCTAAGATTTAAGTTTGTTGGCTAAAATGTCTCATCCTAAAACTTGAAACTTGTGGGTTGCAAAAGCATGATATGATAAATAGAATATGCTATGACTTTGTTCTATGGGAAACTTGACATCCGGAGTTTTTAATTTTAAAATGGTAAACTCAAAAGTTCCTCAATGATTATGAATTCCTACCACGGCCATATGATAATATTCAAATTCAAAACCTTAATCATATGCTACTTATATTCACATTGAGTTTTGTCAAATTGTTTGTGACCCTTATTGAGATTCTCGTCATGCACCCATGATCAAGATTCACGAACACCCACAAATAATATGCTGACTCTTACACTGAGAGTTACGTAAAAACATGTTTTCTATCCACCTAAATAAATACTCCATTCGTTTATCACACACCATTTGAGCAACACCTCACTCTCTCTTGTACTTTTACCTTTTAGTAGTTATCTAAAGCAAGCAAAGTTACCTTGGAGGGCTTGACTCCTTGGAAGAAGAGATTCTTGGTATGAATAGAAATATGAGTTCTTCCAAAGTCTTGTCCTCATCTTAATTATAATTATAGACATATTTATGAACTAGAGTACAGTCTTTATGTTATGATCTTGACATATGAACTAGTATATAGTCTCTATGTCATGAGACTAGCATACATGACTTTATACTTAATCATTCATATAACTCATATAATTGGAATTAAAGCTAAGTTGAGGCGGCGGTTCATCGTGCCTTTGGGTGTGCCCAAGTCTTTTATTTGTCGATCCATAGGGTCAGTGTCCCAGGGGGATATGGGTAGTTTCTGTGTACACGGGCGTGGTGCTCGGGTATGGAGAGACCCTGTCTATCCCTTGTATTCTGCCACGTTCCTTTAGGGTGTAGGAGTCTAAATTGTCATATGAGATTGCTGGCAGACCAGTACTTGGTGGCCTCTTGACCTGCTTCACACTTAGCACTAAAACTAATTATGTGACTTGTACGATCATCAACTAATCTTTGCATGACTATATTAGAACATGCCATGCTCTACTTAGGATTATTCTTTTTATTCTTTATTTTCCTTTTATCTTTGAGGAATGCCCAAGTGTGTGTCCACTATCTTGATTATACCATCTTTACCCCTGTATTAAACATTGGTTCACTTTGCAAGTATATTATTGAGTTCATATCCATACTAGACTCTTAATCAATTAATGCCTTCCTTTGGTAAAATATAAATAATGATACCTTGAATACTTCCGGGTGAAATGCTACAATGATATATCCTTGCACTTACGAATAAATATCTAAAATTGTTAAGAAACTATCAAGGCTTTACTTAGTGACATTGCTAAATATTAGTAATGTTGCTAAGGATTGCCAACTCACATTTCTGGCGCCTTTGCTAAGGATGGATTCTATCTCCATACTTGGTGATTGCATTAAGAAATGTCAACACCGATACTCTTGCTAGTGGCAAGTGCGCAAGCTTGCTCTCACACCTTGAGATGTGCTCCCAACTTGATCTCTAGCACTTTTATCTAGTTTAACCACTAGACGCTCTTCACACCTCGCTTCTACTAGAGTTGCTCTTCGTGATCTCCCGTGGGGCAAGCACAACACCCCTCATAATGCGGACGCTTCCTGAGCACCACACAATCTTTGTTTCCTAAATACTTGTCCTAAATACTTGCCTTCGGACAGGGCATCCTGACGGGATGTCTTACTACCCTTTGAGTGTGATCTCAGGGTAGCGCTTTGGCATGACCTCCCTAGTGCCTGTTCAAAAAATATGTATCATGATATCAATATCGGGGAGTGATACGACAAAACTAGAAATCAAATTGTTTGTGGCTGATCTCTCCATCTACTTACTTCTATTGGACCCCATCCGCAATCATCCCCCGGGTATAATGGCCAATTCTTCGAAAGAAGAATACATTCCCTATGCTATGATGGAGCCCTCAAGCTTCCAAGCTGTGTATGAGGTGGCAACCTCGAAGAGTAACAAGCCCTCAAGCTTGCTAACTAGCCCCTAGTGCACTAGATGCTCTCTCTCTCTCTGAAGCACAAGAACTAGGTCACTTCAATCTCACATTGAATCACAATCTCAACTATGCAAGTGAGTGGAGTAGTTAGTTTTGGCTCTCATATGTGTGGGAGGGTTCACAAAGACCACACCACCCTCAAACACCCGGCCACACACTCCTATTTATAAGCCCACAAGCAAAACTAGTCGTTGCCCAAAAGTTGCAGCTTCTGCACACGCATCGGACATGTCCAGTGTGCACTGGACAATAAACCGTACATAGGTTGAACCTTTGTTATCTATATATGCTGCATTCTCATTGTGTATGCTCTGCCAGAAGCAATTAGAAATCATACATATTTAAAAGGAGTACATATGTTGGAATTTTTCTCTTTTCTAAAATATGCAAATTCTTTGATGCAAGAAGAAGGAAGACAAGTCTAGGCAGGGATCAGGAAGAGGTTAGCTGTGAGTGGGCGAAGTGGCATGTGTGTGGGGGTAGAGTCACGTGTGGGCAGTGTGCATGGGGTTGCACAAGTGAGCACATGAGGCGCGAAAGATCGTGCAAAAGTGAGCGGGATGCAGGATCACGTGAGCAGACGCACGGGGCGAGCAGTAGGAAAAAGTCGCATGCAGGGAGGGGGAGGCTATGACCGTGGTTGCACGATGGGCAAGGCGGCATGTAGGATCGCACGGAGGCGGGCAATCAGGAGAGGGATCCGGATCGGAGGGAGAGACGATCGTTCACAGGGGCGTCACAAGATGGGGTGGCCACACGGCCAAGGAGGAGATGGCGCAAGACAGAAATTAGGGTAGAGGAAGGAGCCAGAAGAGGACCCGATCTCTTGATACCATGTAGAGAATTAGAGAATAGCTCACCCTCAATATAGGGCTGACTTTCATATATTGTCAGAGTACAACTTGGAGTACATGTCACATGATATACATGTGTTAGACTATGCATATCTCTAATATATGCACCAATGTTTACTGTTACACATAGTATAAAATGCTACATAGTGGTACGATGTTTCAGTTTAATCGGACGTTTATCCCGTTTAAAAAGTTGTTTTGCTTGTTTAAGTGGTTGTTTGTCTGAATAATGGCTAAACAGCAAGTGGCCGACTGTCTATCTTTTAGCATTTAGTATAACATTTACTTCATCCAGGAATGTAATAGTATTATGGGAACCAGGAAGATGATCATAAAAAAGCCTAAAACTACTTTATAGCATGCAGCGAGCATAATGAGCAATAAGAACAACTTGAGGATTTCAGATGTGTTTATTAGGTAGATTGGGTTGCACGTTTGGTTTATGTAATCTATTGTGCCTTAGGAGATTTTGATGAATCCTTCTATTCTTTGACTAAGCTTGTGCTCATAGGAAGCGTAGAATTGGTTCTATCCAACATGCTAGCATTTTATAAATGCCATGACGAAGTTGCTGCTTTCATTTTCTTGTTATGGATTATGATCCACTAGTACTCATTTGATAGCTCCCATTACCTTGGGTAGTATTTTACAATGAATCATCCATCATGTTAGTTTTCCTTCTAAATAGAGGGTCAAGGTTTTGATCATCTCAAATAGCTAACTTGTTGTTATCTATTGTAGAGCTTCGCCAAGAGGTCTAGTTTGAAGACTATATTCCACTAAGAGAACCTACCTCGGTTTTATTGCTTGAAGCAATCCTAGAACGAGGCCGATGCCTGGGCCAAGACAAACATGGTTCACCAACAAGCCAAAGCTAAAGTGCTTGGTCTTAAGGCGTGGAATCCTGTACCTCAAAGCTGAGCTCTCAAGGTCAAAATTTGATATAACTAGCACCCTCAGAGATGAACTTTCTGTCTAAGAAATAGGAGTAATGGAATGAAAATGTGAATACCTAAGCCCCCTTTTACCCAGAGAAGTGGTGGGAAACAAGTTACAAGTGCCACACTCTATAAGTAAGATTTATCCAAAATTGTACCTATTTGGACGAACAGGAACCAAACTAAATAAGTAGTATAGTTTTCTAAATTGATGCACATATAGTGCACTTCAATTTGTTGTTTAGTATTGTAACTTAACATTGTCCTACTAAATGATGCTTAAAAACTACATTGAACACATTCGTCGATTATACCAAACGTTAACTATTATAGTTCACAAGCATTACTTGGAAACTAGTAAAGTCTATTCAGCTTTGTATGAAAAATAATAGTCCTGTCCAGCACAACAGCAGAAACAAACATATGTATATTTTGAGCAATTAAATAAGAGCAATACAGTTTGTATTTTAGGTGTTCCACATAATACATTCCATTCTGGATGTTTTGCATGTTACTCAACTACTTGTTCCAAACACAAGCTAATCATTAGCACTACAGCACATATCTAATGTGCACAAGACTGACCTTTATGATACACTATGCAAATACATTTTTCTTTTGATTATTTACTGATTTATCTCCTTTGGAAGTTTAATTTTGAAATGCTGTAACCAAATAGAGTGGCAAAGAAGACGGGGAAGGCCACCAGAACTATAGCTGTTAGGGGTAGCAATTCACGTCGGAAACCAAAATGGTCTCTAAGAAATGCTGCAACAGATTTGGTCTCCCCGAATACCCCAGATATCTTCTTGTGGTCCTCATACCCAAACTGGGTGGTGACGAATAAATTGAGTGTCCATGACATGGGAGACATGTAGTACAACCATAGCCACCATTTTGGTATTTGCTGCAACAAATGCACCAAAAAGCTAGTATAAATTACCCAGCATCAATGCAACCTTAGTAGTATCTATATGCATAATAAAATACTTTCCTTCAGTCTATTATTCATCTAAGATTAGTTTTGTTTCTTCACTAATGCATATATGTAGCTTTACTAAATCCTTGACTAAAGCTAACATGAAACCAAGAAGTGGAAAATTTGCCGCTCCTTTAATTCACTAGCATATTTCCCTTGGAAACAAGCTCAATGATACATTGAATGAAAAAAATCACAAACATCGACAAACGAAATAGAGCAAACTATGCCATTAAGTGAATGGAAGGACTTACTGGACCAGGCACAATGTAGCCAGACATGAGGTTTTGCATGATGTAGAATAGAGATGTTAATATGGACGCCACTTGGATGTTTGGGGTGAGTGACACCGTCATCATTCCAAAATATAGGAAGTAGAGCAGTGTACAGAACATGGTATATAATAACCAGAAGAATTTTGCTGCTTCCCATGCATACCCTATCATTGGGTAAGCTATCAACGTGAACAACACTATTTGCACAAGAACATAAGGAATCTCCATAATGACCTACTTGGGAAAAACATAAAATAAAGTTAAAGTCTTCAAAAATTAATTAATACTAACTCCATATCGAAACATTATTGCTACGAGCTCCAGAACTAACTAATTTACAAGCCTCCTTATGTAAGTAGTTTGCACCAAGTCTATATTTACCTGTGCAAAGGAATAAGCCCAAGGAGAGTACATTCCTGCAAACCTTTCTCTATACACGACAGATCGCTCAATGGAGACGAATGGCATCACCAATTGACAGTTGTTGATGCCAGCAAATAGAGCAGTGCCAAACATGCACCCCAATATATTGAATAGACCTTGCTCGTCATTTCTACCCCCAAAAAGTTTAATTAACAATAAATAAATTAAGAAAAATATAACTAAGAGATATGTGGTGTCATATTGGTCAAAATGATGGTTTACATACATGCGATTTATGTTGCCTTGCTGCCAGTATAATGCCCCGAAGGCAATGCAGGCGAAAGTTATGAACACAATCCGCACCAAGTTGTAGGAAGGGGTTCTCCAATATGATAAACATTGCTTCCAAATGCAAGCTTTGAACTGCTCCCGAAAATTTTGTGGATACCGTGTCGGGAAATGGAGGTCGCTTGTACCCACAGGTGGTATGCTCAAGCGTCTTACGATTTCTTCTTTATCCCTTCAATCCCAAAAGCTTATTATTAGCATAGATGTTATGCAAAATTTAATTCGTAACAAATAAGAGAGAATTCATGGCAAAATAGTTCCTTCCTAATCAAATTGCTTTTATGATCTATGAAATTTATTTTCATAAGTATTGTGGATACACAATGCCTCTAAACTTTTTTTACATTTTGTATTTTGTAATGATTGTATTAAAATGTTTGTTAGTGTCATATGCATGGTTTATAACTAATTTTGATGATTATTCAAAGCTTACTTGTACATTGATGAGTCCCTGTAAACTTGTGCGAAATCGACTCCTAGTTGAGCTTCCAAAGATGTTGTGGTAACTTCTAGCATCCATGTTGATGGGTTGTAGTTGTTCTTTATCTTGGGTACCCCAGGTATTGCCTAGAAAGAAATAGAGGGAATACTTTCACAAGTATGTTAGCCTATGGAACACACTCTACTCGAGGATAAAATATAGGTCATCGTTATCTTCACTAAAACTAAATGCATTTTCACGATGAGTAAATTATACTAGTGATTCTTGAACTTGGCGCATGCAATGCCACTAGATCAATCATGAAAAGTGAGAGAGTAGTTGTTGATCGAGTAGAAGGTTTTGGACCTCAGGTCAACCACTTAAAAAGCTTAGGGGGTTTATTTGAAACCACAACTTTCAAAGTTTGGGGATGTAGCTAGTTTGTGTACTTTAGTCTTTCATGAAATATAGCAAGTCTATTCCATGTGTTATGTACAATGGAAATCATGGGCACTCTAGAAGTTGAAAACACATCATGTTATAATTATTGAAAATATTCAAAACAAATGGAAACCATTGTGAAGTCTATTTTGCTTGCAGTGTAAGACGACTTACATTGATTTAAGTCACAATATAAACTATATGTGTATACACAAAATTTGAATTTTCTTTTAGTTACCTGAAAATATTGGATGAGCATACACGAATGGTGTCCAAGTGGCCCAGCATAGATCAATTTTCCACCCCTCTTCATCAGCATCAGCTATGTATGAATTTTACATAATAATTAGCAATATATGATATTATTTAAAAGAAACCATATCAATAAATTAGATGAAAGAACAATTTTTCTTTGGAAATAATAGGGTTAATTGTACTCTCAACATCTCAAACAATTAGACAATCAGAAGGTTGAAGAAGGTCTTGTATTGAATGTAGTTTTTTGTCCTTTAGGTAGATGATTAATATATGGATAAATTTTAGTTTCTAGTGACTGAATTGTTTGGCATTAGATCTGAGTTTGCATGAATTTTCAGCTAGGTCCTCTAGTGCTTCATACTACTTAGGTATGGTATAACTTGTACTTTATCTTGTTCTTGGAAAACAGAACTTTAGAAGGTATTCTTCCTACTATTTTGTAGTTACCTCATTTTTATCGTTGACAAATTAGAGGATGCACAAATGGTATTATTACCTCATCAAATGCCTCAAATATTTCGATGCTTGGTTGGTGAATAGTGCACACAACTGTTCGACCTGTGTCTGCAACATTCTTCACTGCACGCATGACAATAGCCGCTGCCCTTGCATCCAAGCCTGATGTTGGCTCATCCATGAACATGATTGAAGGGTTGGATACAAGCTCAACTGCAATTGTGAGACGCTTCCGTTGCTCTATAGATAGTCCATTTATCCCCGGTATTCCAACCAAAGCATCTCTTATTTTGTCCAACTCAACTGTTTCAAGAACTTGATTGACAAATTCCTGCAAGGGGAAAGAATAGCAGTTACCTTGTAGTTATTATTTGTAATTTTCATGTACCTAAGGTAAAACTAT
Organism: Saccharum spontaneum; assembly: GCA_022457205.1. Taxonomy (NCBI): domain Eukaryota; kingdom Viridiplantae; phylum Streptophyta; class Magnoliopsida; order Poales; family Poaceae; genus Saccharum; species Saccharum spontaneum. Next base: position 7,127,921 of record CM039608.1, on the reverse strand, counting down.
GAAGTAAAAGAACCATTTATTTATGCCATATCATCAATTATAACTCACATCTCGTGTTTTGGAGTCAATTTCTATTGGAAGACGCAACCAGGCTGAATATGCAACAGACTCACCCACTGTGATTTGTGAGGAGTGAATATCAATTTGTTCACAGTACCCTGATATCCTAGCAAAAGTTTTTTGAACTCTAGGATAGCCTCCTACTCTTATATCTCCTTCAATAACACCACCAGTTTTCCTCCCAGCAAGAACATCAAGCAAGGTTGTTTTCCCTGCCCCAGTGACCCCCATGAGTGCTGAAAGGACTCCTGGCTGGAAGGCTCCTGTGACGTTGTGGAGTAGTTGAAGTTTGCTCTCCATGTAGCCTTGCTCCCTCATTTCCTACAACAATAAACATTTTTTATTGGTCAATAAATGTTCCTAATTACTTTCTGCTAGTAATTTTTTCCTTTGTTTACTTCACTAGGAAGCACACGTGCCTGCCATGCCCATGTGATGGTCCATCAAGCATGGCTTTCTTTCACTAGCAACTATCTTGACTTTTAGAGTATGATAATTACCACAGGTGTGTCGACATAGTAGTTCACATCCAGAAATGATATTGTAAGGGGCACAAAAGGTAATACCACCCTTCCTGCAATGTATTCGATTATGGAAAGTGAGTTCCATTTCACTAACACACTGAACTATATTTGGTTCCACACTATAGAATTGAGGCTAACCAGTCCTGGTAGGAGTAGAAGAATTTTCTTGTGGCTTATCTATCCCATCTTTAGTGTCCATAAACGTACACTGGTCTCTTCTATTAAATTTGGTAATCTTATCACGAGAAATAATAGCCCTAGAAGTTCCTGGAGCTAAGAATAAGGTACATGGGAGGTTAGAACAATTCTGCATTGTATGTTTGAACTATTTAGCATATGCTTTCATCAACTTTAAAATTCAAATCAAAATACATCTGAGAATTATAAGTAGTCCAAATTTTGAATTCAAAGAAAATTTAAATAATAGTGCACTTACGCTTTTTAATAGTCAAGCCAGCACCAAAACCTATATTAAATAACAAAACAAACCCAATCAATGCTCCAATTGAAATCCAATAGAAGTAGCTAGAGAAGTTCAACCCTTTGTCCATTAATATCCTCCTTCCAAGTGTCACACCAGATACTGTGAACTGTCAACATAGGAAAAAAGTTTAGTACTATCTCAGTGATGGAAAATTGCATATTACATTTTTTGTTATATATTTTGCATTGTGACAACATGAATCCATTAAAAGGTGAAATAAGTTTGATTTACAACTTTACAAATATGACCTAAAAAATTAGGCCTTTAGTTCTTCGACATACACAACTTGTGTTGTCATGGACCTAGAGTTTGGCGCACATCCGAAGACTGAATTGAGATAGGCAATGGTCTCTATAATTGGTTCTGATTCTATAAGCTAACCCTAGGATATCCTTGCCTACATAAACAAATTATGTGTGTATACCTTACTCCATGGTTTTAGGCTAGTTTATCCTCAATCACACACCTTCGCCTAAACCCTAGCCATTGCCACCATCTCCATGGCCGCCAACCCTCCTTCCACCATGTCTCCAATCTCCCCTAGTGCCACTGCAGTTGCTCTCAATAATAATAATAATAATGTGATTGAAGAGGCAACACTCGAGCAAGAATGCATGGCTACAGAGGAAACTCACCAATATGATCTGATTGTGATGCCTAGGAGGAGTGCTCGAAAGCTATCTGCAACGCTGCTCTTGCTTGCACTAAAGCTGCTAGACAGAGGCAAACGCACTACCTAGGAACACAAATTGTTGATGCCCGCATGTGTGCCACCCTTGAGCACATGGCTTGTGAGCTCATTGGCACAATTGGTCTACCCTATGATGACAAAGAAGCCAAGTCATTATGTTCCCATTAGGACACTATGCTACTTCACAAAGCAACGACAATTGTCAATTATCATGCTCTGGCTATTATTACCCTAAATGTGTGTTCAGGACCCTTGTTCTTCATATCTTTGATCTAGCAACTAGAAACTACACCATGTGGTGTGGCCACTTCTTCATCATGCTCAGGAAATTCTCCCTCTAGAGCCACATTCTCAATGACCATCCCTACTTGACCGTCCTGGATCGAGTCTGCATGGATGCATGGATTGCATTAACTAGTAGTGGATCTATGCCACTATTTCTAGGGACTTCTTCAAGACAGTGATGGGCATAACCACACCATACACATGTTTTCTAGCTTGCCCTTGGGTTAGATATATGGGCCAGGGGACCCACACCACCCGTATATGTGACCATCGCCAAGCTGTCGGCCCAGCAGTCGCCAAGGAGGCCCGCAAGGGTTGACGCGGTCAACTAACGTGGAGATCAAGGCAAGCCAAGGCAGGCGTATCTGGACGATAGCTAGGATCAATCTGTTGCGCATTCCATGTAAGAAACTAGAAATCCAATATAAGCCCGATCGCCCTCTCTGTAACCCTACCCCCTCTGCCTATATAAAGGAGGGTAGGAACCTCGGGCTCAGGATCTTCTCCCATCATTCCAATCTACTACGTTGCTAGGAGCAACAGCCCCTGTAATTGAGCATACAAACACAAGAGTAGTCGCACCACTGGAGTAGGGTTTAGCGCGCCACCACGCCCCAAACTAGTATAAATCCTTGTGTCTCGTATGCTACCATCTAAATCCGTCTACGCGATTTTATTGCTAGGCATTGCCGGAGCTAACTAATTCGACACCTTGAACACTAATTCATTGGTAATCATGTCTCTCTCCCTGTCCATCAATCTATAAACCATGGACCGAGTCCATTTAGATGTGTCCTGGTCCTCGGCCATCCCTTGCTCATATCCCTTCACCCCGTGCAACTAGTCCACGTCACTACATCTGTAGCAAGCGTTTCTGGTTAGTGCTCCTGAACATTGCACACCACCCCTCTAGTGTTCCACAACCCCATAGCTAGTGTCTCTTCATGAGACCAACATTCCCTTGCATCCAACTTCAACATCATGGCACTGACGCTGGCCTAGCAAAAAAAAGTGTTACTTTGATTAAAATGCCACCTCCCACATGGCCTTTGACGTTTGTATCCTTCCATGCTCTTCTTTTCTATGGTAGTCTCATTTTTCTTCATCTAATGTTGCCAACAATGGGTCGTCTTTACTTCCTGTCACTTCTACTACCAACCGACTTGTTTTGTTCTTTCCTATAAATAATGTTGTTCCCTAAGGATTAAGAATCTTATAATTATTTGCAAATTTACCACTAATAGCAATCATTATACTAAATTTATTGAGCCTACTGGTTGCTCAATGAAAGATCTTCAAATGCAAAAACTAGTCGTTAGGTGCAATATCAACAAACGATTATACCCCTAGTGTTCATTAGCCTTTGTGTCTTCACTGTGCGCCCACCCCACCAACACATCCAACTCGCTCTGGCACCGTCTTCTTAGTCATCCAAGCCATGAGGAGCTATATATATACTTGGGTGGCTTCTATTGGCTATTTGAGGGTTGTTGGAGACAAGAGAAGCTATAGATACACTCCAACCCCATATGGGAGCTTTGTGTTAATATCCAAAGCTTGTAATATTGCTTAGAGCTTGATTAGCGAGTCCTTAGGCTTTATCTTGAGACGACCTAGAGTAAGTTGGGCTTTGTGCCCTTGTAATCTTGGTGTGCTGGGACACTTGAAGTCTTTGTAACTCTATAGTGATGTTGACCCTTTGAGTTTGGTACACAAGCCCACCTCGAGCTATGTTGTGTTTCTTGATGGCATGCAACCTTATCTCTTGGTGATCCAAATATCAAGGTAATATGTCTTGCTCTAGTGTTGAGGTAGAATATCATGCTTTGGCCACTCCAATCACCAAATCTACTTGGCTACACATCAGCTACCCCTTGATCTTTGCTCTCCTCTTTGTTGAGCTAAGTTGGTATACTATGACAACATCAGCATTGTCTACATGTCCTCCAACCCCATTCAATGTTAGCACAACAAGAATATGGAGTTCGATCTTCATTTTGTTCATGAGAGAGTTGCTCTTTGTATACTTGTTCATGTATTCCACGTGTTCCTACTTTATCGTAACACCCTAATATTTTTACTAAAGGGATGCCTTCTCCACAGCACCCTGATATCTTCACTAAAGCCATGGACTTAGAGTCAAGCATACATCGCTTGTGTTGTCGTGGACCTAGCTAGAGTCCCATGCACACCTTTGGGAAGTGTAGACTTAATTGAGATAGCCAAGGATCTTTGTGGTTGGTTCTAATTCTATAAGCCAACCCTAGGATATCCTTGCATACATAAACATGCACCATGTACTCTGATAATCAATCTACTAATTCCATGTGTATACCTCGCTTGCAAGTTCTGCTAACAAGGTAGTAAACTGAAGTAAAAAACACAAATATTGTATAAGAAAATATGGGGCATGCTTCCAAGGAACAAGGGGAATGATTTTGTTATGGAGTGCACAATTGGTGGTACAAATTTTTTATGTCAAAGTTTACCTTTATCCATCTTGGTGCTAAGAACTCATTTTCAGTTAAACCTATCTCAGCGTACGATAATGGTGAAAGCCAAAATCCCCATTTTAGCCAATTAGGCATGGATGCTGTAGCAATTTGACACAAAAATGTGTTAGCAGTTTGTGTTCAATAGTTGTAGGCCAATATCTTGCTTGAAGTACAAATTCATGAAAACATGGGAATGACTTACGATGAGGAATGAGGAAACCCCCAAATAGAAGGATGAGTAGAAGTGCCACTGTACCACCCACTACACTAGTCACCATTGTTTGGCAGTAAGAGGCGACACATCTAAACATCGACAATGCTCCAGTGTGGATTAGGAAGAGGATAAGAAGGTGACGTAAGAATCTACGAACACAAATGGAGTGTGTCAGAACATACAGATCTATAAATGAATCTCTTAATTTTTTTTAGCAAACTTAGTAACTGAATCTTAGAAACCTAGAGCTAGATAAGGCCTAAGGAACTTATATATAATTGACCTCAACAGGGGTCACTGAAAAGTTAGTTAAAGAATCTACCCACATGCTTCTTTTGGCTAGACTAGGGAAAATGTGCATATATATGCACACACATGAGATGCATGATAGTCACAGAAAAACATGAGATGCATGATTTACCTCTTTATTAGAGAAGCTTATGCAGATAAAATGTTGACACACTAGCATTATTACCAAAGTTGATAACAGAAAAATTATGTGATTAAATTAGTCATAACAAAATTGTAATTCCTACCTGGATGCCTCGGGAGTATAGCCAATGAGGAAGTAAGATAGTGATGTCCAAGCTATTGACTCAACTAAAGAGATTGGAACCTTTAGGATAAAAGCTGGTACTGCATAAGCCCATGCAGGATAGAAGTAGTAGTCTCTTTGTTTGTAGAAGACGGGAAGTCTGCTAACTACCATAGAAAGCTCAGGGAATCCATTCACCATCAGCAGGATCAGTGCAAAGAATAGTGAACCCATGTAATAGTTAGCAAGAACTCTATCAACACCCATATGCGTGTGCAAAAATACCGTCCCAGTAATAGAAGCAAGTAGTGCAATCTGTGGTAATAATGAACTATTAATTGCTAGTGGGTGCACTAAGAAAATGTAAAATCATACCTTAGTTCATGTCAACTGTAAGACATACTTTACACCATAACAGTGAAGTTAAGTAGTTCATATAAGCACATGTAATGAAAATTCTTAACTATCAAATTGAGTAGGAAGTGCGTGTAGTTTGTGTGTGTGCACGTGTGTGTGTGTGCGCGCGCGCGCGTGTGTACATCCCATACATTTCTCCCTATAGCCAAAGCTACAAATAATACGTGTAATTTTCATATGATCATCAATATTTAGTTCCATGTGAATCATGTGGAACTACAAAATTAGGTGATTAGTCTTTATATTTGTTTAATAATACTAAATTTGTATGTTCAACAATTTGTATTTATCGACAATGTTTTCTACAAAATATCATTTCTATGTGGCTTACCTGAACAATTTTTGTTATGTAGATGAAGGCATTTCGTTTCATGAGGAGAAGCTCCCTTGCAAAACATGCTGTGAGGAGTTCCCACTTGGATAACGAGTAGATACTACAGGACAAGGCACTTTTATGCCCTTTTGATTTGTCATAAGGCTTTGAAATCTCCCTAGCAAGGTTCTGGCCAATTTGAGACACTTTGAACTTGTCACAGAACTGGTCAATGGTAACAAAATTGTATGATTCTCCACTGCGGCTCCAATATTGTTGTTGATCTTTTTCCGATAAGACCTATATATAAGTATGGAAGAATAAGAATTCCTAGCTTCTAACGAAGTTAATCAGTAACCCTAATATATAGTTTAATCTATACTTGATTATTGCTTCATATGTACATTTTTTACAGTTTTTCATGACAGTTCACAAACTATAGATATTACTCCTTTGTACATTACACAAACAGTGAAACTTGAGACATATGCCCACATAAATTGTAGTTATTAAGAACACTATGTCAACCTAAATGTCTAGTTTAGCTATTCTGCATATTGCAAAAAATGAAAGTAGATAAAGTTTGGCATGCAAGGTTGGCCTTTTGCATTACTGTGTAAATAGGATGATTCTGTTAGAGTTTGCAAAAGTTATAGATATTCGGATTGTTTCCTCAATGAAGACTATCAGTATATGGCCAATCTTGTAAACCAAATGGTAGAGGACGGGATTCTGGTGTTGAAGGTCAATGGGCAAGACACAACTCTCCCTTATAGGATGTAGAGAGACAAAGATACATATTCCATATACTCTCGTTTGTTCTAGTGGGAGACATATTTTTTGTTAAATGCATTATGCCATGCCCCCAACAAGTGTTATGAACAAGCAATGCTATAGGAAATGTAATAGAAACGGCTAATTATGATGCTACTTGTTTTTACATAACCAATTTTTTATATTTACCTCTTGGAGAAAGTCAGCAAAGCCTTTCCTATCAGGGCACTTGAATCCACATGATTCAAAGAAACTCATAATGCAACTCTTAGATCCATGGTATACAATTTTTCCTTCAGCCATCAAGATAATATCATCAAAAAGCTCATACGTCTCTGGTGCTGGTTGAAGAAGTGAGACTAGTATGGTAGACTCTGAGATATGAGCCAACTGTTGGAGGCAAGAAATAATTTGAAATGTTGTGGAGCTATCCAACCCAGTTGATATTTCATCCATGAAGAGTGCTTTTGAGGGTCCTACTATCATTTCTCCTGTAAGACAGAATCTTCAGTAATGGAACAAGCATCCTCAATTAAGTCAACTAAATTTAGTTACTGACGTTGTCGGAGCATCTCCAACAGATTACTTATCCTCCATCCCCTAAAATTGAATATAGGTGCTCTCTCATTATTAGTAATGTAGTTTTTTCTTCCCCACATCCAACAGACTACCAAAACCCAGTACCCTATATCTGCCCTGACATCTAAGACCCACGTGTCATTTATGTGTCTACTTCCAAAATCATCGTTTCCTCTCCCTTCCTTGCTCCCGAGGCCCGACGCCATTCCACTGCCCTCTAGTCTCTATCATCTCTCTTGGTTCCTCGTGGTTGTCATCACGCGCTTCGAGCTCCCCCATATAACTAGATCCGCCAGCTTCGAACTCCCCTATGACTAGATATGCAAGGGAGCAGGTTGGTCGCCGGCATGGGGAAGCGGGTTTGTCGCTGAGCCCCGAGCGTGGGGAAGCAGGTTGGCTGCCGGTGTCGCGCTCCGTCATGCATGGATCCACCACCCGCCCCGTGATTGAGTCTGTAGGCAACATTGGCTACCGCTAGTGCATGATTTATGTTTGTGGCGCTTGATTGATGGGCAATGGTGAATGACTCATGTGTAGTTGTCCTCCATGGCAAAACAATGGCACCGGCTTGTCAGAAGAGTCCACGTGGCAAGAACAACAATCGATGGCTGTGGTTTTTGGTAGTTACTTAAGTGTTTTTGATATTGGGGAGAGGATAAGTAATCTAGTAGTTTTTTAGTATTGGGATGAGATAAGTAATATATTGGAAATGCTCTCAGGATTATATAATAATATAGATAATGGTGAAATGTGATTTTGGCAAACCGACATGTTAACTTGGTACAGAAGTAATAAGTCCACCAAAATAGTGTCTACTCTATTAGTTAAGTACTGCCATACTAGCAGCAACCCTAAGTCCTTTTTGGAATCCGCCCTAGTCCCACAATGAATAAGAGGGAACTTGCCACAAACGTGATAAGCACATACATCAAACCTAGAACCGATATATTAGATACTGGAGGGTCTCGAAAGCACGATATCCATGTCCAGAAGGCTGGTGCTTCTCAGCATCATATGTTATTCGCCAAAAAGGGCATCAAAGTCCCCTGCCCCCCACGCGTGCGTTAAATCCTACGTTTTTCATGTGAAATTGAACTAATTCTTATAAAATTTAGATATACAATTCCTGTGAACCTCCTACGTTTCTAGAGGACGCTTAAAACTTCTATGTCCTGTTTGCAATGCATATGGGGGGTCTCTGGAACTCAAGAAGAAGAAATTCAATCCCTACATAATTGTAGTTGGGACGCCCTCAAATAATTTGAGTTGTGGAATCACCTGTGGTAAGTCTCTTCTTCTCACCGCCTGAAATACCTCTTCTCATTGCATCTCCCACCATTATGTCACCACATATGTCAAGTCCCATAATCTGTCAATTGAGGAAGAGCTTATTCTTATATATACAGTGGGCCACCAACACCAAGAGCATGCATGTTTCCTCAGGCGACAATTGTACTGTACGTCTATATTATGTACCTTCATAATGTAGTCTGTTTGCATGCTCCTTTCTAAACCTTCCACAGATATCGCCTATGAAATTAAGATACAATAATGCCCGTTAGAATTGGAGTAGAATCTGTGCACATGCATGCATAATTTGCTTGTCATAGTTAGACAATGAAAAAGGAGAGGACTGTACTGATAAGTAAACTATATAAAAAATAATGTGGACACTTGGAAAAACATGCATGATAATTGATAAACTACTAGTGCTGGTTTACCTTCATGTAAGTGTCGACGTCAGGGTCTGGGGTAATGCCGGCCTCCTTCTCCCTTCTAATCACCTCCTTCATGATCTCTGAGAAAATAAGACACAATGGTAGTGAGAGTGAGTGGTGCTCACCAGTTAATAATTTGATCTGGAGACATTACCTGCTCTGTTGCCAACGCCCTGGAATCTTGCAGAGAAGTCGATGGTCTCTCTGACAGTCATCTCAGGGACATGAAGGTCGTATTGGTCGACGTAAGCCGCCGTCTTCTCCGGAACGAAGCCACTCAGCTCCACGCCATTGTACTCTATCTCTCCTGTCACCTTGAGACCGGTGGCGTTGAGCTTCCCTGCGAGCGCCTTGAGGAGTGTGGTCTTGCCGCAGCCAGGGGGTCCCAGGAGGAGCGTCAGCCTGGACGGCTTGACGACGCCGCTGACGCCGTGGAGGATGCGCACCCTGGCCTCTTGCTGGCGGTTGAGGCCCAGCATGGTGCTCACCACCTGATGGAATCAATGGACAACGTAATGGACGCCGCAGAAGAGAGAGAAAGGAGAGAGCTGGGCCGGCCGGGCGCCGATGGAAAGAACACGTACAGAGAGGTTGGAGACGACGGCGTTCCAGATGGTGGGGAGCGGCTTCCCGTGCACTACCTGGCACTCGGCCTCGACTTGGACGTCGCGCCAGCGCACCTCCACCGTGGGCGGGCGGACGCCGACGCGGTCCATCCTCTGGCGCTGCTTGCGGAGCAGCCGGAGGTTGTCCCGGTGGATGTTGGCGATGAGGGTGTCCACCACCATGCGCCGCTCCGCCGCGCCCAGCTTGCGTACGTCCACGACCTGCCGCTGGTCCGCTTCATGGAGTTGCAGCGAGGTGTGGAGCCTGTCCAAGGTGGGCAGCCTCTCGAGAGCCGCCCATCTCAGCTCGACCTCGTCGTCCTTCTCCTGCTCATTGAGGGAGAAGGAAAGGGAGCGGGACAGGCTCTCCCTGAAGCTGGCCGCCGCAGCCCGCCACGACGACGGCGGCAGTAACGGTACCTGCTGCTGCTGCACTACTGATTCCTTGTCAATCTCCAGCGGCTCTTGGTTTCCAACCTCTTCCGGTGGCGACAACAGCACATGGTCTTGCTCATCGTCACGATCATCCAGCTGCTGCTGGCGCTCCTCGCCATCGCCGGCGTCTTGATGATCCATCACAATCCGCATGCGCGCGCCGCCCTCCCTCCTACTACTTACTCGTTGTCGTCGTCCTGCACTTGCTGTTGTCCTATCTCCCACTTATAGTATGTAGGAGTAGCAGCCATGTTGAGTTGGGCATACAGATACAGCCGCAGGCATGTTGACTTTTGCATACAGATACAGCTGCAGGATGGGTTGACTCCTATTTGTCTGTACATGGCAATGGCATCGATGTACAGGTGCAGGCCTGAGGCCTGGATGCCGTAGGGGCTCCAAACTCTAACTGCCCTACATGGCAATGGCATACTGCTGACTTGCGGTACAGGTGCAGGACACAGACAGCTTACCGAATTCAGTCATCCACGTACATTGTATAGTTTGGAGCTGCCTACCGCGGATGTGATTGTTTCACCGGCTGTTGAGGAGGCAACGAAACATTTGCAGGAAATTTCAACATGGAACAAGAAGAACACACGAATTGCGAATCATCTGATGTAAACCGTTCTCTGCCTTTTTGTTTAGGATTCCTGTACAGGTGCAGGACACAGACAGCTTACGGAATTCAATCATCCACATGCAGTATATAATTTGTTGGAGCTGTCTACCTCGGATGTGGTTGTTTCAGCGGCTGCCGTTCCCAACAACCGGCTGTTGATGAATGAAGATGCAGGAAATTTCAACAAGGAACAAGAAGAACACACGAATTGCGAACCATCTGATGTAAACCGTTCTCTGCCTTTTTGTTTGCTATATAAGTGGCCCCGGTTGGCAATGCAGGCGGCTTGGATTTGCTGAAACAGCTGATACATTTGACTTGGGCCAGCAGCCTAGCACTAATATACTGCCAAATCAGTTGGAAGTAGGTGCTGATAGTGCGTTAATTCGGCAAGCCGAAATGTTCTGGATTCTCAGCTAGTCACTTCTAAACGGTGAAAGCAGGAAACTTTTCAGCGTAGAAACGTTTCTAGTTTCTTGCTTTGAAACATGAGTCGGACAAAGGCTGGTTTCGCCAAATTCATCACCTGGCGGTTTAGAAGTGATTAATCAAGTATACCAGTGAAACGATTTCACAAAGTGATTCCGATTCATCACCAAAAACGTTTTAAGGGAGAATCTGGATCCAAAACATTTCTACAAGAATTTGGAGCTCTACCGAACGCACTTTTACATGCATGCAGGTGGGGTTCCGCAATGCCAAATTAGTGGGCGGTGTCCAAGCCCATCTTTGAATGCATGAGTTGATATATAATTTTGGATCTTTTTGGCTATAAGATATATATCCAAATGGACGACCCGGCCGGCACGGCATGGGCCCATTAAGGCACAGCCCGATTAGAGTTGGGCTGGCTCGGCCCTATTTGCTCAATGTGTCATGTCATGTCTGCCTATGGTTGTGGCTTCGGCCCAGGACCGGGTCTACACTGGCTTAGCTGTGTCGGGATGGGCTAAGGGCTCATTGGTCCCACCGCGCCCCAGCCCCTACCGATGCGCCATTGTCGCCCGTGCTAGTGGAGAAGGGGGAGGGGAGGGGAGGGGAGCTGATATTGGAGCAGAGCATGGAGGAGAGCTTCTGTTGAAGAAGGAAGGCACAGTGGAAGGGAAGGAAACAAGAATGGGGGTGTTTGAGAGGGAACACGGTGCGGCGTGCGAACGGATGTCTATTGGGTGAGATGGAAATTGGAGATAGCTGGTTAGGGTTTTGGTGTGTTCACATATATATGAGAGGTGGAGGCGGCTGTGATGAACCTTGGTGAGCCTCCTACTAATTGTGTGGAGTCTAACTAGAGTGACGTGTCGAGGTAGTGACCCAGGCACGGCCTGTACATCGGGCCGAACTAGCATGGGCACAACTGCCATTAGGTTGTGCAGAGCTTAGGCTAGGCCAAAATGCGAGGTCATGGGCCAGGCCAAAACGCGAGGCATAGACCTCGGACTTTTGACAGTCTATATGCATCGCGTGATAGGACGATCTTATGGCGACAATCTATGCAGGCATGGCATGCAAAAGTGGACTGTGGTCGTGCCAACCCGATTGTAATGGCAACTCAGTCCTATCGGACCAAAGAGGTTGTTTGGTTATTCTAACTTATTTAGAGCATCTCCGGGAGTTTATTAAAACAACTCCCAATTTCAATATTTTAGAAAAAAAAAGTGTCCTCTAATAGTAGTTTGGTAAAAAGAGCTCCTTAAAAATAAAAAGCTACCAAATATCCTTTCAAACTTGTAAGTTTCTGCAGTCGAAAAGAACTCCATATCCGCTCCCCATCCGTCGTTTTTTCTCGGGAGAACGGAGTAAATTGGACGCATGTGTAAATTAAGAAAATAAAGGATTTCAAATGAGAAAGCAGTAAGAGATAAAAAAACTATTAAAAAAGATTTGGTTAGTTAAAAATAGTTCAAGGTTCCCAATGCAAAATTGTTTAGAAAGCTATTATAGGAGACTGTTAAATGACAAAATTTAAGATTACTGTTTCTTCTATTAACTTGTTAGATCTATTAATTTTGCAAGTAAATTATACCAAACTCTTAGAGATGCTATTTATGATTTGAAATGTTTAATATGTTTCTAAAAATTCCAAAATAACGCATGGACTACTTTAAAACTAGATATTTGTAAATATGTCACTTAGACTTGTGCATATCACTAAAATTAACATTTATGCTACGTAAGTTAGTAATTGAAATTCAAATAAATTAGCTACGAGCAGACATATTTCTAGTTTATGTACAGAAAGAAACAACTAGAGCAATTCAGGAGTAAAACAATCTAGCACATCACTATCTCGCTGAGGGCAACCTGACAATATAGGCTAGCTAGTCTACGTATAATAAGGCTCTGGTCGGATCCCATGGCAAAACTTTAGTGCTATACTTTTAGCTCTTTCTTTTGTCATGGGGATCCAAACAGGGGGGCAAAAGATGAGCAAATGGGCAAAACATTTGCTCTTTCCATTTGCTCCACTGGAGGCCCTAAACTGGGCTAAAAGTGCAACACTCTTTCTCTCTCCTCTCCTTTTCATCTTTTAGCATCTTTTAGTCCTTAGATTCAAACACCCCACTTAAGCTAAACTTTAGCACCTTTAGCATAAGGGCTAAACTTTAGCCCATGACAAATGGATCCAAACACCACCTAATATAAGCTGGCTCTAAGCTGGCAAATGTAGAGAAGCAACAACAAGCATACTTGTCTGAGAAAGGGGCATCTTGAAACATGCGAGAACTGCCTATTGGCTCTGTGCTAGTCTCTTTGTTTTTTTACTGTTCAACGAGTGAAAAACTGGTTCAGCTAGCTCTAAGGTCAGTCCCAACCAATAAGTTTTTACAACAGTTTCTATAGAAGAAACTTCACCTATAAAAACTAAAGCTCTGTTCTATCGGCAATGCTCTCCTCAGGGCGTCCGTCCGTCGGGACGCTCACGTTCATGAGACACGACGCAAGCCCAAACGATCCCCTCCAATCCGCTCGTCCAAATCTCCAGACACCGCAGTTTCTAAAAAAACCACCGCAGCGGAGCTCAGCCAACGCACAGCTCACAGCGCTCCACCCTCGCAGTGCTCCACCTGTGTAGCTCGCGGCGACCGGCCGGGGCAGAGGCCAACCGCGGACTTCTTGTGTTCCGGCTACCCAACTCGCCATGACCGGAGGTGGAGCTCGCCTGCGTGCAACTTACGGAAGCCTGAGCGGAGTCCGCCCGTGCACATCTCACGCTCCGCTTGCTCAGTTCATCGTGGCCGGGGTGGATCTCGCCCACACGCAGCTCACGACGGTCGGGATGGAACTCACCCACGCACATCTTGCAGCGGAGCTTACCCCACGCATAGCTGCGCTCCACCCGCAGTGTAGAGACCCATCGCGGCCTTCTCCACCGGACCTGTCACGGCCTTCTCCACCGGAGTGGTGATCTCCGCACCACCGGCAAGCTCTACACCGGTGAACTCCACACGTCGATGAGCTTCCATTCTCTCAAGCAGCAAGGAGATGTTGCGATGAACCGCATGGTGCCAGCGTCTGTTTCAAATGTTTCATAGGTATGTTGCAAGTGTTTTTATATCGATGTTAAAAAAGTAGATCGGTATGTTGCGCATGTTGCAATAGTGTTTCAAGTGTATATTCTACATATTTCATCTGCTTTCAGACATATGTTGCAAGTGTTTTATCTAGATGTCGCATATACATGCATGTTGCAAGCGTATATTTCAAGTATTTCAGCTGTTTCATACTATATTGCAAGTGTTTCATCTAGATATTGCATATATTTTGCAATGGCTAACATGTGTTTTCCTGGTGTTCCAGAGCGTATGTTGCAAGTGTTTCAACTGTTTCTGACGTATCTTGCAAATATTTAAATTAAATGTTGCAAAAGTAGATCTTATGTTACATATGTTGCAGTGGAACCCACCTACCGTAGCCACCTACTACAGCTGCTAGGCCCGCGTGCATGTACGTGGAAGCGGATGGGGCACGAGCGGCAGGCGTGGGAAACGGAACGGGTGTAGATTGAGATGCAACCCCGCGTTGGCGCACGAGCGCAGGAAACACAGCGGCACGGGCCCCCACGTGAAGCAGGCACGGACGTGCTGGCAGGCGCAACAACATGCATACGTGCGGCCGCGGCACAGGTGTCCAGACGCGAGCGTCTATCTGGACGTTCGGGCACTAGCCTGACCGCTATGCTATAGTTTCGCCATATGGGCTCACCTCAAACCGTAGCCAATCGTTTCCTTCCATGTTTGATTATCTCTCTCTTTGCTCAATCCTTCTCATAGTGCCATGGCCTTACCATCTCTCTGCTCAAACTCTTTCTCTCACAGAGAGCGACCAAGCGCTGCATCGCGGTGCTCACCGAGATGTAGCTCGATCCAGGAGGCAGGAGGCACGCGCCGCGATGCTTGTTGAGATGTGGCTCGATTGATCAAGTGGGACAACACAGGGCGCACGACGAGGCGAGCGGCGCTTTCCGGGATGCGACTTATTCGAGCATGGTGGGGGCATGGTGAGTCGGGCTGCGCTCGCCGAGATGCAGCTCCCTCGAGCACAGTGGCTCGAGCACGCTCGAACATGGCGCGGGCAGGGAGACGGGAAGCGGGCTACGCGGATAGGCGAGCTACGCTCGCTCGTCGGGACGCAGCGGGCAGCGCGGCGCTCGTGAGGACGTTGTAGGCGACGCGACCGGGCGGCGATGCGGACCAAGTCGGAGAAGAAACTGGTTGTTCCTCTCCAACACCGAATCAGTCAGTTCTTGGCTTCTTGGATGCAACGTCAGCGTTGTTTCACCAAAGAGATAATCTCGGACAGAGATACATCGTATATTGAAGTTACAGTGCTCGACAAGATTTAAAACTTTTTAGTTGAAATTCTTTTTATTTAACTTGGGTGCCACATCCCCAAAACGTTGACACAGACACATAGTGATCTAATAAAGGCATAGGAAGCATTTATTAGCTTTTCAATCGGGACAAGCCTAAGGTTAGTCCCAGTCAGAGCTTGTTTGGAACGCAAGAATTTCACAGAAATTAGTTTATTTTCACAGGAAAAACGTAGAAATAGGAAAAAAATTCATGTTCCAAACAGGGCCTTAATGGTATTGTTTCTAAGATTGCTATATTATATAGAATAAAACATAGATGAAACAGTCACTCTCAATGAAAAGTTTTATTCTATAGTTTTATAGATATTTAATTTCATGACTCATCGAGAGTTGGTAATTGTGTCGCGAGTTTTATCCCTATAAAATTCATTTCTTTTCTCTCTTCTTAAAAACGTTGCCACATCATCAAAATTACCTATGGGATAGTTTATTAATAAGCATAAATAAAACTCTAATGAAAATTTCACCGCGGATGATCTAAGTGAGCCCATTGAAATCGTCCTATAGAGAAAATAGAACATGCAAGGGGGTGGCCCCTAGTCCGAGACATTTCCTCCGCTTAGTGAGACATTTAGATTAGGTTGGTGAGCTTTCCCGTCCGCCTAGTCAAACGGTGAAGATTCGCGAGTTCAGCCAGCTAACCTCACTTTTTTTTAGACCAAAGGTCTAACGACCCAGCTTGTATTGAAAGCTTAAAACAAAGTTTTGCTGGGGTGGTTACCAGCTTACAAGTCAGCACATAAACTCAACTCAAACGCAAACCCATCATTCATACAAAAGCTCCTACACCCCCTTTCTTACAAGACACTTCTAAGAACACGATAAGATCCAAGCCGAGGCAAAAGAAAAAGGTCCTCTAGAGAGACATCCACTAGGCGCAGGTCACCATTGAGCTAGTCCTTCATCTTATCCACCCACGATTCCTTCATGTTCCCGTCCTTCTTCGCCAGCTTGATCCATTGTTTCATCAAGACAAGTGATTTGTTAGAGAAAACTAAATCATTTCTAGTTTTCCACAGAGACCACCCAACAGCCGCCATCACCCACCACAACACACCATTATTCTCACCCCCTTGACTAGCTAAGAAGTTTTCCTAAAAAGTGAGAATGGAAGTAGGAGAGGAAACCCAACCCAGGTGATCCTTGACCCAGCACCGCACCACATTATCACTCTAATAATAGGACACTGAAAGAGAAGGTGATCAACAGATTCCTCCTTTCCACAGAACTTAGACCCATCCCAGTTTCTTCTCCTTAGTTGTTGAGCTGTTTGAATCCTATCATGCCAAGCCACCCAAAGAAAGATTTGAACTTTTAGAGGTATTTTAGCATCCCAGATCTCCACAATCCTAAGATCAATGACTCCTCCAAACGTTATAAGTCTATACATACTCTTTTGTAGTGTACTTCCCTGAGGATTCTAGTTTCCAAGTTACGGTATCCTCTTCCTCTGTTAGTGTAATTCCCTCCGGCTTTAAAATCTCAACTCTCTCCACTCAACCATTTCTCGGTCCCCAAAGTTCCTTCTATAACTCAAATTTCAACTACAACTTCTAGCTCTCTCTATCATGATCATGGCAGATTCTGAAAAGTCTTGAAAAGGAAATCTTCAAGGGACATTCCTCTAACCAAACATCCTTCCAAAATCTTTTCTGCTTACCACTCCCCACTATGTGCCCTTTGTTTCCTTGTTGATTACATAAATATGTAAAATAATTGTGGTATTCATATTATGATTTTGATATAATATCGTAAACTTGCGGTGCTCAAGTCAATGTTTTGAATTTTGATCGATTCACGTTGATTTTTAGTCCTATCGGTCACCTCCGTTAAATATACATATCAGTAATTTTGGTTCCATTTTGCTCAGTTTTTAAAAAATAGCTAAAGTTTCAATAAAAATAAAATTTTGGCTGAAATTCTATCGAATTTTGTGATTTTGTCATGCCGATCCTTTTTGATATTTAGACCTCTTTTGATAAAATGAAACGGTTCCTCAAGTGAAGCTCCTAAAAACCCACCCTCACAGAGGTAGGAAGCTAGATTGAGCTGAAAATATTAGATTCTCCTAGCTCCTTCTCTCAGATATATTGTTAAAAGTTATTTTAACGAAGGCTTTGAGTATACAAAACAGGACCTTATGTTTGGATCGATAGGCTGAAACCTGGCTCTAGCCAAATCCCATCAAAGCATCATAAACAAAAGATGACCATAGTCATCAGCAACAATAATCTCTACACCTAAAAAGTACCGGAGATTATCATCTGCGCTCCCTGCTCGTAACCTCACCCATGATACAGCCAAATACGGAGTGCTTTCGTCCCAAAAAAATCCCATGGCGCGCCTGCCTGTGGCCCTCTCCGTTAAAACTCCGAGTCTGCTAGGATTCTAATACGCTCCTGCACGTGCCGCCGTGTCCCAGTCAAAACGAGTGAGTCACGGCCGTTCAGGCCTACAGGGCCACGCCTGCCGCGAGGTCACTCCTGGTCGACCATACCTGCCGTTAGACCCAATCGAGAGTACGTACGTGAGTTATTATCTGGCATATTTGGGATAATAGGAATGGTGTTAGAAATGGAGAAAATATTGTTCATCCAATTCAGATAGTTGAAAAAATAAAAGCATATATTCAAGTGGTATTGCATTGTGATGATATTCCTGATTTTTCCAATAGGTGTGAGCCTAATGCTTCTACCAAACGATGGGTTCCACCGCCGGAAGATTGGGTTAAGGCAAATGTTGATGCTGCTGCTTTTAAGGAATCAGAAAGAATGAGAGTTGGATGTGTGATACGGGACCACAATGGAAATTTCTTGGCTGCAACAAACCAAGTGATTTGTAGATTCTCTGAACCAGAAATGGCTGAAGCTTTGGCTGTCCGATGGGTTTTAAAGTTCATCTGTGATCAACACTTCAAGAAAGTAGTAATTGTTTCGGACTGCTTAAACTTGGTACGAAAGCTCCTGCAAAAAAGTCTGGATAGGTCTCATATAGGAGCAATCATCCAAGACATCAGGATCATGAAAAACAACTTTGATGATATTTCTTTTGTCTTTATTAGTCGAAATTGTAATGAGGTAATTCATGTATTAGCTAAGTCGGCTAACTAGACGGCTGGTTTGATGTCTAAATGAAGCCCCGGAGTCCATTTGGGCTTTACTTTGTAATGATCTTGTAAGGTAATGGAAGTGCTGTCTGTTAAAAAAAAAAAGAAGTACGTACGTGAGTTTGTGATGTATTCAGCAAGGACCTGATGGCAAGATAGGAAAAGGTGGAGGGTTTCAGGTGAAAAAATGCAAAGAAAAATAAACAGAAAATAAATAGTAAAAGTGGATCTCAAGATTTACATAGACTCTAGGGTTCCCAATACAAAGTGTTTTGTTAACTCCTTGTCTTTTCCAAACAATGCACAAATTGATTGAAACTTATAAAATCTATATAAAATAAAAAATCTTATAAAATCTATATAAAATAAAAAATCAAATCCAAAAATTATAATCCAAATTTTTTCGAGTTCCTTTCAACCAAAGAGTGTAACCATGTCATTACTCATGAAATATAAATCCTGAAAAACCCAAGGGCATGTACAACAAACTGACAGTCTGCTCCAAAGTCAGTTTAAAAACCTTGAAAATTGTAAAGTTAAAAGTTAGGAATATAAATCTGAATGTGCAGACCGAAAGAGGCTTGATGTCAGGGCCATACCCAATCTAGAACAAAAGAATCGGCATACACATGAATTGTTTCAAATACGATCAAAAAGCCTAAATGCATTTGGAAATAGTTTAGGTTCCTAATGCAAAATCGTTTAATAGTTTTTATTATTTTTTGAAAATGATCAAATCCTTCGCAGTAGACATGGACAAAAAAAATCATGACCCTGTGCAACGTATGGGCACATACCTAGTAATAAAAGCCTCACTCATATAAACAGAAATGATAGGATGTGGGCATCCGTCTCATACGGACGTCTCGCGTCTGGGCCTACGGACCAGCCGGCCCAATAAATCTCGCGTCTGTCCCCTTCCGTTGCTCCTGCCGCACCCTCGCGCTGCTTAGGCTTCTCCTCCGCCGCCCGCGCCCCCTCCCGTTGCTCCTGTCGCTCGCCCCGCGCTTCTCCTGCTCTTCCGCCGCCCGTCCCGCTGCTCCTGCCACTGCTCGACTTGCCTGCCCCGCTGCTTCTGCTCCTGCTCCACGCGCCCATCTCGCTGCTCCTGCCGCTGCTCCGCCGCCCACGCCCGCTGCGCCTACTCCGCCACCCACCCGGCCCGACGACGCCGACAGACGCCGTCAGCGCAAGGAGAAGCACGTCAGTCTTTGGTGTGGAAGCCTCCAGCCTCGTCTGCTACTACGGCTGTGGCGCCCTGATGTAGATGGCGGAGGAGGGCGCATTAGGATATGATGCATATTGCAAGCTCACATGTCAAATGTTTCAGATGTTTTATAGATATGTTATAAGCGTTTCATACGGATGTTACAATAGTAGATCGAGATGTTACATATGTTGCAATGGTTGTACACATATATTGTAAGAGTCTGTCTCCAATGTTTCATCTGTTTTCAGACGTACGTTGCAAGCGTGTTTATTTGGAAGTTGCATATGTTTTCATACATATGTTGCAAGTGTTTTATCTGAATGTTGTGTATGTTTGCAATGGTTTTTAAGTGTTTTTGCAGTGTTTTCATATGCATGTTTTTAGTATTTCATCTATTTTTTTATGTTGTAAGTGGTGCATCCGAATATTTCAGAAGTAGATCAGAGTGTTGCACATGAGATACGCGTGGAAAGCTGGAAGGGACGCGAACGGTCGCTGCAGGCCCCCACGTGGCCGTGAGACGTAGGCGCGGGCGAGCAACGTCCGGCCGGCACGGACCCATGCGTGGACGGAGGGAACGGACGCGGCCGTCCGTCCGGGCGTTCCGGCGCTAGCAGCGCCGATATATAAAACATCATAGCATAAGACCACACCTATCATTAGATGCTTCAGTGGATTGATTTGCGTTCAGCTTCATCTTCCCACTCTTGCTCAAGGAATCTAACAGTCCGATCCCTTCTTCTCTGTAACTCGTGCCACATCATAATCCTCTTTGCCATGTAAGATTCAGATTCAGAATCGAAGTTCTCTGGTAACTCGCCATCGGCGAACAGATGAGCGATGTTCACCTGGTGCACATGGAAGACACAGCGCTTGAACTCGCCGAAGCGGCGAGCCATCTCCTCTGCCTCGAACACCTCCTTCTCTACATGCACGGTAGCCTCCTTCTCAGCTTCTTCTTCTCCTATAGACAGGGAAAGAAAATGGAAACTGTTCTGAGATTACGCACACCGAATTCGGATTGGATGAGATGAGACGAGCGGTGAAGAGGGGGTTACGTGCAGATGAGATGAGATTGAGCACACCATATGCCCGCGGCCGGAATCGGAGGCCCGGGAACCTGCAGCCGGCGTTACGTGCGGCGTACATACCGGAGTGCTCGTGCTACCACCAAAGTCAGAACGCGCTGGTCTGGGCCTCCGGAGCCCGTCCTACTTCACCTTCGACCTGGGCTTGTCTAGCGGACTCTCACAGTATGCAGCCCAACAGACCCTACAGCAATCCAACCATTCGCTCGTACACACAAGCATCCAACTCGTCATCTACCGCTATGCTTCGCAAAAACAGAAGCCAACCATATGGCCATGTCGAGGCAGTCCAGCAGCGTGCACAGGGAGGTTGCCGATAGAAAAAAAGAATCAAAGGAGATTAAATTTTAGTTTAACCAGTAAAAATGTCTGTGCGTTGCAACGGGATTTTACAACGAGGTTTAGCATCTATAACTGGATGATTTGGAGTTTGAAAATTCAACAATCATGTTATTGTTCCAGCATCTTGTAATCGGACTTTATATCATGCCATGACTAACGCATTGAAAATGAGAGGCTCAAAGATTAATTATTATGTCTGGTTTCTCTATTGATTTTAAGATTATATTTCAGTCACGCTGCTTTAACTTGTCCATGCTTAAAAAAACATAGGATCATGGAAACGATTTTTACTTTAAAATTAGGAAAAATAGCTTGTGTACCTTTGCGTTGTTATGCATTATTCACCTTGTTTGCTGTGTTTTTTTCCTTCTAATTGTCAGATCAAGTGAAAAAAAATGCTTTATTATATGTTTTCCTTATCATTAACTGAATCAGTGGCGGAACTCACCCAAAATTTTAGGTGGGGCACCGGCGTGGCGTGGGGCAGCTGCGGCGAGCGCCGAGCGGCGCGCCGGCAGGCCGCAGGAGGCATCTCCTCTCTCGAGCGCGGCAGTAGCTGGGGCAGCCGCCCCACCCGGCGTGATGGGGAGGTCCGCCACTGAACTGAATATACCATGTAGGTGGCAAGTGTTGAGGTCTGTGATCACAGTTACAAAGACTACTCTGTTCTGTAGGCCTTGGCATTTGAGAACCCACAGAGGAATGTGTTGGATGATGGGGTGGACACTAATTATGATGTTTGTCTTGCATTTCTTCAGTCCAGCCTCCACCTTCCTTCATCCATAAACAAGGCATTCAGAAAAAAAGATATAAGCAACAGATCATGCAGCAGATAAGATGTAGATCAAGGTAATGGTACATAAAATACAATGAAATAATTATATAAAAGGAAACATTGGCAATTCTGAAAGGACATATATTAAGATAAATGTTGCACAAGGATAAATGTTGACCCACAAACCTGCGTGCCCTGCCTAGCAGAGCGGCGTCGCCGTCCTGCGTGCAGCAGCAGCTTGACACGCTCGATCTGCGCCACCACGGTGTGCACGGCGCCCCCCATCAGTGCCAGAGACACCAGATCCCGCTCAAACTCCCGGACCCGCCCCCGCCACCGCCGCCCAATGGACTCCTCCACTCACGCCCGCGCCGCTGCCACCCGATGGACTCCTCCACACACACCCGTGCCGCCGCCGGGCGCCAGCCTGGGTGGCCAACCTGCGGGCCAGGTCAAGGCAGGCAGCCAGCCTGGTATGAAGTTGTAGTTAACAAAAAGAACAATTCATCTGAAACATCTAGGCAACTCATCCAAAAATTTGTTTATGCAGAACCAGCACTCAAATTGGTCCATAGTTTAGCTAGGTGCTAACAGCTCAACCCACAATAAAAAAACCACCTTTTTGCCATAGCAAGAAAGGAAACGAAAGCTCAATTGAGGCCATGGCAGTGGGGGAACTACATGATAACTTTAACAAAAAAAATAAAATAAAAATGTACCTGCTCTGGCACTTGCCAAGAACAGCGTCATAAAACCTATGCAATACGGTGAAAACAATGTAGCTACCCTCCATATAGGAAAAAAATGACGTTTAGGACAGCATTTAGCATACCAAGGAGTGATTAATTAGGGTAGAGTTTTTCCTATTTGCCCCTATTAAATATGGCTCCACGTGTGTTCCATATGAGAAAGTTTCTTAGATCAACTGGTTAGCGCATTGAGGGGAGAGGCTACCGACCTGAGTTCGACTCCTGGCACCACTGTTTTTTTTTTTTTTTTGCTGCATGCTTCATTTTGCATGGCGATGGGAGATTTTTTGCATGGCACTGTTTTTGGTTGCATGCTTCATTTTGCATGGCGATGGGAGATTTTTTGCATGGCACTGTTTTTGGTTGCATGGCGCCATGGCGCCTTTTTTTCTGCTGGGAGCGAGGAGAGCGCCTTTGTGCACAGCTCGTTTTCATTTTTTCGGCCTGAAGCGCGTTTTTTTCGGTCTGGCGCTCATTTGGAATAGGACCGACGTTTGGGTTACCCGAGGTTCTATTTATGCGCTTGCATCTACTACTCCACTCTGGCTTGTTTCTTTCAACATTCTTAGCTTGCTTGTTAGCTTGCTTCTTTCATGGCTTAGCTTGTTCATCTACTTCTTCCTCTCTGACCGGCACAATGGTTGATTTCCTTCCTGCCTTTGATCTCAACGTTCGATTAGAAGACGATGACGATGGAAATCTTCCGTTCGAGCATGAAAACAACAGTGGTATTTTTTTTCTTTTGTGACTCAGTTTATTCTTTTCTTTTATGATATTCATAGGTGACGCATGAAAATTATTTTGCTTTCTAATTTGGTATTCTTCCATGTTTGTCCTGAAGATGGCAACGGCGACGCTAGCTTTGCTTTGGATGACCCCCAAGATGACGACGGCGACGTTGTGTTTGATCTCAACGACCCTCCGTTGGAGCATGACAACGGTATTACTGGTTCTTCTCTTGTCCATTTGCTACCGTGCCATCTCCGTTTAGGGATGGGAATTGTATTTTTGATGGAAGGATTGGTTATTTTCCACTAGTTCGATATGAAGAGGCTCAAAGAGGTAATGAGAGAACCGGCCGTGTCCGTGGAGACTTGGTTATGAAGCCCAAAACTTCGATCACAAGAGAAGTGATTAGAGATTTCATGATCAACAAAGTGTTGCCTGCCATTCGAGCCAAATGGCCAAGAGAAGATGTGGGCAAACCAATCTTCATTCAACAAGATAATGCACCTACTCATTTGAAATTGGATGACCCGGATTTTTGTGAGGCTGCTAAGCAAGAAGGATTTGATATTCGCCTAATTTGTTAACCACCTAATTCTCCGGATTTCAACATTCTTGACTTGGGTTTTTTTCGAGCTATTCAAGCAATTCAATACAAGAAGAATGCAAAAACAATAGAAGCTCTAGTTCCAGCGGTGCAACAGGTAATTTGATCAAATTGTTGACACATGTTTCATTGTTTCATCAACTACAAAAGTACTCATTCATTCATTTGTTGCACACTTGTTTTGTAGGCATTCATAGAGTATTCGGCACACAAAGCTAACAGGATATTTGTAACACTACAAAGTGTTTACATTGAAGCTATGAAGGTGAAAGGATGCAACAAGTTCAAGATTCCTCACATGAAAAAAGATACACTAGAGAGAGAAGATCGGCTGCCAACTTCTATGTCTTGTGAACCATCTTTGCTACATGAAGCCGAGGCTACTCTTGCTGCATCAAACAGTTAGAACGATGCTAGTATTAGAAGATGCCAGCAAGAATATTAATAGCAAATTAGTATTTGCAGCATGCTAGGTCGACTGAAGGCGACATGTACTACTTACTGTTTTTTGTTTGCATTTTGCTCCAGCCAGACACCTTCGGCCTTCTTCATTTTGCGGATCTCGTCCAACTTCTTTTCAACGTGCTCAGGTATTAGTATGGCGTCACCATCCATTTGATGGTTCTCCATGTCAGGAATGCAGAGCTCGCAATCAAACTTTTCTATGCCATCAACGATCCATGCTGTGAGATCGTAGTCGCTATGTACGAGACGGCAACGTGCACACCTGCGAGCTTCGCGGCGAGCTTGGAAGCAGGCTTCTCCGAAGACACCGCCAGCGTGCAACGTGCAGCAGCGAGGACACAGAACCTCGATGGACTCCGGCAGCACCTCGAAGGAGTCCGGAAGCACCTCAGCAAAGTGCGGCAGCACCTCGACGGAGTCCGGAAGCACCTCGACGGAGTCCGGCACCACCTCGACGGAGTCCAGCAGCGAGTCCGGCACGACCTCGATGGACTCTGGCACCACCTCGGAGTCCGGCAGCGAGTCCGGCACGAAGGACTCCTCGACGACGACTTCCTTCGCCATCTCCATGGAGTCCGGCGCCAACTCCTCCGACGTCAAGTCCGCCAGCGCTGCATCCATGGCGAGGCGAGCGGCGAGAGGCGAGGGCGAGCTTCGGCGAGTGCGAGAGGCGACGAGCGCGAGCGGCGAGCGCGAGCAGCGGCTAGCGCGAGCGGCGGCGAGCGCGAGCGGCGGTGATCGCGAGCGGCTGCGAGCTCGGTCCATGGCGAGCGAGCGACGCGACCTGCGAGCGGCGGCGAGCAGCGACGATGGCTTTTGCGAGTGGAGAGCAGCGAGGGCAATAGGCCAGCGGCCACGGCGCGGATGGGAATCGAGACAATTTGCCGCGGCGTGGACCGGTCCTGTCTTCAATGCGGTGGTGTGTTAATCGAAGGAGCAGGGGTATTTGCGTCCAGATTAGCATCCTTGAGCCGGAACGACATCCTTTGCAAACTTGCGTACATCACCCAGAACAGAACGTCATTTTTTTGTTATACGGAGGGAGTATCTGAGTTTGCTCAGAATTAATTAGGGAACAAAAATAAGGTTGCATTCAGTGAAGTAAATGCCATCAAAATTGTATTGACGAAAAAAACTCCTGAATGCTTCTACTCTTATATGATTGAGGAGTGCTCCTGGATTTCAACAAAATATGTGGCTATTGACAGAGCAGCAAAAAAGGGCCAAAATAATTGTTCCATTTCATAAGCCCATGCAGATTGAAATGCAATTTCTTATCTGTAATAAAACTATGCTAAAAGAAATTAGCGTGCCTTTGCCTCCCCAAGATCACACAATTGTTCATTTCTCAAGGTGCTTTGTATTCCCTCCCAGTTTAAGCTTCCTTAATGGTATCCCTTTTCCCCTCTTCTTTCACAAATGCCTGGGAGAAAATATCAAACCCGAATTACTCAAAAACTAAAGGAACTGACAGGTGAGAGCCTGTAAGCACTGAACAATACAACGCAATTATTTTTAGAATATGATGCTGCTCTACAGATGAATCGGTTTGAATCCTAAAACAACAAGTTGTGCATTATACCCTTACTGGTATTTTCCATTGAAGTGCCTGCATTGAGGAGCTTAGCGTTTTGTTCCAGCCACAAATGACAATAAGCTGCCCAATTGGTTTTCCAAGCTCTTTGTCAAACAATGATTTTCCTAGGGCTCTGGCAGTCTTCTTGACAGGACCCATGCCCTCCACCTCCCATGAGCAGCACTGCAGGAAGCTCAGGATCCAATTCAAGTTCCCTCAAATCATCCTGATATAAGTGGATTCAATTCAAGTTCTCTCATGCAAAAAACATTTCACGTTCCAAAGAAAATTGATGACAGCAGAATAGCATTCAGACAAATCAATGCAGACATATTTTCCTGTTTTCTTGAAACTTGAACAGTAACGCTTTTGGGGTATACAGCATATTCATTGAACACAACAGGACAAAACCTTGTAAAATGAATATCTCGGCCTTTTGAAAGACCATGTATGGTTCAAAATAAAATTAGCAGGAATAGAAATAGAAAAACTTAGGGTGAACTAAATACCTTAACAAGAACTGCAAGGCAGAATGATGGTCGAATCGGAAGACCGAACACGCGGATTTAAGGTTGATCATCCAGTGCAGCCCGCTTGGCAACTTCTTCTGAGGGGCAGTAACATCTGTTCACATCAGCATGGACCCCTGTGTTTTTTTCCTTCTAATTGTCAGATCAAGTGAAAAAAAATGCTTTATTATATGTTTTCCTTATCATTAACTGAAATCTGAATATACCATGTAGGTGGCAAGTGTTGAGGTCTGTGATCACAGTTACAAAGACTACTCTGTTCTGTAGGCCTTGGCATTTGAGAACCCACAGAGGAATGTGTTGCATGATGGGGTGGACACTAATTATGATGTTTGTCTTGCATTTCTTCAGTCCAGCCTCCACCTTCCTTCATCCATAAACAAGGCATTCAGAAAAAAAGATATAAGCAACAGATCATGCAGCAGATAAGATGTAGATCAAGGTAATGGTACATAAAATACAATGAAATAATTATATAAAAGGAAACATTGGCAATTCTGAAAGGACATATATTAAGATAAATGTTGCACAAGGATAAATGTTGACCCACAAACCTGCGTGCCCTGCCTAGCAGAGCGGCGTCGCCGTCCTGCGTGCAGCAGCAGCTTGACACGCTCGATCTGCGCCACCACGGTGTGCACGGCGCCCCCCATCAGCGCCAGAGACACCAGATCCCGCTCAAACTCCCGGACCCGCCCCCGCCACCGCCGCCCAATGGACTCCTCCACTCACGCCCGCGCCGCTGCCACCCGATGGACTCCTCCACACACACCCGTGCCGCCGCCGGGCGCCAGCCTGGGTGGCCAACCTGCGGGCCAGGTCAAGGCAGGCAGCCAGCCTGGTATGAAGTTGTAGTTAACAAAAAGAACAATTCATCTGAAACATCTAGGCAACTCATCCAAAAATTTGTTTATGCAGAACCAGCACTCAAATTGGTCCATAGTTTAGCTAGGTGCTAACAGCTCAACCCACAATAAAGAAACCACCTTTTTGCCATAGCAAGAAAGGAAACGAAAGCTCAATTGAGGCCATGGCAGTGGGGGAACTACATGATAACTTTAACAAAAAAATAAAATAAAAATGTACCTGCTCTGGCACTTGCCAAGAACAGCGTCATAGAACCTATGCAATACGGTGAAAACAATGTAGCTACCCTCAAAATTAATTTAATGGCATCAGTTTACGATACACAGCAGCAGAATCAAGAGGCGCGTACGGTGTGCGCTCTTTGGTTAGTTAGTGGTTAGTTAGTGGACAGATGTTCTACAACGTTCACAAAATTCAGTCTTCTAGGACTACTTTTGTCTGAATTATGCAGAGTACCAAACTGCACACACACTCCTAAGGGCATATCCAAATGAGAGACGCCATATTGATAGTAAATTTGTAGCGCACATTGTCCTATCCTATTGTTATTGTGAGTTACATTTTGGTGCATCTATGTTTGCAGCAATAACCAAACCAGAAAAAAAACAAATTTCACATATTACAATGAAATCACGTATTGACCAGCAATAACAAAACCATAAAGGAAGCTAACCTTGTCAAACATGTGTCTGGCGAGACGATTTGATTATTGCTCAGCTCGTCGAGATAAGAATTCGAAGTTGACGTGTGTACAGCAAGATCAGGTGTTCGGCGAGATCATTTTATGCTCAGCGAGGCGCTTCTTTGCTCGGCAAGATCAGGTACTTGTTGTGCTTGTCGAGGTTATCCCAAAGGCACCAGCATTATATAAGTACGAAAAAAGCCAGATCGAATTGGGGTCGGACGTGGAATTCGTAACTTACCATGGATTTGATTTCTCGATTTGATTAGAATCCAATTCCGAATTCCAACCCGATTCCGACTCCATCGGCCAACACAGCGGCGTCTGCAACTAGAAGAACGTGGAAGCTGGGCGTTCGGCCGGGATAGGAAGGTGGAAGGCCCGGATCTGGACGCGCATGTGGCCGCGCCGGCCGGCCTACGTGGCCGCATGGTCCGTCTGGGAACGGCCGGGCGGACGAGGAACATGCCGGCGGGCGGCAGCCTGCGACGTCCGGGACGAGCGGCCGGGTGAAAGGCAGCCTACGACGTCCGGAACGTGCCAGCGGGTGGCCTGCTGTGGCGGCGAGGGAAGCGATGCGGCATCGGCGGCGCGTGAGTGAAGCGATGTGGCAGCGGCGTGAGGAGGGCGTGAGGAGTGGAGACGAGCTTTTTAAAAAAAAATCCGCGGCGTGAGGGACTTGGCCTGCGCTGCATCCAAGCGAATGGGCCGGATCGAAGTGAGCGACCGGGACGGTTAGGCCGAATTGAATGGTCTGGACGAAAAAATAAAGCCTGAAAATTTGTCTTTTTATTATTAGGGATAGATAAAAAAAAAAGGAGTTAAATTTGGTCATTTGAGGCCTCACTGTGCAAAAACTAGAAAACCCGGCACATGCCAGTGTTGGCCGAGGCCACGCAGCGGTTAGGAAAAAAACGTCCCAGGCCGATTTCATCTGTCTGAGTTAAAACATCTCAAATTTCATCCAAACTCCTCCAATCTCTAAAAAACACCGGGTAGAATGTGACTTTGGAAAGTTTCTTACGAGGATAAAATCATCCATCTCTACATATATTAGAGGACCACGGTCAATTGAGGTTAACCACAAACAATTTAAAAAAATCATCCACTACCCTCTTCTCCTACCTTGAGCTTTTGCAACTCATGTTGTCCAACACTCTCTTGACAAGGTTTGTTGACTCTAGATGGACTTGTCGACCCTATGGCAACCTCGACATCACCTCCCTGATGAATTTTCCCGGGAGGTTGTTCACAAGCTTTTTGGGCGAAGAACAGGTACTGTCTACATCATTCACACCTAACTTCCTGGCCGCCCTTGCTGTTTGGACCCCCTCCGCTACGTATTAGGCCATGTGCGCCCTCGGACATGCTAGTCTTTAATTTACTGATGTCTGATCCGTATATGCATCAATAGAGGTCTAGTGGCCACTAGACCTCGCCATACTGACGTATCTGCCCCTAGAACTGGTGGTAGGTCGATTGAAGCACATAGTCATTTGCAATGGCTATTATGAAAAACAACTCGTATTTCTTTGCCACGTGAGGCATAGAGTTGGCGGTATAAAGATATCAGAGGAGTGAAATTCGAGTTTGAAAATTAATTGCAACAAATAAGGAGCAAAAAAAAAGACAAATTGGGCAAATCCTGGAAAACCCGCTCCTGGCCGGTTTTTAGCCTGCCCGTAATGCCCTGCACAAATCAGATCCAAACTCCTTTGGTCTCATGGGAAACTATTAGATTGTGACTTTGGAAGGTTTTCTATCAGAGGATCACGGCTGATTGGGGTCAACCACATACAATCGACAAACAATCAATATACTACTTTTTTCTCCTGCCCTTTAGCTCTTTCTAACCCATGTTGTTTAGCACATCTCTCGACGAGGTCCATCGACGCTGTAGGTGGTCTTGCTGACCCTAAGGTAATCTCGACATATTCCTTCTTAACGGGTCCAGGCCCGGCCCTGGGGGCGGGCGAGCGGGCGGCCGCCCCGGGCCCCAAAGCCGTCAGGGCCCCCCTATATGCGGTGCAGGAGTAGCCGTCAAGCCTTGTATACAGTAGTATGTTTTTTGGGATTTGGGAAACGTGTATTGGATTGTTGGGGCTTGGCCGAAGTACCAAAGAGTGTAGGCGGGCTTATCAGTGCACTGCTGTATGAGAGGCCACGAACCTAGGTGCAACACGTGCATCAATTCTGTCTTCGAGCTAGTTTTCAATTACTAAATGTATTTCAAAAATCCAGAATATGTCCTCTATAAGTGATGCTGTTAGTAGTTAGAAAATAAAGAGGAGAAAACGAGTGATCACATAGAGGACGCATCTGATATTTTTTAAAAAAATAATATGAACACAAGGAAAATATAGATGAAGAAAATAAAGAGGAGAAAACGAGTGATCACATAGAGGACGCATCCGATATTTTTTAAAAAATAATATGAACACAGGGGAAATATAGATGAACTAGTAATTATTGCTCGTAGGAGCAAACAAATACTTCCTCCGTTCAAGATAGAGAGCAACTATGGGTTGCATGCTAGTTAAAAATAGTTCACAATTGATCAAGTTTCTAGTGAAATATTAATATTTATGACTTCAAATATATTTATTGTGAAAATACATTTATAATTAATATAATGGTATTAATTTGATATCATAAACATTGGTACTTTTTTCATTTATAATTAGTAAAACTATACTAAAACATGTATGTACTACTAATTCCCGAATAGTAAGGCCTTACAGTAGATAACAATTTGGACATCGATGAGGACAATAACCAGCATGTGACAAGATAATTTTTTTAAAAGTGTACGGCGCAAGAAGAATAGGTAATACATGCTAGATAATTACTCTTAGCTTAGCATCCAAACTGCTCCTGCGATAACAGATGTACATATGTTCTAATGGCCTCAAAAAATATTGTGAATACTAAGGGCCTCAATTTTTAGTCTTGCTCCGGGCCCCCAAAATCTCAGGACTGGCCCTGGACGGGTCTTTCCGGAAGGTATTCATGAGTTTTTTTTACGAGGAGTGTCTACATTGCACATACGACTTGTTGGCCCGGCCTCAATGTTTTGACCCTCTCTGTCACATGATACGCTATGTGTAGCATCGTACATGCTAGTATTTTTTGATGTGTAATCCAAATCGGCATCAACCTTAAAATCTTTGTGTTGTGATGTTCTTGTGATTAGCTGACTGATCGATGATCAAGACATACGATGCTGGTGGATAGTCGCCATTGGAGCCGGCGACTAGTGCCCCACTAGGGTGAGGCTGCCTGCGCTTTGGCACGGGCGACATGATGAGGAATGATCGAGAGCATGACGGTGGAACAATCGACGGAGCTGCTAGTCCAGGCAGCCTCGCAGTTAGTGCTATATATATGGTTTTGGCATAAATAATGTCGCGAACTCGATCGTGATGCTCAAGGCCATACAATACATTTGGGCCGCCGATTTGGAAGAGGTGGATGCAGCGGTAACTAGCTAGTGACACCTGCAGTTGCCACAATAATTAATTAATGTTCCTAGTTCTTGGTCGATATGCGCGTTTTCTAACTCTGGGCCAAGTCACATGTGATCTGAAAACAAAAAGGAAGAGGTAAAAAGAAACTCTGTCCAAGTGATTGTATCTGTGTTTCCTTTTGAGAATACAGAATTACGGAGTATATTAACATCTAGTATGACGTGTGAAGAAGAGGTGTATGAGTGGAATACGCTCTCTTTGGAATCTAAAACATCAGATACTAGAAGAATGTTCTGATCAGATCTCGTGGTGGTGGAATTGAAATCTTGAGAGCAGTGGTCGTCCCTGAGAGTGACAGGTAGCTTAGATTTAGATCCTAGTTGACGGTTGACAGTTAGCTTGGATCCTAGTTATACAGTTAGCTTGTATCTAGTTACATCATACAGCAATGCAATGCTCTTTGGGTAGTAAACCTACTTGGACCACGTACTATATTCGATTTCATCTAGAAGAGCGAACAGAGCAATCCGTCCGGTCAAGTAGAACGGAAAAGACCATGGCACGTACAGTACGTTGGAATTTTTTTGGGAGAAAAAGTGGCCGACCTGGACCGCTGGACGAATATGCAAAGTAGTTGCATACCCATGGAGAGAAAAGGCTTTCTCATTTGGCGGGTCGTAAACAATGGAAGGGAGAACAAGCTTTAACAATGGGAAAGCGACAGGGACTCTCTCCCTCTCTCACACGAAGCGCCAGGCATCTGTGGACTTGTGGTTGTGGTAGAAACACTGCGAAGAGAGGAAGGACTTTGATCATTCACCAATCAAAATTGTGGCATGCTAAAAATTTTAGTCATTAATTGGTTCATTGTCAAAGAATTAGCACACCAATGTTTATGGCCAAAGTTTTGACAAAGTCTCTAAAAGCTTCTTAAGCTGCATAAAAGATAAGAGGTGCTTTCTATTCGGCTTCAAAAGGTCCAAAATTTTGGATGTTCCAGTTTGACATCCAACCAAGTGCTATACCAAAATTCTTACTCAGGTTATATCAACCAAAATTTGGCACGCCCTAATTTAGGCTTGCCCTAGTTTAGACGGGGCAAATTTTAGACCTGAACCAATTAAACCCGAAATGCAAAGTTCGGGCGTAAAACTCCCATTAATGGCCATAGTCCAATGCTGCTGAGACTACCCGCAGTGGGTACTCTAAAGGGATATTCTAAAGCTTTAGAGTATGAATATAGAGTAAAAACTATTGCACTAGGTACTCTAAAACGATACTCTATCATTTCTCTCACTTTATATTTAGAGTGGTACAGTGCTTACTCTATAGTGGGCAGTGGCGGGCCCCACTAGCTAAACAAAGAAAAAAATGCTATAACTCACAAACCAAAAATCCAAATTAAATTTCGATTGCACCATTAAATTCGTCTTAATAAATCCTTCAAAACTAGATCACGCATGGATATATTTAGATAAAGTGATAAGTGGGTCCCACAGTGGATAGAGGATGATATAGATGATGGATGAGTACGGAAGAATTGAGTATAGATGAGAGAATCTTGCTGACTAGGATGTATAGAAGATGAATATAGAGGTGCATGAGTACGGATAGCCTGAGCAGCAGCCAGCAGGAGTAGCATTCGCCGTGCCCACTGGCACGCTCACGGTTTTGCGACGCCGACGCCGTTTTCCGTTGGCATTGACCGCCGTCAGCTGCGACCGTCCATGTAAAACCGGCGGCATGTCCGCCGTCCAGAAAGTCCAAACCAAGCGTCCAAGCCGCTGCGCGGGGCGGGCGCCTGTCACCATCCACTGTTTCGTTTTCGTTGGTAGAATATTTATTTATTTTTGTTTATCTGCACCCATTGGTTTGGATGTGGAAACCACGACCACGACCTATAATTGCACAAGATTTGCCGCGAGACCACTTCTGACGCGTGCGCGGATCGTGATTAAGAGCAGCGCCCTCGCCATCCGCATCTCCATCTCGCTCTCGCATCCACCGCCCGAGCTTGCTTTCCTCTACGATTTCTTTTTTCTTGGAGAGGAGGAAGAAGAAGAGAGGGCACAACAAAAGGAGCCGCGCCGCTGCTCGCTCCTCCTCGCTCCCTCCCTCCCTCTCCCGATCTGATTCGAAGCGCGACCTCGACGACCGCAGGGCACGATGCATTCCACCAACCTCCTTCTGGAGGAGCCCATCCGGATGGCCTCCATCCTGGAGCCATCCAAGACCGTAAGCCCCTCCCTATCTTCCTCGCCGTCTTTGCTTTCTTCAGATTTCTTCAATTCGCTACTCTCGGATTCTGGTCTGATTCCGCCCTGTGGATGGATCCCGTCGCAGAGCTTCTTCCCGGCGATGACCAAGATCGTCGGCACGCTCGGCCCCAAGTCGCGCTCCGTCGACACCATCTCCTCCTGCCTCAAGGCCGGCATGTCCGGTAATTTCTCGCTCTCTGTGTCTCCCTGTCTCGCTCTCTGCCTCCCTGGCTAGCTCAGATTAGTAGATTACACCACAATTTCTTTTCTTTTTCTTTCCTTTTTTGAACATACAATTTCTTTTCTTTTGTTGTACATATGAATAAACTTATGTAATTCCGATGTGCTGGCAGTCGCTCGCTTCGATTTCTCGTGGGGAGACGCCGCCTACCACCAGGAGACGCTCGAGAACCTCAAGCTCGCCATCAAGTCCACCAAGAAGCTCTGCGCTGTAAGTGGACCCCATCTTTATTTCTCTCCATCCTGCCATTGATTCTCGTCGCATATATATAACTGCAAATAAACGCACCTAATGCTTGGTATTGTTACGCGCCAGCCATTGTGCGGCACGACCTGACGACTGGATCACACTTTTGCTTGCTTGCTTTCAGGTCATGCTTGACACGGTTGGACCCGAGCTGCAGGTGGTCAACAAGAGTGAGACCCCCATCTCCCTTGAGGAGAACGGGACTGTCGTCCTCACGCCGCATCAGGGCCAAGACGCCTCCTCCACCTTGCTGCCCATCAACTTCGCTGGACTCGCCAAGGTTAGTACACGTGCAAGCTGCGCTGTTTCATTCAGATCTATTCTGTATTTAGTTAATTATAGCTTCTAGTTCTAGGCAATCAGCTGCAACTGCTAGCAGAACAATCTATGGCTAGCTGCTATAGCAGATCAACTTCTAGTCTCTTGTTTCCACATGACAGCACATCACTGAAAAAAAAAACATTTTTTTTTGTCTTTGCAGGCTGTGACACCAGGTGCAACAATATTTGTGGGCCAATACTTGTTCACTGGTAGTGAGACTACTTCAGTTTGGTTGCAGGTAAAAGCCCTTGGCATCCTGTACTTACAGCTACACATTTGTTATGTCTTCCAGTAGTCTGCGTTTTCAGGTAACAATTACCCCATCTGCCTGTATAGGTTTCTGAAGTTAAAGGAGATGACGTGGTTTGCATAATCAAGAACACAGCTACTTTGGCTGGGTCACTCTTCACACTGCATTGTTCCCAGATTCATATTGACTTGCCCACGATGTCTGATGAGGATAAGGATGTAAGTAACTACTCTCGAAAATTTGATTTATGTATCCTTGTGTAACTGTTGCTTTGAGTTTGATATATCCCCTTCCTTTCAGAATTTCACCTTTAACAACATGGAAATTCTGGGTCCAAACTATGTTTGCTGTAAAGTTCCAGCCCTGTCCTTAGCCCATCCTAAGACTTACTTGCATGAACTGATTTTCAGGTTATCAAAAAATGGGGTGCTCCAAATAAGATTGACTTCCTCTCTTTGTCTTACACAAGACATGCAGAAGATGTGCGGCAGGTAGGCGACTAATGACATTATAGATGCATTTTGAGTTATTTTGTTTGTCCTCTATAATTCATTTGCTTCTAAGCAATACACATTTCTTTAATGAAAAGGTTGTGTAGCTATATTTGAATACATTGTCTCCACTTTGTTTGAGAAGAATGGTGTTAACAGTGCTTTTTCCCCCTGCAACACAGGCACGTGAGTTCCTCTCGAAATTGGGTGATCTTAGCCAAACTCAGATTTTTGCCAAAATTGAGAATGTTGAGGTATTTTCAAGATCTTTTTTTCATTATTAGTTATGTATCTCTTGTCTTACATC
Organism: Saccharum spontaneum; assembly: GCA_022457205.1. Taxonomy (NCBI): domain Eukaryota; kingdom Viridiplantae; phylum Streptophyta; class Magnoliopsida; order Poales; family Poaceae; genus Saccharum; species Saccharum spontaneum. The sequence goes on along the minus strand of CM039608.1, from coordinate 7,091,993 downwards.
TACCCACTTATTGCTTTGCAGGGCTTGAACCATTTTGATGAAATACTGGCAGAAGCGGATGGTATCATTCTGTCAAGAGGAAACCTAGGAATTGACCTTCCACCTGAGAAGGTTAGCTTTCTCAACTAACATTTCATCAGTTCAGAAGACCTCAGTTTAGACGTACGCTAGTACCCAAAACCTAAGCTGTTAAAGGAAATACAGACAGTATACATCAACTTTTAGTGACATAACCTTAAAGCATTTTATTTCATAATAAAATAATACCTTTCTCTTGTTTTAACATGCGACAATTGTCATTTTTTTATACCAGTTCATTTAGCCTTTGATCTTTACCTCTCTGGGTTTTCCCTATTGTAGGTCTTTTTGTTTCAAAAGTCCGCACTTCACAAGTGCAACATGGCTGGAAAGCCTGCTGTTGTTACTCGTGTCGTGGACAGCATGACTGACAACCTCAGGCCTACCCGAGCGGAGGCAACTGATGTGGCAAATGCAGTTCTCGATGGTAAGTTCTTGACAATTTTAGTGGATTTCCAAAAATCTTTGGTGGACTCTGGCTTTTATAGCCTGACATACTGGTCCATGGTGCACTTAGAAAAGACAGTCCAATCATGATGCACAATTGATTTTACTTCAGGGAGTGACGCCATTCTCCTTGGTGCTGAGACTCTCCGTGGCTTATATCCAGTTGAGACTATTTCAACAGTGGGCAGAATTTGTGCTGAGGTAAAATTTTTATTGAGTTGTATGTTTTCTTGATGAAGGATTGCATTTCAACAGTTATCTTTACTTCTATGTGTACTTTTTTTTTGCTTTTCACCTGGCTTGTCATTAATCAATTTAGTATACAATGTTTGTCAATTGTTTTACAGGCCGAGAAGGTATTCAACCAAGATTTATACTACAAGCGAGCTGTGAAATATGTGGGAGAACCTATGACCCACTTGGAGTCTATTGCTTCCTCAGCAGTAAGATCTATATGCTTCTCATATTTCAACCTTTGTCTAATGTTTGCATGAGAAACATTTTTCTGTCTATCAATGTCGTATCACAATCATGAATTGTCATGACACTGATTTTTTTGTCTAAATTACCATAAACTACTTTTCCAGGTGCGAGCTGCTATCAAAGTTAAGGCATCAGTCATCATTTGCTTCACCTCTTCTGGACGGGCTGCAAGGTATATACAAATGAATATTGCTTGTACAGGGCTGTAGTTTAAGTTTAGTGAATATTAGTCTCATCTATATCTAAATGATTTGCAGGCTCATTGCCAAGTACAGGCCCAGCATGCCTGTTCTTTCTGTTGTCATTCCTCGTCTAAAGACAAACCAACTGAGGTGGAGTTTCACAGGTGCTTTTGAGGTGTGTGAACAACTTTTTCCTTTTGTGTTTGTGATCTTCACATCAATGTTCTATATTTATGCAATGGCTCTCAGATTGTTATTAGCGCGCTGATCATTTATTTGTGAAATATTGCCTGTGCAAAGTTTAGCTATTGACATTAAACATGTAACCATTCAACTTCGCTTTCTGTTTGTTACTATGTGACTCATTTGTTGTATGATTTCTTGCAGGCAAGACAATCACTCATAGTTAGAGGCCTCTTCCCTATGCTTGCTGATCCACGGCATCCCGTAAGTTAAACATCTCCTTTGTTAGAGGGATTTAAGTATATACTATAATTGCAATACATGCTTCTGATTTCCTATGTGTAGCCCATATATGGGATTAGCATCATTGTATTCTTCAAAATGTAGCTTTGTTTCAACTCTTCTATGGTAATAAGATGTCTTATGACAGTTTGACGATTTTTAGTAAGTGGTATGAAGCTAGGGTTCATACATATGGCCCCGTTCGGCTGTGCTGATAAGCCGGCTGAAAAACACTGGCCCTGTTCTGCTGGTAATGTTTCGGCTTGTTTCAGCTTGTTTCAGCTTATTCTCTCTCACAGAATACTATTCAACCAGCCGAAACCAGCCGGCTTTTCCACCTGCCGAACCAGCCCACTGTTGGCTGATTTGTTGTGAGAGAAAAACACTGTTCCGGCTGAAAAAACAAGCTGAAAAAGACGGATTATATCGACCTTTATTAACATAACAATATCAGTTCTTGCCCATTGGGCTTTGCACCAAGTTCCAAGGCAAGAACACTAGAATGCTGTTCACTAGTTCAGTTTCAAACAGTTTGCATGGTATGATAAGTATGGTTAATGAAGACATTCCAAAATTCTCGGCTGGTTTATCGAACCTATATAATAATAGCTTATAAGACAAGGCCAGGGTAAAACAATGAGGCCCTCAATTGGACTTCGCTGAACTTAAATGTTTTTCGTTTATTTCAAATTGGGTGGGGCAAACTGATTGATACCTGACTGAACTAACGAATGAGGAATGACTGTCTGGTGATTTGGTATTAATCAATCTCCATTGTGTCTTTCAGGCTGAATCTACCAGTGCTACAAATGAGTCTGTGCTGAAGGTTGCTCTTGACCATGGCAAAGCCTCGGGTGTGATCAAGTCCCATGACCGTGTCGTTGTTTGCCAGAAAGTGGGTGATTCCTCTGTTGTGAAGATCATTGAGCTGGATGATTAGACAATCAGCCTGTGCTTGTCTACTAGGGCATGTTTTGCCTATTTTTGACTAGGGCCGAAACCTATTGGCTATGTTAATCCTGTACCTTTTGAAAAATGAGCAGTTCTTCCTATGGTGCCATCATAGGATTTGCTTTTACAGTTCCAATTGTGATGTAGTTCGAAATTTGCTCGACTAAACTGCGGCGTAACAGTTAAATGGGCAGATGGAATAATGCAAGCCATACTGTTCCCTCGTTAGGTTGTCATTTCAATTGCTGATCTGGCCTTTTTTTTTTTGTTTGGCTAATCCTATCTCTTGCTGCTTGTTATTTCTGTTTCTGACCAACCTGCCATCCTATGCTTCGTGGATCCACATCCAGGGATCATATTTTTTCTAGCGGTTCCACTCATGGCTCCATCTGTTCTTATGACAACTAACCATCGTCAAAGTTCTTCTGAGCAACTTTATCGATATCCACAATGCATAGCTGATGAATACCAACTGATTCAGCAAAACACAATTCACATGAAAGCTGGTAACTCATAGCAAAAGAGTTTCCACGTTCTGTACTCCAATTTTCAGTACTGATAACAAAAATGCACCATGTGTCCATGTCACATGTTTTTAGTACAACATTATACAAGTCGTTCAGTTCCAAACTGAACATTCTTTTTTGGATTGCTATACTAGTGCCATTATCCGTCCCTTTGAACAATGGTGTAACATAAGACATCTTGTTCAAGCTAATAAATTGATCCAGTGACCATTGTCAAAACGTTGGACTGAGCAACTCATTGACTAGATACACATAACACAAGCACAATGCATAACTGACGAATACCAGCTGATCCAACAAAAACACGGCAAAGCCGATAACACTAACCTAGCAAAAGAGTGACGGTATCCAAGTTCCGTATTCCGATTCTCAGCTTCGATAATCTACACATTTGCACCATATCAGATGGTTTTTAGTACAACATTATACCAGACGTTCAACTCCAAACTTGACATTCCCTTTTGACTTGCTATACTAGCACCATTATCCGGCACTATGAAAAGAATGGTTACAACTTGTACAAAAGAATGACCAGCAAAGGAACAGTCACCTTGGATCTCTATCTTCCAAAAACAGCCCTCTAATCAGCACAGTGCTTCATGCTTCCTCGGTTTACGTAAAAAGACAAACTTGATGAACAGGTTTTACACAAAATGCATTTGATGCTTCCATCAGAGTAGGTCACAGCATGTTATTCAGCATGATTGGCGAGTGTTGCTGCATTGTTCATTGAAGAAGCGGGGTTGCTTGGCAGCAGAGGAGGATCAGGAGATATCCGATTTGCCCACAGATTTGCGACTTTAACAAAATAGTGACCACCATTCCACATGACCACGTTCAATCCTACATTAAAGACAATAGTAATTAGTTGATATATATCTTGGAAGAATAAGAGCTGAAAATTTCTGTCTGAAAGGAGCAACAGTAGCATGAGTTTGGGAGTTTTACCTGGAAGAAGACTACTTGGCAAGAGAGTTAGTCTACATCGCATCTCGTTGTTGGGAATAATTTTTTGTAGATTGGGCACTTGAAGTTTTGTAATATTCTCAATCGATTCCATGAGAGCTTTAGCAAAAGATGCATCTATGTGTTTGCTGTCAATGACCATCTTAAGAGCCATTTCCAAACCACTAGTCCAAGCATCAGTGCAGCTGTCCAAACAAGACAACATTTTACTCAACATTCCAGGGTCTGCAAGAACCCAGGGCTTGAAACACTGCAAGGATAAATGTAAAATCTGTGCAACTCTATATATCTCCCCAAGAGCAATAAAGTAGTGACCACCTGTAAAATCAACATAGATGGCAGTTTATAGTTGACTTCTATCTGTGAAGATAAATGATCCCAATGAATGATAAAGCTATTCTGATCGTGCAAAATATTTGTACCTTCAGAAACTACACTGTCGCAGACATTTGCATGATAAAATTCTTGCCAAAGTGCCACACCATGCTGCAATTCTTGGGCACAGGACAGAAGCATACTGTACCATGCACCGACATAATCACCCTGTTCCTCTTTGGATGCTAGTTTCAGTACATGTAGGGTGGAAACACTGAGCTTGTAAAGTTCAACTGCAACATCCGTGTCCTCCGATGCCTGAAATTTGGTATCAGACAGGTCAATATATTATTTATTTTCTTATTCAAAATCACATCAATCATGTGAGCAAGAAACAGAAGGTATATTGCAAGATTGGCTGCACATAATGCAGACTAGATTATAAACAACAGGAAATCATTCAAGAAAAATTTCTTGAGTAAGTTTACCAGAAGGGATTAATTATGATAATATTAAGATAAAATAATGATGCCAAACTGAGCAGAGGAAAAAAAAAAGTGGTTCAGCAAAAAAAACAAAAAAAGAGTGTATTGATCTTGAGTTGAAACTATAAATTAAGGAAGAAGTCCATTCAAGACTCAGAAATTTCCAAGGAAAATTTCGTATGTGATTTTTGGATTGTCAACAGTAGGGAGAGTTCCTATACAAAATACTGATAATGATCAGAAACTTACGTAACATAGATGATGATAGTATGATCATACATACCCGTTCTATCTTTTCTGCTAAACAATATTCTTGTTCAAAATCCTTCAGATGCTCCCCTTTGATACAAATAAGGAGTTCTGTGATATATACATCCTTCCAAGGCTGTTCCTCTGTGAAAAAGCCTTTGGGCAGCGAAGAATCTTTTAGTTTGTCGTATATTTCCTGGAGGTTGATGGAAAATGGATTAATAACAATGATTACCGGTTCTCGAGTTGATGCACACGAACATAAGAATACACACCAAAAAGGGTTATGGTCAAGGCAATCCTTCAATATATTCACAAGAAAAATCTGATTTGTAGACACAAATGATCAGGAACACACCTGAATATCCCTTCCGACTGCAGTTGCTTTGTTGTTTTCATCAGAGAATGTAGATTCCTTCTGTGCTTCCTGAATGCATATCCTTAGTTACAAAATTATGAAGCAACAAAATACACAAATAATGTCCTTTTATAAATGCAATGTAATCACTGACCCTTAGATCCTTCACATGCCGGAATATTGCTGTCAAGGACTCTTCTCTCAATCTATTGTAGAATTCAATCAAAATGCAAGCACTTGTTGACCTACTGGAATGGTTGTCATCTGTTTCAAATGAAGAGTTCTGATCACTGATCATTAGTGTACATCAAAAGAATATGAAATAAGTCGTGTCAGTGGAAAACTTAGATACAATGAATGCTCACCATTTCGTTATTAGAAAACAGATCAGATGAACTCTGGATACTTTCTGCAGAGCTTTGAGCAATGTGAATAGCATCAGCCCGTTCGCTTTCTTTGTACAGGTTGAGTATGACTGAATTATTAGCTGGCGAATAAGTGGAGGCCTTCACAAATTCTCCAGTGGACTCGTGAGTGCCAAGAACATCGGCTGTTTGATGAACATGGTTCAATTTGTCATCGACACTGGTAAACGATGACCAGTCTTCCTGGTCAGTGCTCAATGACTTTGTTATATCCTGAAAGATATGAAAACATTGCTCAGATAGCCTTTGCCATGTGTACAAATGGGCAAAACAAAGACCTTGCAAAGTAGTTCTACTTCAACAATGTAATATAATTTCCGTTTATTGGAGGCATCCTAATGTTGCAACAAGTCTAGCTCAGGGATTTTCTAAAGCAGGACAGGTTTGGCTGCTCAGCCTAATGTTTGCAAGCATGTAAGGAATCAACAATCCTTCAAGCTCCTACCCAGGAACCAGGTTGTTCATCTCAGCCCAGTAGCCCACCCTTCATTTTACACCACCCTTATTCAAGTTTGCATTATGTAAGTGTCACATTTTATCACCATCAATACATCACGCTGGCCACCCCAAACAGTCCTGGGAGTTTGAAACAAACATAATCATACTGGATTTGGACAGAGTCGATGTCACTCCTCCCAAGCCCAAACATCTAACGACAATTGGGCAACAACACTAAAATCAAAGACGGAGGAGGAACGGGGAATGCGCCAAAGTGCGCAGGCTCACCTCAATCTGACCAATTCCATCCGCATGCCCTGGTCCGCCTCCATCCTGATCGGCAGGATCCGCCGGCGCCGCCGTGAATTCCCAATCATCGTCTACGAACCCTGGGTCATCCTCCGCCTCCACTTGCGGGACTGGGACCGCGTCGGCAGCGGGGGGCGGCTGAGATCCGTAGAGGCCAGCGATGAGGTCCTTCAGATCCGCGGGCCCGGACCCGTCGGAGGGGAAGGACGGGGCGCGCTGGGGCGCCGTGGCCGTCGGCGGCGGCTCAGCCGGCCCTTCCTCCTCCTGGGCGTCGTCGTCGTCGGCGCCGAACAGGGAGAGAGGCAGCGGGCCCCGCGGCTTCTCCCAGGACGAGGAGGAGGAGGAGGGAGCGGCGGCGGTCGGCGCGGAGGCTCCCGCGTCGTTGGATCCGAGCCCGCTCGCCACGAAGTCGCCCCAGTCGTCGTCGAAGGCAGCGAAGGCGGCGACGGGCGGCTGCGGCGCGGCGGGCGCTGGCGCGGAGGCGAAGGTGAAGTCGCCGAAGTCGAGGTCCTCGTCGAGGAACGGCGCGGGCGGCGGCGGGAACGCGACGGCGTCCATTGCGCAGCGCAGGGGAGCCGCGGTGGCGCGCGCGTGCGTTGGTTGATGGGCTGGGGCTGGAAAGGGAGGAGGGGAATAATGCAGAGCACCGAGCACGGGCACGCAAACGCAAGCAATACTAGAGCCGTCACAGACCACCGTCCACTCAGGCCTTGTTTACATGCCCGATTTGGGCACCCCCGAATCACTGTAGCACCACTGTGCTGCACTGTAGCAAATTTGTTTTTATTTGGTAATAATTGTCCAAATATTGATTAATTAGGCTCAAAATGTTCGTCTCGCAAAGTACAACAAAACTGTACAATTAGTTTTTGATTTTATCTACATTTAGTACTCTATACATGTGTCGGCATTTTGATGTGATGGGGAATCTTCTTTTTGCATAGTGAAATTTGGGGGTGAATTTGGGAATCTAAACAAGGCGTCAACTGTCTTGACACCAAGAATACGCTTTGTTTGCAAGTGTCAACTATGTTGGGAAGGACTGCATACCTCTGTCCATAAAAAGAACGTAATTATAGAAATCGTGTCAGTCAAATTAATTTAAATTTAATCAAGTTTATAGTAAATATAATGGTATTAGCATTTATGTCTTTAAATAAATTTATTATAAAAATATGTATCCTATAACTAATGTAATGGTACTTATTTTGTCCCATTAGTGTTTGTTCCATTAGTGCTAGTACTTTGTCATATAATTTTAGTCAAAGTTTAAAATGTTTCATTCCTCATAATTGTATTTTTTTTACGGAGCGAGTAATTAAGCGAAGAAATTTATAGGATAACAGTTCCGGGCCTTATGAGTCAATAGTTTCTGGGCCAAAATTTGTCACAAGTTTCAAGCGTTGTCTACAAAGTTTCTAGTCTAGTACTAAATTGTATTAATTGTGCTTACCTTTGAACAATGTGGTCAATGGCGAAGCCACGTTCAGCCGCTGGAGTCGCACGACACCGACGATTTCCAGCGAGCGTATTATACGTACTAAATTTTCACCGTGGAAGACCCCAGTTCAAAAAATATACGACCCCAGCAGCCTGTCAGTCCACTAGTCCGGCGTCCGGCCCATCGTCCATCACCAAGTTAATAAGCCTTTCGTTTAGCACGTTCAGGCTAATAAGCCCACCCTGATCACCTGATGGCCCATTTTGCACTGCACTGCACATGCCCATCGTCCGAGTCCAGCAAACTAGAAGTCCAAAAGTCCAAATGTCCTCGACGCCTCCTACTGTCCTCTTCGACGCTACAGCTCCCATCGCGAATCCACTGCAGGAGAGGGCGGCGGTGATCGACAGATTGTGACTCGCCGACTCAACAGCACCGGCGCTGGCACCTATAGCAGCCGGTGACGCTCGCCAGGCACTACGACATGCTCTCAGTCTCAGCTCTCTGAACTCTGAATTTGGAGACAGGGGACAGTGCATTCTCGATGTCAGGTATTTATTTTAAATTTTTAATCATATATATGGCTTCTTGCACATGAGCACATCAATATCTATAGGTACTTTAGTGTTTAATTATGTCACTAATTTGATAGGTAATCAAAGCACATTGGATATGGACGAGGACTATACTGATCGTCATAGGCCAAGAAAAAAGACCAATGGAACCAACTATCAACATTACATATATGATTGCTTCAATCCAATTATTGACTTGCAACTTGTAGAGTTCAATGACCGTTTCAACAAGGTAAACTCTCAGTTGCTCACTCAGGTTGCTGCTTTTAACCCCAAGAATTCTTTTGAGGCTTTCAAATTTGAGAGTTTAATGGAGTTGGCTAAGTTATATCCTGAGGGATCTTGGTCGTGAGCTTAATATTTATACTGATAATGTGCGAGTTGATGAAAGATTTGCCAACTTGAACACTATTTTCCAAACTTGCTAAATTGATGGTGGGTACAAACAAGCATTTGGGTTTTCCTCTGGTGTATCGGCTTCTCAAACTAGTACTAGTGCTTCCAGTTGCCATTGCATCGGTAAAGAGATGATTTCAGCAATGAAAATTGTAGAGACAATACTACGAAATCGTATTGGAGATGGATTTATGAATGATTGTATCGTGTGTTTTGTGGAACAAGAATTTCTAGCCACAATTCCAATTGATGATATGATCATTCGCTTTCACAATGTGGAGGACCGTAACCGAAGAGGGAACCTATATGAGGTAACTACTACTGTGAAAACTTTTTTTTGCCATAATTTGTCTATTGCTATAATGCTATTTTATATTTTTCGATATTATGTATGGTACTGTATTATTGCAACCTTAAAGTTAGTGCTATGGGTTTATCCCGAACCCAGCGACAAATAATCCTGGCTTCGCCCATATAACAGACAGCCGAAGTATAGTTTGCATTCTTTCCTTGACTGAATGTGAACCATACAAAGTTTTGTTGGAACTTGCGTAGTGAATAAAGACAATTTCAACATAGAAAATATGACATACGGTTTCTATGCTTTGTCAAGTCATGATTTCAAATTTGATTAGGTTTGTAGAAAATATTGACAACATTTGTTTCTCCAAATAAATTTATTATAAAAATAGATTCAACGATCTATCTAATGATACTAATCATACACTATAAATATTAATATATTTATATATATATATGATTAAAGTTGAAAGTGTTTCCCCAAACGCACACAAAAAAAAAGTTGAAAGTGTTTGACTACTCGAGAAACGAGAACGCCGTTTATTTTGGGACGGAGAGAATAGACAATGTATATAAAAATATAATTATAGTGAATAATTTCTTTAAATAATTTTTTGTTTAATCACATATATTTCGTTTTTTATTATCTAAGTATTGCATCTCTTTATATTTTTGGTATTCGTGAAAATATAATTTTTTTTAAAAAAAAACATTTCATCATCTCTTCCTTAATTCCAACATTATCATTCTAATTTTTGGGTTAGTATTGTCCAAGAAACTGGGTAGAAACTAGAAAAGCATACATTGCCACTAGGCTCCGGGATAACTTTGGTCGAATATGTTTTGATGAATTTTATTTCACCAGGCAAGCTAGGAGGAATCACAGCCAGGCGCCCAGGCCACATATCTTGAGGGGAAAAAAAGGTAGAAAAGGAAAAAGTCTACATCACCCCCTGAAATATGGGGTGGTGTCTAATTTACCCCCTTAAGTATGAAACGGTCTAATTTACCCTCTGAACTTTCCAAAACCGTCTACTTTACCCCCTGGGACAGTTTTGAACGGCGGGACGCTACAGTAACAATGGTTTTGCTACAGTAACCGAATCTTTAAAAAATCATAGTAAATCACAGAAAAATCGTAAAATAAAAAATCCAATTTTGTTGGACTCCACGTAAGTAGATCTACATAATGAACATACAATATGGTGTGCTTTAGTACAAAGTTTTTGCTGTAACTTTAAATTTATTAGAAAATCCTAATAAATTTAAAGTTACAGCAAAAACTTTGTACTAAAACACACCATATTATATGTTCATTGTGTAGATCTACTCACGTGGAGTCCAACAAAATTAGATTTTCCATTTTATGATTTTTCTGTGATTTACTATGATTTTTTAAAGATTCGGTTACTGTAGCAAAACCATTGTTACTGTAGCGTCCAAAACTGCCCTAGAGGGTAAAGTAGACGGTTTTGAAAAGTTCAGGGGGTAAATTAAACCGTTTCATACTTGAGGGGGTAAATTAGACACCACCCCATACTTCAGGGATGATGTAAACTTTTTCCGGTAGAAAATGCAGCCAACCCCGCGTCCAGCGGCACCCGACCCCCGTCGCCCCGCCGGCACGGCGGCGCTAGCCGCCAACCAACTCACCGATACGCCGCCGCCATCCACCATTCCGTTCCGACCCTCACCCACTCCACGGCGCAGCGCACGTTGCTTTTCCCCGTCCCCACCGGTCGAGTCTGTAAGGTCCAAATAGGCTAGAGGGGGTGAATAGCCTAATTAAAACTTCTACAAGAATTACTTAACCATAAGTTAGTACAAAAGGTGGCGGAGCAAAATGCACTAGCTCTAACTAATTAAGCAAGCCACCTACACAAGTCTAGTACAAGGCTATCCACTAAACACAACAACAACAAGCTAGATACAAGATGTAATACGAGAGAAGAGCTTCGAGTGATTATACCGCCGTGTAGAGATGAGAAGTACCAATCAATCAATCACACAAGAGAAATCCTCGGGAAGAGAATGACACAAGAATTTATCCCGAGGTTCACTTGCTTCCCGGCAAGCTACTCCTCGTTGTGGCGATACACCCACTTGTCGGTTCGCGAGCTAATCGACTATCAAGAGTCGAGCCCTCGGCGGGCACCGCACAACCGCATACAAGATGGGGATCCTCCAAGCCACGAGCTCCACTAGAGTATCCAATTTGCGAACTCCCGCGGGGAAGGATCAAGAACCCCTTACAACACTTGGTGAGGGCTCCAACAATCTCCAATTGCGAGCTCAATCACCTCCGCTGCTCCAAGCCGTCTACCGTGTCGGGAAACACGGAAGAGTAACAAGAAATCCGCAGCAACTCGAAGATCAAGTGCCTCTAGAATGCAACTCTCAAGCAATGCACTTGAATCTCACTCAATCTCACTCAAGATGTGCAACTATACAAAGAGATGAGTGGAGGGGTTGTTCTCTAGCTCAAAGGATGTCTCTAGGTCTCAAAATGTGCAAGAGATACCCTCAAACCCCGGACATCCTCTATTTATAACGAAGGGGTACGCAGCTAGCCGTTACCGGACGGCGCAGTTGAAATCGCGTTGACCGGACGCTCCGGTCAGGGTGACCGGACGCGTCCGGTCACTACGTGACAAACGGAAACAGTGCGCGCCAGAACTAGCCGTTGCCCTGACCGGACGCGCTCCTGCGAATGACCGGACGCGACAGTGCCAGCGTCCGGTCGCGTTCCAGTAAGCTCCCGCTGCGACCGGACGCGTCCGGTCGCTCGTGACCGGACGCGCCGCGCGTCCGATCGTCACTTCCGCTGCGCTCTGCTTTTCTGGACACTTGACCGGACGCTCCGGTTCCGTGAGGCACCGGACGCGCCGGTCGCGCGCTTAACTTTTACGCTCAGTTGAACTGACCGGACGCGCTGGTCAGGCCAGACCCGCGTCCGGTCACAAACCCTAGCACCCGCGCCGCGATGAATTGACCGGACACGTCCGGTCATACCGTGACCGCGTCCGGTGCAGCGTCCGGTCAACGCAGTGACCGCCGTTCGCCTCCGTTATTTTTCCGACTTCCGGCGCAGTGGAAAATAGGCATTTCATTTCCTCAAAAACGCCTGAATCCCGCGCTCGCACGCTCGGCGGGAGGGAGAGCGAACCCCAAACCCCATACTACCGTTCAAACACCACCGCCTTCGTAAATGTGCTAACACCACCAAGTGTACACCATCAATGTGCATGTGTGTTAGCATTTCACAAACATTTTTCAAGGCGTTATGTTGGCTCTCAACTAGATCCTAATGCATATGCTCAAGACATTGATCTAGTGGCACTTGATTCCCGAGCTAACCGTGATTGCCCCTCTTGATAGTCGGCTATGTATCCTAAATCCGGTCAATCACTTCTCTACTCATCTTAGACCGGCAAAAGGAAAACCCTATGGTTATACCTTTGCCTTGCGCTCTTAGATCCTTCTCTTCCACTTGATCATCATGTCCATCATATTATGTGCGTCTCCACCATGATCTTGCTCATCATTTCATGCACCAAATCATGTGGTCTTGTGGCCATCTCTCCATGCCATTTCCACCTCCATCACATGTTGCTTATGCCTAGCTTAATCACACTTGATACAATAGCATTAGCAACTTGGTGTCATTAATTACCAAAACCAAACTTGGGCTTTCAATCTCCCCCTTTTTGGTAATTGATGACAACCATCACAAATATATGAAGTGAAATCAATTTTCAATTTCGATAGTATTAGCTCCCCCTACATATGTGCTTCCATGAGTTTGGTTCAATTGTGCACATATGTATGGATTAGAATTTTGGGAGAGTTACTACTATCTAATTGATGCTAAGGTATATAGAATGGACCTTTGAAGCGTGATACCAATCGGAGTTGCCTTTATATACCATCCTTAGCATCGATGTAGCTAGACACCACTTGTAATACATCACTTGTAAAGATCACAAACACTAAAGTACCCCGTGAGATCAACATTATAAGCAAAAGGTGTCTAGATACCACTTGTAAAGCTACTATCAATAAATCATCATTCAAGTTCTATTTCTAGCATACACCATACAAACATGAATATGAATTTTAGCTTTGCAATGCAACAATTCATCATGTTAATGCGCATACAAATGCAACAAATAATTCATGAGCTTGCTCCCCCTACTTGTGTGCTCAATTTTTAATTGATCCCTTTCCAAAGTCATTCTCTTAAGCTCTCTCTCCCCCTTAGTAACTTTATCTCCCCCTTAGTAACTTAACTTTTTATCTTTGTGACTTTTTGTGACTTTTCTCTCCCCCTTTGTCAACAATCACCAAAAAGGTGCCAATTTTAGTGAGAGATAAGTCAATCAATATGAGGGAGTCCAAATTATGGTTCAATCTAGATCACTTGCCTAGAATATGTAATTCGGTTTGATCCAAGGACAAGCTTCTTCACACCTCATAAAGTATAAGGGTTATCTTGACCATGTTGAATTTCACATCATGAGCTCATTTTCTAGATTCAACACTAGGTTTGCAAGCCCACAAACATGTCATATGCTACCACTAGATCAATCAAACATAGAAGCAATAGTGGTACCATATATACATCAAAATCATTTGATTTTCATGAATGAGCCTATTTGTCATGCAAATATGTCTATATGTTCTAAACATGTCCTTAGCAAAGTATGGATGATATGCCAAACAACTTTACCTTGCTATGTCGGAGGAGAGGCATGTCATATAAGAATGTGGGGGTGCACTCATTTCAAGTTGGAGAAGTCAAGTATGTTCAATTCATTCTTCAACTTGTAAAATCTTTTCTCATCAAGTGGCTTTGTGAATATGTCGGCTAATTGATCTTCGGTGCCAATGCTCTCAATGCTAATATCACTCTTTTGTTGATGGTTTCTTATGAAGTGATGCCTAATATCAATGTGCTTGGTTCTTGAATGTTGAACCGGATTTTGAGTCATCTTGATAGCACTCTCATTGTCATAAAACAATGGCACATTCTTGAACTTGATTTCAAAATCATTCAAAGTGGCCTTCATCCAAAGTAATTGTGCACAACAACTACCGGTACTAATGTATTCGGCCTCGGCGGTAGATAGTGCAACACTATTTTGTTTCTTTGATGACCATGAAACAAGAGACCTTCCTAGCAATTGACAAGTACCACTTGTGCTCATTCTATCAATCTTGCAACCACCATAGTCGGAGTCCGAATATTCAATTAACTCAAAATTAGACCCCTTTGGAAACCATAATCCAACATCATGAGTGCCCTTAAGATATCTCAATATCCTCTTGGTTGCTTTCAAGTGACTTTCTCTAGGTGAAGCTTGATATCTTGCACATTTGCACACACTAAACATCACATCCGGCCTAGAAGCGGTGACATAGAGCAAACTTCCAATCATAGACCGGTATTGCTTTTGATCTACCATGTTGCCACTAGCATCAACACCCAATTGATCATTTGTGCCCATTGGTGTACTCATTGGCTTAGCATCTTGCAATCCAAACTTCTTGATCATGTCCTTGATGTACTTGCCTTGATTTACAAAAGTGCCATTCTTCATTTGCTTGATTTGAAGTCCAAGGAAGTAACTAAGCTCTCCAATCATAGACATCTCAAACTCTTTTGCCATCATATTTCCAAATTCTTCACAAAAATCTTGGTTAGTTGATCCAAAGATAATGTCATCCACATAGATTTGCAACACAAACAAGTCATTTCCAAGCTTCTTGGTGAAGAGAGTGGTGTCAACCTTTCCCATCTTAAACCCTTTAGAGAGAAGAAAGTCCCTTAATCTCTCATACCATGCTCTTGGTGCTTGCTTCAAACCATACAATGCCTTCTTGAGCTTGTAAACATGGTTGGGCTTCTTGTCATTTTCAAAACCGGGAGGTTGCTCAACATAAACTTCTTCATTGATGTAACCATTGAGAAATGCACTTTTGACATCCATTTGATAGAGCTTGATGTTGCGTGCACAAGCATATGCTAATAAGATTCTAATAGCCTCCAATCTTGCAACCGGCGCATATGTTTCTCCAAAGTCAAGACCCTCAACTTGAGTGTATCCTTGTGCTACTAATCTTGCTTTGTTCCTCACAACTACACCATCTTGATCTTGCTTGTTTCTAAAGACCCACTTGGTGCCGATTACATTGTAGCTCTTTGGCCTCTCAACAAGTTCCCAAACTTGATTTCTAGTGAAGTTGTTTAGCTCTTCATGCATGGCATTTACCCAATCGGAATCTTTCAATGCATCTTCTATTTTCTTAGGTTCTTCAAGTGACACAAATGAGTAGTGCTCACAAAAGGATGCTAGTCTTGATCTAGTTTGAACACCACTTTGAATTCCACCAATGATTTGATCTAATGGATGATCTCTTGCAATACTAGTAGGTTGGAGTATTGGGAGTTGGTTGCTTCCACTTGTTTGACCTTGAACTTGAGCTTCATCATGAGTACCACTAGAGCTTGCTTGATTTGTATCAATTTGCACACTTTGGTTGATCACATGAGTATCATCATCATCATCAACTTGCCTCGGCCTTATGTTACCAATATCCATGTTCTTCATTGCATTTGACAATTGATCTCCTCTCACATCATCAAGGTTTTGAGCTTCATTTTGAGACCCTTGGGTTTCATCAAACTTGACATCATGAAATTCTTCCAAGGTGCCATTTGTGAGATTCCAAACTCTATATGCTTTGCTTGTGGTAGAATAACCAAGTAAGAACCCTTCATCACATTTCTTTTCAAACTTGCTCAATCTAGTGCCTTTCTTGAGAATATAGCATTTGCAACCAAACACTCTAAAGTATGCAATGTTGGGCTTTCTTCCATTCAATAGCTCATATGGTGTCTTCCCAAGCTTCCCATGGCAATAAAGACGGTTGCTACAATAGCAAGCCGTGTTGATAGCTTCACTCCAAAATGAATGACTCACATTGTATTCACTAAGCATTGATCTAGCCATGTCAATCAAAGTTCTATTCTTTCTTTCAACTACACCATTGGATTGAGGAGTGTAGGTTGGAGAGAATTGATGTCCAATACCAAGATCATCACACAATTCCTCAATTCTTGTGTTCTTAAACTCACTACCATTGTCACTTCTAATCTTCTTGATGGTGATTTCAAACTCATTTTGCACTCTTTTGACAAAAGACTTGAATAGATCATAAACATCACTCTTGTCATAGAGAAAGAACATCCAAGTGTATCTAGTGTAGTCATCAACAATCACAAAACCATACTTGTTCCCACCAATACTAGTGTATGTTGTTGGCCCAAACAAGTCCATGTGCAATAGCTCAAATGCCTTTGATGTGCTCATTTCACTCTTACTAGGATGTGTATTTCCAACTTGTTTGCCGGCTTGACAAGCACTACATGGTTTGTCCTTTTCAAAAGTCACATCTTTCAAGCCTCTAACTGTCACAGAACCTCCTAATTATGATGGCCCACAGGTACACGTCATTGCCATAATGACCTCTGACAGTCGTACTTATGTTCACCATAACTTAAAAGGCCTGCTTTCCTCCGAACAGGATCCAATCACAGGAGTATTGCAATATTACAACAGTTTATTCAAAATATTCAACAGAGTAAAGTAGCGGAAGTCTTACAATAACATAGGTTTACAAACCAGTTTTCAAACTCCAAACCTTATGTACATTATTACAAACCATTAGTAGGGAAGTATCGGTAGTAACTTTATTACAACACCCAAACGAGATGCCTTGCCCAAAGGCCACACAGTCTACTCGTCGTCGCTTTCTTCGACCACGACGGTCATGCAACAAGGCTCGAAGCAGACTTGTTCATGAACCGCACCTGCAACAAGGGGTTCAACAAACCCTGAGTACAAAGGTACTCAACAAGACTTACCCGACTAAGACAAAGACTCCAAGGGCATGCTAGCTTTAGGGAATCAAGGTACGGGTAAATCAGAATCAAGATTTTCTTTTGCAGAAAAGCTTACTAAGGTAAGTCCTTATCTTCAACATTTTACTTTTACCATTGATGGTTCATTAACCAAATCTAGGTGATCCTAGTCTAGATCAAAGTAATTATCATCAAAACCTTTCTTATTCTTTCTTTCCATTCCAGTTCTTAGCTACGATGTTGGTGCAAGGCCAAGACTCCTTTCTCGTAGAGTAACGACGATTCGAACCGCTTCATTTACCCAGCTGGGGATTCCTAACCACACGACATATGTAGAACCGAATCTAACATATATCAACTCTTACCCGAATAACCCAAAACCAGAACGTGTCCATCGCCACCCGAGAGCACAGTACTCCTCGAACCCGGCCACATTCTAGCCCCGAGGGTACACGTTACTCTCGCCATCTCTCCACTCCCAGTGCGAGGTTAGACGTTCTCGTAATGGACTAACCAAAGTAAGGCTTACCCGACATGGGCACATGGCTAGTACTAATAAAAACTCCATGACGCGAGGGCCAACAACGTACGGTCCTTAACTGATAAGGCGGAAACAATACATTGGGACTCCTTTCCCAATGCACGTTAGCAGTGGCCAAACCACCCGCCCGATCTTACAAGTTCTTTCAGATATTTCATTATTCATTCAGAATGCCGTCATGGCTATGTAAACATTTCATTTAAAAGCTTAACTTCTAAGCATAGCGAAGCATACTACGCATTTTCTGTAAAACAGGTATCAAGGTAGTATTGCAATAATCAAGGATGATAATGCAGCAATTAGGTTATCACGCAACTCCTAATTACTTAATGCAATAAACCATAATATAAATAATAAAACATTTATAAAATTCAAGGTAGGGTTTAAATGCACCGGGGCTTGCCTTGCTCGGACACGACGACTGACTCAGACTCGGAGACTCCAACGTCTGGTCCGGAACCCACTGACGATCGCTCTTCTCCGGAGGCCTGCTCGACGACTTCGGCTTCTTCGAAAGCGGTGACTACACGAATACATAACATGCTTTAACATGATGCTCAATAATAAACATGATGCTTGATGATAACATGCCCCGCTTACGATTCGAGTACAACTTCCCTTCACGGTACAGTCGTAAACAGAAAACCTACTAACTAGTAGCAACGAGTTTCCGCGATACCAGCTTTTAACCTAACAAGTTACTAACGAGCTCAATCATGAAATTAAAGTGCCAGAGATCACAAAAGGGTAGTGACCTAAGGACATCACTTAATCAAAAGGCACACAACACTTAAAGTTCTCAAATTAACATTTATTTTCTATTTAAATAATTAGGGCATAAATAGGATTTAATCAAACTTTATCTAAACAAGCTCAAACTTTTTCTATGGGTTAACAATGATTTATAACAGTGCCATAATTAATTTCATAATTTTTGGATAAATAAATTAATTATTAAAATTACTGGAAGTTGCATTTAATCTTTATTGGAACCAATTATTTCAACTGTATAAAGTATTCAAATTCATGATTTAACATTTTTCCTAGATAGTTTATACATTGAGAAGCTTATACAAAAATTTTCATGAATTTTGGAACTCTACACAATTTTTAAACAAATAAATAAATAATCAACACTATTCATTTATTTGAAAAAGAAAAACAAAAACGAAAACAAAAACTGAACTCGGGCCGGCTTTTCTTTTTCTCCGCGATCCAGCCCAACCCGGCGGCCCGTTAGCGCGCCCGCGCTCGCGCTCGGCCCAGCCCAGCTTCGCCCGCGCGCTCGCCCTCTCTCTCTCGCTGACACGGTGTCCCCACCTGTCATCCCTCACCTCCCGCTCGACTGCTCGCTCCCGCGCTCGCGCTCGCTTCCCCGCGGTGGCCGGCCGACGACCGGTGACCCAAACGACCAACCGAGCCGACCAACATCTTCTACACGACCTGGCGAACCCGTTTTGCTACTAAACGCCCTAGCGCAGGCTCCGGCAACTGCTCACCGACGACGGTGGCGGCTCGACGGGGACGGTGACCGGCGACTCGACGATACAAGGCGGTAGCGGTTAAAGCGAGGGGTCAGGGAGCATCAGGGGCGTACCACGATCACGATGGAGTGATCGGTTGGAGCGGGGAGGCACTGGAGGCGGCTGGCGACGGTGGCGGAGCTCGACTGGAGCGGCGGCGACCCGAGGTGGAAGACGACGACTCCCCGGCGATCCAGGCGGAATTGGGCTAGCTTAGCTGGTTCACTAGATGCGCAAGAATGAGGCGGAGTGATTGGCGAGATGGAGACGGCTGCGGTGGAGCAGGGAGGGCGAATTTGGCCGGAGAAAGAAGGACGGTGGCGGCGGCGATGGTGAAACCGACGGCGACAGTGGTGATGTCGGTCTTTATATAGAGCTGTGAAGCAAAGGAAGCAGCTGGAGAGCGAGAAGCGATCCCTGTGGTCGCGGTGGCAAACTGGAAGACCGTGGAAGCGGCCAGCGCGACGTCGGCGGCTCGCCGGCGCCCATGCCGCGCTCTGCCGGTGTGTGATTCGCCGGTGCACTGTAGCTGTCCCCCCCCAATTTTTGAAATTCAAACTGTAATTCTCAAATTACTTCCAAATTTGTATAATAACTTGAAAATCTTCCAATGTATGAAATCTTCAGAATTTCAAGCTCTACAAGTTTGGTATTGAACATTTTCTTCAAATTCTGCTTGGATTTTGAAATTTGAGTTTAAATTCAAAAAGGGACACATTTTTCAGATTGGTAATTTAGAAATTACTTTTGATTTTATATTGAAACTTCAAAATCTCCAAACATCAAAGTTGTTTATCTTGACCAGATCTACAACTTTGCTGTTCAAAACTTTTTCAAAATCAGCCTCCATTTTAAAATCTTAGTTTGGGGACAAAAATGATTTAAAACTGAAATTTGCTTATTTTCAAAATTACTCCACATTTTACACTAAAACTTTGAAAACTCAAAACACCAAAGTTGTAGCCCTTGAAAAGTTCTACAAACTTGGTTTTGAACTTTTTCCCAAATTTTGTTTAGATTTTGAATTATTTCAAAAGGGGTAAAACAGGGTTTTGAAATTTAGGGTTTTTGGAGGGATTTCAAATTGGAATTTGTTTCTACTTTGATTTGTAATTACTTAGTGATCAAAACCTCACCCAAGGGCATCATTTGGACCAACATGACATAGTTGACCAAATGTCACTCTTGGTTGACCAATTCAATTTCGAAATTGTTTTACAGTTCTCCCCAGATTTGAATTCGAATTCGAATCGGAAAACTCGCGACAAGTTTTGGGACTCCAATTCAAACTCAAATTTGGAGCTTCATTTTAGATGTTGTACTTGAGCTCATACCCTACACTTGACACTAGTGTGCAACACAGTCGCGCACTTCAAATTACGCAGGGCATGGACTAAGTATTTGCGGTGGTATTCGAAATTAGGGTTTTCGATTTCGGAGCACACCACGGAGAAAACACATTCAACCTAATGAAGTAAACTCGTTTTAGTTGATGCATAACAATGTTAACTTAACAAGGATGCTTTGCGATGCATTATGATGACATGGCAGATTAATTAGCACTATAACACCCGGGGTGTTACAGCCCTTCCCCCTTAAAGAAATCTCGTCCCGAGATTTAAAGCCTTGAGTTAAGTAATGGAAAAGGAAACGTGTCAAGCAAACACGTCCAAGACTTGTCTACAAAACAGGTAGGGGTTTTCTGCATTACAAGGATTTTAAAAGGATAGGTTACAATTTAAAGAAGAAATTGCAACCTAGATAGAAGCGAAGAACTCCGGGAAATTCTCCAACAGATAATCTTCCGATTCCCAGGTGGCTTCCTCTTCTGAATGTTGATCCCATTGTATCTTGTACCATTTAATTGTTTTACTCCGGGTAACACGATCCTTTCGATCCAAGACTCGGACAGGATATTCAGAATATGTCAAATCAGGCTCAAGTTCAACCCCCTCCACATCAACAACTTGATCAGGCACTTGCAGACACTTTTTCATCTGTGATACATGAAACACATTGTGCACGGCTGACAGTTGTTCAGGTAGCTTTAATCTATATGCCACATTTCCACATTTCTCAATGATCTGAAAAGGACCAATATAACGTGGTGCGAGCTTGCCTTTGACTCCGAATCTATTAACTCCTTTCATGGGTGACACTTTCAGATAAACATAATCTCCCACTTTAAACATCAAAGGTCTACGCCTTTTATCTGCATAACTCTTCTGTCGAGACTGAGCAACTTTTAAGTTCTTTTGTATCTGCCTAACCTTTTCTTCTGTTTTCTTTACTAGATCAACTCCATAAAACCATCTTTCTCCTGGTTCTGACCAGTTCAACGGAGTTCTGCACCTGCGGCCATACAATGCTTCAAACGGTGCCATTTTGATACTCTCTTGATAGCTATTGTTGTATGAGAATTCTGCTAATGGTAAACATTCATCCCATTGATCTTGATAGGTGAGAGCACAGGATCTCAACATATCTTCCAAAATTTGATTTACTCTCTCCGTCTGTCCCCCAGTTTGTGGATGATAGGCTGTGCTATAAAGAAGTTTAGTACCCAATGACTTTTGAAACTGCCTCCAAAATTGCGAAACAAATTGAGTACCCCTGTCACTAACAATTGTTTTAGGTATTCCATGTAAACTCATAATCCGAGCAACACATATTTCTGCATATTTAGATGCTCTATAGTCAACCTTCACAGGTACAAAGTGAGCTGACTTAGTCAAACGGTCCACAATGACCCAAATCGAATCAAAGCCTCTTGAAGTCTTGGGTAACCCAGTAATGAAATCCATACTAATATCTTCCCATTTCCAGGATGGAATAGGCAAGGGTTGTAGCATTCCTGCCGGCTTCAAATGTTCAACTTTCACTTTGCGACAAGTATCACATCGAGCAACATACTTGGCGATCTCAATTTTCATTTTGGTCCACCAAAATCTCTGTTTCAAATCTTGATACATCTTGTTACTCCCTGGATGAATAGAAAACCTTGTACTATGTGCTTCATCAAGAATGAGCTGACGTAACTCTGAAATCTTTGGGACCACTAGCCGGTTCTTAAACCACAGGACACCTGCATCATCAATACTGAAATCTGTCTGTTGACCAGTTCTAACTTTTTCTTTGATATGAGCTATTCCAGAATTATTTTTCTGTGCAGACACAATCTGATCTTTGATTGTTGATTCTACTGTGACATTAGTCAACTGACCTTGTTGAATTATTTCAATATTCAACTTTTCCAGTTCATAACATAAACTGTAATCCATTGGCTTCACAGTCATACAATTGCAATGGTTCTTTCGACTGAGTGCATCAGCAACCACATTTGCTTTACCAGGGTGATAGTGTACTTCCAAATCATAATCCTTTATCAATTCAAGCCACCTTCTTTGCCTCATATTCAATTCTGACTGAGTAAAGATATACTTTAAACTCTTGTGATCTGTATACATGTGGCAAGTATTACCTAACAAGTAATGACGCCAGATTTTTAATGCATGAACCACAGCTGCTAGTTCAAGATCATGTGTCGGATAATGTTCTTCATGGCGCTTCAACTGTCTCGAGGCATAAGCAATGACTCTGCCTTCTTGCATCAATACACAACCAAGGCCAATACCCGAGGCATCACAATATACATCAAATGGCTTTTCTATATCTGGTTGTGCCAAAACTGGAGCAGTCGTCAATGACTTCTTTAGAATTCTAAAAGCTTTCTCACATTCTGGAGACCATATGAACTTAGTTTGATTCTTCAACAACTCTGTGATCGGCTTGGCTACCTTTGAAAAGTCAGATATGAATCGACGGTAATAACCCGCCATTCCTAGAAAACTTCGAACTTCATGAACTGAGATTGGTGGTTTCCAATTCAGAATATCTTTCACCTTGCCAGGATCTACTGCTACTCCTTCAGCTGACAACACATGGCCTAAGAATTGCACTTCTCTTAACCAAAACTCACATTTACTGAACTTGGCATACAGTTGGTGATCTCTCAGACGATTCAGAACAACTCTGAGATGCTCAACATGCTCTTCTTTACTTTTGGAATATACCAGAATATCATCAATAAACACAACTACAAACTTGTCAAGTTCCGGCATGAAAACTGAGTTCATCAGATACATGAAATGTGCCGGTGCATTGGTAAGACCAAAAGACATAACTAGGTATTCATACAGCCCATATCTGGTGGTGAATGCAGTCTTTGGGATATCTTCAGGTCGAATCTTGATTTGATGGTACCCTGATCGAAGATCGATCTTTGAAAATACCTTTGCCCCCGCAAGCTGATCAAAGAGCAGATCAATGCGTGGCAACGGATATTTATTCTTAATGGTTACTTCATTCAGCGGTCGGTAATCAACACACATTCTTAAAGTCTGATCTTTCTTCTTAACAAACAGAGCGGGACATCCCCATGGTGAGGAACTGGGTCTGATAAAACCTTTGTCACGTAACTCTTGCAACTGATCCTTGAGTTCTGCCAATTCATTGGGTGGCATTCTGTAAGCTCTCCGGGATATTGGGGCAGTACCCGGTTTTAACTCAATCACAAACTCTACATCTCTGTCTGGTGGCAGACCTGGTAGATCATCTGGAAACACATCTGGAAATTCACAGACTACTGGTATATCACAAACCTCTTGTACTGAAGTTGCACATAACCTTTCAACGGTTCTCTTTGGGATAGGAAGTTGGATAAGAAGATGAGATTTATTATCTGGCAGGTTCAACCTTATAGTTCTGTGCAGTGCATCTATAAGGGCTCCTCTTTGGTACATCCAATTCATACCCAGGATTACATCTATATCCTGTTTCTGTAATATTATCATTGAGGTAGGGAATATATGCCCACCTAATTCTATAGGTACGTCACGTACCATCTCCTTAGTACACAGTCGTCCCCCGGGCGACTGAATAAAGAACTCTTCTTGTGTTCCCATAATTGGAATGTCATGCTTAACAACAAAGGTGCGATTTATGAATGTATGCGATGCACCTGAATCAAATAACAGTACTGCTGGATGATTAGCAACAGGGAACATACCCATCATAACAGGTTCTCCCTCTGGGATTGCACTTGCTTGAGTATAGAATACACGTCCGGTCTTCTTCTTCTCACCCTTACCCTTCTGAACATTCAGATTATTGTTCTTACTCTGAGGTTGTTGCTGTTGTGGCACGGGGGCTCTGGGATAATTGGGATTGTACTGCCTTGGATACGGGCAGTCCTTTGAAAAGTGGCCTGGCTTTCCACAATTATAGCAGGGAAAGTTATGGGTGACTGGTGCTTGGTTTCGAATACCAGGGGCATTCGGCTGTTGGGTGAACTGCGGGGTTACGGCAGGACGATAAAACGTCTGTGGCTGAGCTTGGTATTGCGGTGGACGATAGGTTGGGCGGAAATGATTCTGTGGGTGGTAAATAAACTTCTGGCGCTTCTTAATGCCGCCAGACGGGCTTGAAAACACTGGCTTCTTTTTCTTCGACTCTTTGTGCAGTCGGGACTTCTCTTCTGATGCAATAGCCACGTTGACTATCTCATGGTATGTAGCATTGTAACAGGTGACCAATGCTTCCTGGATTCTGGTACTCAACCCTCTCATGAAACAGCTTTTCTTCTTCGCATCAGTGTTCACATATTCTGCTGCATACTGGGACAGATGATTGAATTTACCCACGTACTGCAGAACTGTCTGGTTCCCTTGCTTCAGCGAGAGAAACTCCTCTAGCTTCATGGCCATGACACCATCTGGAATATAATGTGCTCTAAAGGCTTCACGAAACTCCTGCCAAGTGACACGGTGGCCAGCAGGCCGTGCGGCGACCAGATTCGCCCACCACGCTCCTGCGGCACCTCTAAGCTGCTGCGCTGCAAACACGGGCTTCTGGTGCTCCGTGCACTGTAACAGTTCAAACTTCTGCTCCATGGTACGGAGCCAGTCATCCGCCTCTAGCGGCTCATCTGCCTTTGAGAATACTGGTGGACGAGTATCGGTGAAATCCACATAGGTGGTTTCCCCTCCATTGTTACGGCCTCGATGACCCTGATTTCCATTCTGATTCTGATTCTGAGCCAACAGTGTAGTGGCATTAACCAAAGCGGCAATAGCCTCAGCCAAGGTGGGTGGAAACGGTGGGGGATTCGGAGTATTGTCCCCATCCTGGGAAGTTCCAGTACCGTCCATCTGTTGTACACAAACCATATTTATATACATCGCTTTATTGAATTAAAAAGCAGTTAAAACGGAACTTGTATACACATACAAACTTATCTTACATTATTTCATTACAAACTTGCTCGCAAGCAAGAAACTACCCACTAAGGTTCTTAGAAAGCAGGAAAGACTACTACATTACATAGCCATCCATGTCAACACTTCACTCCTCATCATCATCGCTGATCACGATCACTTCATCGTCAACCTCTGGAACACTTGCACCAGTGACATGACTTTCATCATCCCCACTTTCCATCATGGGTTCATCTTCATTATTGTCCTCTACACCAGGAACAATCACGGCACCAACATCATCTTCCACTGCCTGGGGCTGATGATTGGGATTCATCAGATCATTTAGCCTGTGGACTTCCTCATGCAGAACAGTATTGTACTGCTCCAGGTTTGTCACATAAAGCTCCAGCTCTCGAACACGAGCTCTGGCTTCTGTCTCCTTTTCCAGAGACTCATTCTGGAACTGTTTCCAAAAACGCATATTACGCTTCAGTCGCTCCACTTCTGATGTAAGCCTTGCAACCTCTGATTCCGAATCCGGGTTCGGATTACGGCTACTGCTTGCTCCATCAACTCTGGTGGCCAATTGATGACGCGGCACTCCTTGCGGACCCGTTTTCTTGCGAGGAGTTGTCTTCACACGTGCCATCCTAAAGCAAGATAGAATTAGGACGATGAGAACAGATAGGGGAATCTGAAGGTTAGCATGAATAGGATTGAACCTTACTTAACCCAAACCACTTTAAAAGGGAAGGTAACTTAAGCAGGTTAATTAAACATGATGCATGCATCGCACTTACGATCTAACAGAAAGATTAAGTAACACATGCAAACTTTATAACATAGGGCACTATACAAGATACTTCACTACGAAGCTTTCAAATATGAGCTAAGGAAACTATAGAATAGATTAAGATAAGCAAAAGCAATTTGGACCCAAAATATCAATATTAAGTTTATTTGACCCAAAACATTTTGAAGTTTTGCAAAGTAATACTACAATAACTCGAGTGATTATGCTCTGGTACCAGCTGTCACAGAACCTCCTAATTATGATGGCCCACAGGTACACGTCATTGCCATAATGACCTCTGACAGTCGTACTTATGTTCACCATAACTTAAAAGGCCTGCTTTCCTCCGAACAGGATCCAATCACAGGAGTATTGCAATATTACAACAGTTTATTCAAAATATTCAACAGAGTAAAGTAGCGGAAGTCTTACAATAACATAGGTTTACAAACCAGTTTTCAAACTCCAAACCTTATGTACATTATTACAAACCATTAGTAGGGAAGTATCGGTAGTAACTTTATTACAACACCCAAACGAGATGCCTTGCCCAAAGGCCACACAGTCTACTCGTCGTCGCTTTCTTCGACCACGACGGTCATGCAACAAGGCTCGAAGCAGACTTGTTCATGAACCGCACCTGCAACAAGGGGTTCAACAAACCCTGAGTACAAAGGTACTCAACAAGACTTACCCGACTAAGACAAAGACTCCAAGGGCATGCTAGCTTTAGGGAATCAAGGTACGGGTAAATCAGAATCAAGATTTTCTTTTGCAGAAAAGCTTACTAAGGTAAGTCCTTATCTTCAACATTTTACTTTTACCATTGATGGTTCATTAACCAAATCTAGGTGATCCTAGTCTAGATCAAAGTAATTATCATCAAAACCTTTCTTATTCTTTCTTTCCATTCCAGTTCTTAGCTACGATGTTGGTGCAAGGCCAAGACTCCTTTCTCGTAGAGTAACGACGATTCGAACCGCTTCATTTACCCAGCTGGGGATTCCTAACCACACGACATATGTAGAACCGAATCTAACATATATCAACTCTTACCCGAATAACCCAAAACCAGAACGTGTCCATCGCCACCCGAGAGCACAGTACTCCTCAAACCCGGCCACATTCTAGCCCCGAGGGTACACGTTACTCTCGCCATCTCTCCACTCCCAGTGCGAGGTTAGACGTTCTCGTAATGGACTAACCAAAGTAAGGCTTACCCGACATGGGCACATGGCTAGTACTAATAAAAACTCCATGACGCGAGGGCCAACAACGTACGGTCCTTAACTGATAAGGCGGAAACAATACATTGGGACTCCTTTCCCAATGCACGTTAGCAGTGGCCAAACCACCCGCCCGATCTTACAAGTTCTTTCAGATATTTCATTATTCATTCAGAATGCCGTCATGGCTATGTAAACATTTCATTTAAAAGCTTAACTTCTAAGCATAGCGAAGCATACTACGCATTTTCTGTAAAACAGGTATCAAGGTAGTATTGCAATAATCAAGGATGATAATGCAGCAATTAGGTTATCACGCAACTCCTAATTACTTAATGCAATAAACCATAATATAAATAATAAAACATTTATAAAATTCAAGGTAGGGTTTAAATGCACCGGGGCTTGCCTTGCTCGGACACGACGACTGACTCAGACTCGGAGACTCCAACGTCTGGTCCGGAACCCACTGACGATCGCTCTTCTCCGGAGGCCTGCTCGACGACTTCGGCTTCTTCGAAAGCGGTGACTACACGAATACATAACATGCTTTAACATGATGCTCAATAATAAACATGATGCTTGATGATAACATGCCCCGCTTACGATTCGAGTACAACTTCCCTTCACGGTACAGTCGTAAACAGAAAACCTACTAACTAGTAGCAACGAGTTTCCGCGATACCAGCTTTTAACCTAACAAGTTACTAACGAGCTCAATCATGAAATTAAAGTGCCAGAGATCACAAAAGGGTAGTGACCTAAGGACATCACTTAATCAAAAGGCACACAACACTTAAAGTTCTCAAATTAACATTTATTTTCTATTTAAATAATTAGGGCATAAATAGGATTTAATCAAACTTTATCTAAACAAGCTCAAACTTTTTCTATGGGTTAACAATGATTTATAACAGTGCCATAATTAATTTCATAATTTTTGGATAAATAAATTAATTATTAAAATTACTGGAAGTTGCATTTAATCTTTATTGGAACCAATTATTTCTACTGCATAAAGTATTCAAATTCATGATTTAACATTTTTCCTAGATAGTTTATACATTGAGAAGCTTATACAAAAATTTTCATGAATTTTGGAACTCTACACAATTTTTAAACAAATAAATAAATAATCAACACTATTCATTTATTTGAAAAAGAAAAACAAAAACGAAAACAAAAACTGAACTCGGGCCGGCTTTTCTTTTTCTCCGCGATCCAGCCCAACCCGGCGGCCCGTTAGCGCGCCCGCGCTCGCGCTCGGCCCAGCCCAGCTTCGCCCGCGCGCTCGCCCTCTCTCTCTCGCTGACACGGTGTCCCCACCTGTCATCCCTCACCTCCCGCTCGACTGCTCGCTCCCGCGCTCGCGCTCGCTTCCCCGCGGTGGCCGGCCGACGACCGGTGACCCAAACGACCAACCGAGCCGACCAACATCTTCTACACGACCTGGCGAACCCGTTTTGCTACTAAACGCCCTAGCGCAGGCTCCGGCAACTGCTCACCGACGACGGTGGCGGCTCGACGGGGACGGTGACCGGCGACTCGACGATACAAGGCGGTAGCGGTTAAAGCGAGGGGTCAGGGAGCATCAGGGGCGTACCACGATCACGATGGAGTGATCGGTTGGAGCGGGGAGGCACTGGAGGCGGCTGGCGACGGTGGCGGAGCTCGACTGGAGCGGCGGCGACCCGAGGTGGAAGACGACGACTCCCCGGCGATCCAGGCGGAATTGGGCTAGCTTAGCTGGTTCACTAGATGCGCAAGAATGAGGCGGAGTGATTGGCGAGATGGAGACGGCTGCGGTGGAGCAGGGAGGGCGAATTTGGCCGGAGAAAGAAGGACGGTGGCGGCGGCGATGGTGAAACCGACGGCGACAGTGGTGATGTCGGTCTTTATATAGAGCTGTGAAGCAAAGGAAGCAGCTGGAGAGCGAGAAGCGATCCCTGTGGTCGCGGTGGCAAACTGGAAGACCGTGGAAGCGGCCAGCGCGACGTCGGCGGCTCGCCGGCGCCCATGCCGCGCTCTGCCGGTGTGTGATTCGCCGGTGCACTGTAGCTGTCCCCCCCCAATTTTTGAAATTCAAACTGTAATTCTCAAATTACTTCCAAATTTGTATAACAACTTGAAAATCTTCCAATGTATGAAATCTTCAGAATTTCAAGCTCTACAAGTTTGGTATTGAACATTTTCTTCAAATTCTGCTTGGATTTTGAAATTTGAGTTTAAATTCAAAAAGGGACACATTTTTCAGATTGGTAATTTAGAAATTACTTTTGATTTTATATTGAAACTTCAAAATCTCCAAACATCAAAGTTGTTTATCTTGACCAGATCTACAACTTTGCTGTTCAAAACTTTTTCAAAATCAGCCTCCATTTTAAAATCTTAGTTTGGGGACAAAAATGATTTAAAACTGAAATTTGCTTATTTTCAAAATTACTCCACATTTTACACTAAAACTTTGAAAACTCAAAACACCAAAGTTGTAGCCCTTGAAAAGTTCTACAAACTTGGTTTTGAACTTTTTTCCCAAATTTTGTTTAGATTTTGAATTATTTCAAAAGGGGTAAAACAGGGTTTTGAAATTTAGGGTTTTTGGAGGGATTTCAAATTGGAATTTGTTTCTACTTTGATTTGTAATTACTTAGTGATCAAAACCTCACCCAAGGGCATCATTTGGACCAACATGACATAGTTGACCAAATGTCACTCTTGGTTGACCAATTCAATTTCGAAATTGTTTTACAGTTCTCCCCAGATTTGAATTCGAATTCGAATCGGAAAACTCGCGACAAGTTTTGGGACTCCAATTCAAACTCAAATTTGGAGCTTCATTTTAGATGTTGTACTTGAGCTCATACCCTACACTTGACACTAGTGTGCAACACAGTCGCGCACTTCAAATTACGCAGGGCATGGACTAAGTATTTGCGGTGGTATTCGAAATTAGGGTTTTCGATTTCGGAGCACACCACAGAGAAAACACATTCAACCTAATGAAGTAAACTCATTTTAGTTGATGCATAACAATGTTAACTTAACAAGGATGCTTTGCGATGCATTATGATGACATGGCAGATTAATTAGCACTATAACACCCGGGGTGTTACACTAACTAAGTCATGCCTCAAAAGTTTATTCAATTGTTTCATTCCAACATGACCAAGCCTTCTATGCCATAACCATCCCATACTAGATTTGCTAAGCAAGCATGATGTCAATTGTGTCTCACTATCATTGAAGTCAACCAAGTATAAGCTACCATGTCTAAATCCTTTGAATATCAAATTTGATCCATCAACACTTATGACTTCAACATCATCACTACCAAATATGCACTTAAAGCCAAGATCACAAAGTTGTGCTACCGACAAAAGATTGAAATCCAAGCTTTCAACTAGCAACACATTTGATATGCTCATGTCATTTGAGATAGCAATTTTACCAAGCCCCTTGACCTTGCCTTTCTTGTTGTTGCCAAACGTGATAGCATCAAAACCACCATTTTGACTTGTATCAATTGATTTGAACATACAAGAATCCCCGGTCATATGTTGAGTGCACCCACTATCAAGCACCCAATGCCTTCCTCCGGCTTTGTAATTGACCTACAAGATAAGATCAATTCTTTTTAGGTACCCAAACTTGTTTGGGTCCTCCAAGGTTAGTGACCAAGCTCTTTGGTACCCAAATGGATTTCTTCTTTGAGCCCATCCATGGTGCACCAATGAACTTAGCATGAACACCATTTGTACCCTTGGTAAGTATATAGAAAGAATCAAACTTAATTGAGGATACATTAGCATTGGATTTCTTGTTCATGTAATGTTGCTCTATGTGACCAACTTGCTTGTAACTTTTGCAATAGCTACCATTGTTCTTCACAAAACGAGTCTTGTGAGGAGCAAAAGCGGCCTTGCCTTTCTTGAGGTTATAGCCCAATCCCTCTTTGTAGAGAGAAGCTCTTTGGCTACCCAAGCACATAAGCAAGCGGTCCTCACCACCATAAGCCTTAGCTAAGGTGTGATTGAGCTCTTTTACCTCCTTCTTGAGATTTTCATTCTCAACTATAAGTGTGAAGTCACAAGTGAAACCATCACTACTAGATGAGGATGATGTAGATGCGCTACATGAAGGGTTAGTGGGAGCAACAACAATAGGCTTATGACAAGATTCATCAATTATATCACATGATATGCCTATGTTGCAAGTTTTAGCTTTCTCAACATTAGTTGGCATGTTTTCACATTTTTTAACTAGAGAGGAATGAGCTTCTTCAAGCTTAGTGTGAGACTTTTGAAGCTCCTTATGGTCTACCTTTAGACTCTCATAAGATGCCCTAAGCTCATCAAGTTCTTGCATAAGGTTTTTCTTTTCCTTAAGCAAGCCCTTGCACTCCTTTCTAGATTCTTTAAAATGTTGAGTGCAATCTTCTAGCATAGTGATTAGTTCATCTTTAGTGAATTCTTCTTCATCACTATCACTATCACCATCATGATCACTCTCATCATCGGATGATACCTTAGCGGCCTTAGCCATGAAGCACGATGGAGTGTCGAAGAGGGAGACCTTCTCTTGAATAGCAATGCTAGCATGTCCCTTCTTCTTGCTCTTGTTGTCATCCTCATCATCACTTGAGGAATCATCACTATCCCATGTAGCAACATGAGAATCATTCTTCTTCTTATGAGAGCTCTCCTTCTTTTCTTGCTTCTTCTTTTGCTTCCTCCTTTCCTTCTTGATAGCATCTTCATCATCACTATCATAGAGACACTTTGCAATGAGATGGTCCTTGCTATGGCATCTAAAGCATCTCATGGTATGCTCATTCTTCTTGGATGAGTTCTTCCTCCTTCTTGCACGAAAGCCTTTCTTCTTCATGAATTTGCCAAATTGCTTGACAAAGAGAGCCATCTTCTCATCAATGTCATCACTATCACAAGAGCTTGAGTCTTTATCACTTGATGATTCAATCTTGGATTTGCCCTTGGATGTGGTGGCTTTGAATGCCACACTCTTCTTCTTCTCATCATCCTTCTTCTCATTTTCCTTCTTCTTTTTCTTGACCAACTCATCCTTCTCATCATCTTCTCTATATGAATCATCGGTCATCACTTCTTGAAATATTTGTTGAGGAGTTGAATCCTTCAATGTAGTCCTCACTAGCACGGTGATCAATGTATCAAACCTCTTGGGCAAGCTTCTCAAGAACTTCATAGAGAATTGGTTGTCCTTGACTTCCTCACCAAGTGCCTTGAGCTCATTGACAATGACTTGCAATCTATGAAACATTTCCGGTACATTCTCATCTTCTTGCATCTTGAAGCTAGAAAACTTTTCTTGCAAGATATATGCTTTAGCGGTCTTTGTGCCTTCGGTGCCCTCAAATGTTTCTTCTAACTTAGCCCAAGCATCATGTGCAACTTCTATGTTCTTCACTTGCTCAAATGTCTTGTCATCTAATGCCTCATGAAGAGCACTAATGGCAATGTCATTGCATTGGAGCTTCTTCACCTCCACCGGTGTAGGTGCTTCCAGATTAGCAACTTCAAATTTTGTTTCGGTGACCTTCCACACTTCTCTATTTATTGACTTGAGGTGTGCGGTCATCTTAACCTTCCAATATGCATAATTTGTCTCATCAAAGTGAGGTGCCTTCTTGGTGTTGTTGATGTGCAAACTTAATTGAGCCATTTCTTCTTCACCGTAGGTTGTTAAGCCTCAATTAAACGGTGTCTCGGCTCCGATACCACTTGTAAGGTCCAAATAGGCTAGAGGGGGGGTGAATAGCCTAATTAAAACTTCTACAAGAATTACTTAACCACAAGTTAGTACAAAAGGTGGCGGAGCAAAATGCACTAGCTCTAACTAATTAAGCAAGCCACCTACACAAGTCTAGTACAAGGCTATCCACTAAACACAACAACAACAACAACAACAAGCTAGATACAAGATGTAATACGAGAGAAGAGCTTCGAGTGATTATACCGCCGTGTAGAGATGAGAAGTACCAATCAATCAATCACACAAGAGAAATCCTCGGGAAGAGAATGACACAAGAATTTATCCCGAGGTTCACTTGCTTCCCGGCAAGCTACTCCTCGTTGTGGCGATACACCCACTTGTCGGTTCGCGAGCTAATCGACTATCAAGAGTCGAGCCCTCGGCGGGCACCGCACAACCGCATACAAGATGGGGATCCTCCAAGCCACGAGCTCCACTAGAGTATCCAATTTGCGAACTCCCGCGGGGAAGGATCAAGAACCCCTTACAACACTTGGTGAGGGCTCCAACAATCTCCAATTGCGAGCTCAATCACCTCCGCTGCTCCAAGCCGTCTACCATGTCGGGAAACACGGAAGAGTAACAAGAAATCCGCAGCAACTCGAAGATCAAGTGCCTCTAGAATGCAACTCTCAAGCAATGCACTTGAATCTCACTCAATCTCACTCAAGATGTGCAACTATGCAAAGAGATGAGTGGAGGGGTTGTTCTCTAGCTCAAAGGATGTCTCTAGGTCTCAAAATGTGCAAGAGATACCCTCAAACCCCGGACATCCTCTATTTATAACGAAGGGGTACGCAGCTAGCCGTTACCGGACGGCGCAGTTGAAATCGCGTTGACCGGACGCTCCGGTCAGGGTGACCGGACGCGTCCGGTCACTACGCGACAAACAGAAACAGTGCGCGCCAGAACTAGCCGTTGCCCTGACCGGACGCGCTCCTGCGAATGACCGGACGCGACAGTGCCAGCGTCCGGTCGCGTTCCAGTAAGCTCCCGCTGCGACCGGACGTGTCCGGTCGCTCGTGACCGGACGCGCCGCGCGTCCGATCGTCACTTCCGCTGCGCTCTGCTTTTCTGGACACTTGACCGGACGCTCTGGTTCCGTGAGGCACCGGACGCGCCGGTCGCGCGCTTAACTTTTACGCTCAGTTGAACTGACCGGACGCGCTGGTCAGGCCAGACCCGCGTCCGGTCACAAACCCTAGCACC
Organism: Saccharum spontaneum; assembly: GCA_022457205.1. Classification (NCBI taxonomy): domain Eukaryota; kingdom Viridiplantae; phylum Streptophyta; class Magnoliopsida; order Poales; family Poaceae; genus Saccharum; species Saccharum spontaneum. The sequence goes on along the minus strand of CM039608.1, from coordinate 7,057,343 downwards.
CGCGCCGCGATGAACTGACCGGACGCATCCGGTCATACCGTGACCGCGTCCGGTGCAGCGTCCGGTCAACGCAGTGACCGCCGTTCGCCTCCGTTATTTTTCCGACTTCCGACGCAGTGGAAAATAGGCATTTCATTTCCTCAAAAACGCCTGAATCCCGCGTGAAAGGATCAAGATGCCCAAGAGGGGGGGTGAATTGGGCTTTTCTAAAAATTAATTGCAAGAATTAAGTCCTACAAGCCGGAATTCACCCCTAGTGCCTACTTGTGTTCCTAGAGAGTCTACCGTTAAAAAGTTTTGCACCCTAGTTTCCAATCCTAGTCTAGCATGGCAATTCTAGGAAAGTAAAACAAGCAATGAATGTAAATACGAGAAAGTAATTGCTTGAATGTAAAGGGGCAAGGAACACGGCGATGTTTTTCCGAGGTATCGGAGAGTCGCCACTCCCCACTAGTCCTCGTTGGAGCACCCGCGCAAGGGTGTCGCTCCCCCTTGATCCGCGCAAGGATCAAGTGCTCTCTACGGGTTGATTCTTCGACACTCCGTCACGGCGAATCACCCAAAACCGCTCACAACTTGAGTTGGGTCATCCACAAGCTCCGCCGGATGATCACCAAACTCCCAATCACCACCAAGCCGTCTAGGTGATGGCGATCACCAAGAGTAACAAGCTAGAACTCTCACTTGACCACAACGAGCCCAAATGAGGAGATGGATGCACACTTGCTACTCTCTAATCACTAGTGAGGAATCTCAAACTTTGATTCTCAAATCTCTATCCTCACTAGAGCTCTTGCACTCCCTTGCACTCTAAAGGGTTTTCTCAGATGTTTGAATGAGCAAGAGACCTCTAAAAGAGGTGGAGGGGTTGTATATATACACCCCTCAAAGAAAACGAACCGTTACTTTCTGACACGGGGTCACCGGACGCGCCGGTGCAACACACCGGACGCGCCGGTCGCCCGTAACGGTCAAAACGCGATTTTGAAAACGAACCACCGGACGCGCCGGTCAGGGGTGACCGGACGCGTCCGACGTGCAAGGGTGCTTACTGTACTCGCACCGGACGTGAGGCCGCGTCCGATGCCTGAAGACCAGACGCGTCCGGTCCTCTCTGGACCTTACTGGACTCGCACCGGACTCGCCGATCAAGTCCAGGTCGCGTCCGACGGGAGTTCTCTCTGGAGTGACACGTGTCAGCCACTGACCACCGCGTCCGGTCCTCGCGAGGACTGCGTCCGGTGGTCAAGGCCGAAACCCTAGCGCAGAGCGTACTCACCGGACGCGTCCGGTGCTCCCGAAGAGCGTGTCCGGTGACTGGAAAACAGCCCGAAACTTCTCGAAACGCGTCGCAACTTCAACCAAGTTGCTTCCAACTGAACTTTGAGCTATTCTAGGGTTGCCTAGCGCCAAGTTTAACAAGTGTGCACCACACCTAAACATAGGACTCGCCTAGGTCAAGCTACCCATTCATGCCCCCCTTTATAGTACGGCCAAAAGAGAAAAACGAAGATCCTAACGACTATTCCGAATGAGTCTCAACTCCTCGACATCCGGAACTAACCGTCCTTAATCTTGACGTCACTCTTTTGAAAACCGAAACGATTTCCATCAAGGGACATGAGTACCACAGTGCTCAAAGCAGTTATCACCTCCATGACCTAACTTACCAAGTTTCTGCAAAACACACGTTAGTCATGGTAATGAAGTGTTGTCATTAATTACTGAAACCAAACCTTGGGGCCTAGATGCTTTCAATCTCCCCCTTTTTGGTGATTGATGACAACACTTAGTTTCAATGGATTAGAGTGAAGGTTTTCGAGCATGCTTGGTTCACATAAGCAAACGACAATAAGCATAAGAGGGTTAGGAATTGCTTATGTGCTCCAAGCCAAAAGAGTGTACTTCATAAGATAAGACAAAAAGCGTTAGTACACATAAAGATATAGCTCATAAGTAATCGGAGTAAGGCACGGAAGCACAACCTTAGAGCTATAGCTAAAACGGTGACATATATTAATCACAGAGACGAATAACACATTACTGCTCAAAGTTTACGACTCGACGACAATGTCACACGAATGCAATGCTGAAAAATAAACATGATATGCATGAATGTAGCACACAAAAAACGAAAACCCACTAACAAACTCCCCCTGAAACTACTCTCTCTCCCCCTTTGGCATCAAGCGCCAAAAAAAAAACTAATCTGACGGGGGGACAGACGGAGTCGTGTCGGGTGCCGAGGTGCGCGGAGTGATCACGAAGTGGAGTGAATCGCCCTCGGAGTCTGAGCTATCTGGCTGACCCTCTGAAGAAGCACGTGGCGGCGAAGCGGTCTGGGTCTGAGCAGGAACAGGCACTGACTGTGTAGCAACAAGAGGATCTGTCTGAGTAACCTGAGCCTGAAGTGCGCCAGTAGCTGGGGGATCTGTCGAGGCAACTGAAGAAGGGAGGGTCTCTGTAGTCCCAGTCCCTGTCACTGGTGGAACGACTGCCTCGGAAGCTGACAACCCTGACGAAGTGTGAAACGTAGTCGTGTGCGAGGGTGTCGGCTGACCAGTCAACTCGCTGTAGGTGGCACTGAAATCACCAATAGTTGTGCCTGTCAGGAGATGCGGGCGAGGCTGATCTGACGGTGTGAACCCCGTATGGATAGGAGTGAAGCTCAGGGACTGAAAAGACTGGGGAACCTGCTGCTGTGGAGATGTAAACTGAAAGCTCGGCTGTCCCTGACTCGATGGACCGCTGGAATGCAAAGCCGGAGCCATGATAGATGCAGGCGGAGGAACCCCAACTGTGATGAGATGCCGCAGAAGATCCATGTACTGCTGCTGACTCTGTCTCTGCATCTCAACCTGCTGCCTCTGGATCTCTAGCTGCTGTCTCTGAAACTCGTCCTGGCGAGCCTGTATCTGTGCTAGTGCTGCAGCTGTATCCTGTGCCTGGCGCTGTATCTGCTGCTGCTGCTGCTCCTGAGCCTGGGTCAACCTCTCAAGGATAGCCACCATGGCTGGGTCTGAGCGGGAGGCTGAGCCAGATCCACCGGCCTCGTGGTCGTGAGACCGAGGAGACCGGTACCTGGGGATGGGCTGGTAGTCCTCATCAGTGCTGTCAGAAGTGACATCCTCAGGTATCTCAGCAGTCTGAGCCTCAAGGTCTGCGAGCTCTGCCTCGGCAAGCTCGTCCACTCTAGCGTCCTGCTCAGCTGCTGTCTCAGGAACGTCTGGGCGCTCACGCTGTCCTGGCGCTGGGGCCTGATCTCTAGTAACAGAGGCCCAAAGCTGTCGAATATCATAGTCAGGGAATGCTGTAGTAGTGTTAGCAATCTCTGCCCTGATCTCTGGTGGCATCTGAATAGCAGATCTGATAATGAAACAAATCCAGTGGGCATAGGGAAGCTGACGGTTACCCTTGAAGCCCTCAGCAATGGTGTCCTCCATCTCACTCAGGATAAGATCCCAGATATCAAACTGTCGCTGTGTCATGAGGTGGTGAACAACCCAAAGCTGCATCCTCGTCAGTCCCTCTCTGTAGCCAAGTCTGGGCAGTAAAGTGCGTGTGAGTATAGCATCCAGAACTCTGGCAAGGGGTGTCAGGCTGGCAGGAGTACGACGTGACCCTTCGCCAAAAGGCTCGCGAAAGCAGGGTCGAACCAGGTCGGTGGGTGGCACTGAACCGCCGTGAGGGCGTCTGGGAGGTGGAGTCTGTCCATAGCACAACTGATGGATCCTCGTGTCAGAAGCTGGAAGTCTGAGGATCTCTCGAGCTCTGGAGCTGTACAATCTGTGATCGCGGCCTCTGAATGCAAAGTGAATGAACTCATGGGCAGGATCAATCCAAAGAGAAGCATAGAACTCCCTGACCCATGTGCCGCAGTAAGCACCTGTCCGTCCAAGAAGATCTGATAAGCCAGGCAGATAGGACAGGTGCGGACGGAGCTGCTCTCCCACAACATCAACCAATGCCTCTAGTCGACACACCCTCTGAGGTCTGAAAGCAATGCCACTGTCAACTAGGGCCCTGTAGAAGTCCTCCTGAAGTGGGGTATAGAAACCCTCTGAAGCTCTGGGATCTCTGACAGGTGGAAACCATCGGCTGACCTCCACAAACCTCAAGCTCTTCACCTGACGTGCTGAAGCACCCCTCAGGTCTAAGTGCTCGACCGGGGGTGACCCTCTAACTCTGGGAGGAGGTCGTGCTCCACGACGCTGGCCCTCTGGCCTCGGTGTCACCTGTGAACGAGCACGTGTGGAGCGGCAACGTGGTGGAGACTGAGCTGCCTGCTCCTCTGTATCCTCAGTGGCCTATGGAGCCTCAGTGGCCTGGGTAGACTCAGTAGCGGGTGTAGTCTCTGTAGCCTGTGTCTGCTCTGAGGGTGGATCAACTGACATCTGCTCGGGAGGTGCAGTGGCCTCGGTACCCTCAGTAGCCTCAGTGCCGAGCTGTCGACCTTCAAGATGAAAGCGACGCTCGCCTATGTGCAAGCCACTGCGTCTGCCACCTCTCTCTGCCTGCTCTGCGGCGTCTGCCACGGCCTGAGCAATCTCTGCATCTGACGGTGCCTTCCTCTTCTTTTTGGCTGCAATCTTGATGCGCTTACCACGCGCAATCTCATCATGACGGGGAGGACTGTTGTCCCCGTCACCAGGAGCACCACCGGCGTTCTTGCAACGCACCATGCTGATCAACTGCCTGAAAACCTCTGTGAGATGATGAACTGACACTCGAGAGGCTTGGCCTCAATCCGTATCCGCAGGCTTGGCCTCGGATTTAGCGAACAGATCTGACCCGACACACCGACTGACTCGCTGCACGTATGGAATAGAGAGATATACTATAAGCACATATATATCTAAAGATACGAAACCCTAGATAGCAGGCACATGAGATACGAAGTGAAACGACGCGAAGCTACCTCGGATCGACGAGACGACGGTGAAGGGACGCGGTGACCTAGTTCGCGAGAACCCCCGAGATCGGCGATCGAGCACTGAAACGACCAATCGAGATAGGCAAGGGATAGTTATGGTCAACGGCAAGCCCTAACGACGAAAATTGAAAGGACTTTGAATGAAAAAGCGGAATCGAGACGATCGAGTCGTTACCTCGAGATAGGGTTATCAAACCCTAAGCTAGGGTTTAGGGGAAAACCCTAGGTGAAAAATCCCGGCCGAAGGATGGAATCGAGGGCACGGGTGCACGGGGGAGTAGATGCGGCGCTCGAGGAGACCCTTGGCAGGGGCTGGCTCGCCGGCGGTGAGAGCAGGCGGCGATTTTGGCGGCGGCGCGGTGGATGGCGAGACTGTGGGCACGAGCGGCCAAGGGAGCGAGGTGGCGCGGCTGGAGCACGAGAGGGCGGCAGAGCTCGCCGGAGAGCAAGGGTGCGGCGCGGTGGATGCTCGCCGGCGGGAGGAAGACGTGCGGGAGCGGCGAATCGGCGAGAAAAGCACGGGCGGCGGCGGACTTCGGCGGATGAGGAAAAATAGATGAAGACGAGTCGATTTTTATGAGAGGCGCAGATCCGCTCGATACGGTGTCACCGGACGCGGTGGTCAAAATCACCGGACGCGGTGGTGCAGCGTCCGGTGACACTCCAGTAAGCGCCTGGAGTGACCGGACGCGTCCGGTGTGGACTGACCGGACGCGGTCAGAGTCCGATGGCTGAGTGCTCGGGAATTCATCGCGGAGCACCGAACGCGGTGGTGGTAGCCGGGACCGGACGCGGTGGTCGTCAGAGGCGCGTCCGGTGCAGCGTCCGGTGCCTAGGTCTGGACTTTGTCTTCTGGATGACCGGACGCGCTGGTGGACGCCGGGACCGGACGCGGTGGTGAAGCAACACTGCGTCCGGTGCAGCGTCCGGTCGCTGTTTTTCGCCATTCTTCGTTCCGAACTTCGACGCGACTTCTCCCAATCAAGTTCCAATTCAAAGAGACACAAATAAACACCAATTGGAACCTGATATGAGTGACCTCACTCAAACCCTCAAATTTTTAAAATATTTTGCCTTAGGCTAGTATTATTTTTACAAAAATAGGCAATAAACACCCGAGGAGCAACGTATGGCCATGCAATAGAGTTTTTGGACCTTTAGGAGCGTCAAATGCTCTCTCTATTCATGGACGAACACAGAGGTTGCTCAAAGCTAAACCGAAAAGAAACGACAAACAAACAACCATGCATATGCAATGCAATACAAGAAAGTAAAGCTAGGTTGCTTGTCAAGTTTGATCCATGGTTAGGCTTCTTCACTCCTCCAAAGGAGGGTTATCGTAACCGTGTTAGCCAAGCCCTAAATGCATTGCGATAAAGTAAACGTGACATATGATACAATGCAATGCAAGGGACAACACGCGCTCATTTTTTAAAGTTACTTGAATCAAGCACATTAAGTTCACTTCTTAGTCTACAAAAGGTAGCCTCGTCCAAAACGTGACATATGATACAATGCAATGCAAGGGACAACACGCGCTCATTTTTTAAAGTTACTTGAATCAAGCACATTAAGTTCACTTCTTAGTCTACAAAAGGTAGCCTCGTCCAAAGGTTTAGTGAAGATATCCGCTAATTGATTTTCACTTCGTACACCTTCTAATGATATGTCATTTTTAGCAACGTGATCTCTTAGAAAGTGATGGCGGATATCAATGTGCTTGGTGCGAGAGTGTTGTACCGGATTGTTAGCAATTTTAACGGCACTTTCATTGTCACATAAAAGTGGCACCTTTTCAAGAACAACTCCATAGTCTAGGAGGGTTTGTTTCATATATAAGATTTGTGCACAACAAGCCCCCGCGGCAATGTATTCCGCCTCGGCGGTGGACAAAGCCACACTATTTTGCTTTTTAGATGACCAAGATACTAGTGATCTCCCAAGCAAATGGCACCCTCCGGATGTGCTTTTTCTATCAATTTTGCAACCGGCATAATCCGAGTCGGAATAGCCAACTAGTTGGAATCTAGCTCCTTTGGGATACCATAGACCAATGCTTGGGGTGTGCTTAAGATATCTTAGGATTCTTTTTACGGCACTTAAGTGAGGTTCTTTAGGGCACGCTTGAAAGCGAGCACACATGCACACACTAAACATGATATCGGGCCTAGATGCGGTAAGGTACAACAAGCTACCAATCATAGAACGGTAGAGAGTTTGATCAACCGGTTTACCTCCCTCATCTAGGTCGAGATGTCCATTTGATGGCATTGGGGTCTTGATTGGTTTGCATTCTTCCATCTTGAATCTTTTGAGAAGATCCTTGGTATACTTTTCTTGAGAGATGAAAATCCCTTCTCTCATTTGCTTGACTTGAAAACCAAGGAAGAATGTGAGCTCACCAATCATTGACATCTCGAACTCCTTCAACATCAATTCACCAAACTCCTTGCAATAATCTTCATTTGTTGACCCGAAGATGATATCATCAACATATACTTGACAAATGAAGATCTCCCCATTAAGCTTCTTGGTAAATAGTGTGGTGTCGACCTTCCCGATGGTGAAGCCCTTCTCAATGAGGAAGTCCCTGAGGCGCTCATACCACGCTCTAGGGGCTTGCTTGAGCCCATATAGCGCCTTGGACAACCTATAAACATGATTAGGATATCTAGGGTCTTCAAACCCGGGAGGTTGATTGACAAAGACTAGTTCATTTATAAAGCCATTTAAGAATGCACTTTTCACATCCATTTGATATAATTTCATATCATGATGTGATGCATATGCAAGGAGGATACGAATGGCTTCAAGTCTTGCAACGGGTGCAAAGGTCTCTCCAAAATCAAGGCCTTCAACTTGAGAGAACCCCTTTGCAACTAGTCTTGCCTTGTTCCTCACTACTATGCCTTGGTCATCTTGCTTGTTTCGGAACACCCACTTGGTTCCAATGACTCTTGCACCTTTAGGATGCTCTTCAAGTGTCCACACTTGGTTGCGGGTGAAGTTGTTCAATTCTTCATGCATGGCATTCACCCAATCCGGATCTTGAAGAGCTTCTTTTACATTCTTAGGTTCAACACAAGAGACAAAAGAGTGATGTTCAACGAAAGAAGCTAACTTTTGAGATCGAGTCATTACTCCCTTTGAAGGACTCCCTATGATGAGTTCTTGTGGATGAGCTTGAAGTAGAGGTGAATTTCTTCTATCAACCACTTGAGGAGGTGGATGGGGAGCATCAACATCTTGTGCTTGTGCCTCGGCTTGTTCATGAGAGACATAGGTATCTTCATTTTCAACTCTCTCATTCTTGTCATCATCTTGAGGCACATGTGATGAAGATGGTGGATCAATGATTTGCACATCGTCTTCATCATCTTTTGGCTTGATGTCTCCCATGGGCATGTTCTTCATGGCCTCCCTCAAGGGTTCATCACCTACATCATCACAATTCTCAATTGCTCCTTGGGAGCCGTTAGATTCATCAAATTCCACATCATATGTTTCTTCAACCAAACCGGTGGTATGGTTAAATACTCTATATGCTTTGGACTTTGATGAGTAACCAACAAGAAAACCAATATCACAACGTCTTTGAAACTTCCCTAGGTGTTGACGCTTCTTGTAGATGTAGCATTTGCAACCAAACACCCGGAAGAATGAGACGTCCGGCTTTTTTCCATTAAGCAACTCATAGGGGGTCTTGCCGAGAAACTTTTGGAGGAAGAGGCGATTTGAAGCATAGCATGCGGTGTTGATTGCCTCGGCCCAAAACTTTTCCGGAGTGTTGTACTCATCTAACATTGTTCTTGCAAGTGTGATCAAAGTCCGGTTCTTTCTCTCAACTACACCATTTTGTTGAGGAGTGTAGATTGAAGAAACTTCATGCTTGATTCCAATTTCATCACAATAGACTTCAATGTTGGTGTTGTCAAACTCTTTCCCATTGTCACTTCTAATCTTCTTTATCTTGACTTCAAATTCATTTTGAGCTCTCTTTGCAAACTTCTTGAAGCAACTTGCCACTTCGGATTTATCATGAAGGAAGAAGGTCCATGTATATCTTGAGTAGTCATCCACTATCACAAGACAATAGAGATTACCATCCAAGCTCTTGTATGTTGTAGGCCCAAACAAATCCATGTGTAGAAGTTCTAGCACTCTTGAGGTTGACATGAAAGCCTTGGTGGGATGAGTGTTTGCAACTTGTTTGCCCGCTTGACATGCACTACAAGGTTTGTCCTTTTCAAACTTCACATCCTTCAATCCTCTTACTAGTTCTTTCTTCAAAAGCTTGTTGAGAGTGCTCATTCCAACATGTGCAAGCCTCCTATGCCAAAGCCAACCAAGTGAGGTCTTGGTGAACAAACATGTCATCAAATTTGCATCTTCGGAGGTGAAGTCAATAAGATAAAGATTGTTATATCTAAAGCCCTTGAATATCACTTGCTTGTCATCTATCTTTGAAACTTCAACTTCATTTGGTGTGAACAAGCATTGGAAGCCAAGATCACAAAGTTGCCCAACGGATAACAAGTTGAAACTCAATGAAGCAACATAGAGCACATTTGAGAGTGAGTGATCATTTGATATTGCAATCTTGCCTATACCCTTGACTTTGCTCTTTGAATTGTCTCCAAATGTGATCTTCTCTTGACATATCCCATTCTCTTCAATGGAGGTGAACATACGAGGATTACCGGTCATATGTTGAGTGCAACCACTATCAATAACCCAATGAGATCCACCGGTCTTGTAGTTCACCTACACACAAGAGATCAAGCTTTTTGTTTAGGGACCCAAACTTGAGAGGGGCCCTTGACTTTCTCAACTAGTGACTTGGCAACCCATATTTTCTTTGGCCTATTCTTGTTTGGGAGACCCAAAAACATGACTTTCATCTTTCCATTTGAATCTTTTCTTAGCATGTAATGAGCATTGAAGGCAAAGGGTCTAGCATGCTTGGGCAAGGGTTGTGGTGGTGGAGTTTTGCATTCATGAGCAAAGTGACCTTCTTGACCACACTCAACACATCTCTTTGGCTTGGGCTTTGACTTGCTTTGTTGTTGAGCTTTTGCTTTCTTCTCTTGATTTGCCAAGTACCCAATGCCACTTCTATCCATCTTCATTATGGTGTTCATGAGGAGCTCACTTTGCAAATATTGGCCTCTTGTGAACTTGCTTAGGCCGGTCTTGAGATGCTCTTTTTCTTGCTTGAGCTTCTTGTTCTCTTCAATGAGTGACTCATTTGTTGTTTGCTTCTCAAGAGTCATCAAACCTTTGAGCTTCTTGTTCTCATTTGCAAGCTTCTCATTCTCACACTTGATCTTGGCATAATCATCATGGTTGCATGACTCAACCACACTCTTGCCTTTGCTACTAGAACCTTGCTCAATGCTTTCAATGATCAAATCATCACATGATGTAGCTATATCACACTTAACAACATGGTTAGTAGCATCATGTGTCTCAAGAGCAAGTTCATTAGCAACCACAAGACTATCATAGTCAATTTTTAATGTGGTGTATTTGTCTTTTAGATAGCTATGTCTAGTGATGAGCTCATCATGCTTCTTCTCAAGTTTATCATGTTGATCTTTAAGCTCTTTGTTAGAGATTTTGAGCTCCTTGAGAGTGGAAGACATAATTTCATTTTGATCTCTAAGCTCACCACTAGTCTTTTGAGCATTTTCAAGCTTGGATGAGAGTGATTCATTTTCATTTTGAAGATCATCATTTTCACTTCTAGTCCTTCTTATGATTTTAGTGTATTTGTTTAGCAATTTTACAAGTTCATCATAAGAAGGTGCATCAAATTCATCATCACTATCACTATCATCATCATCATCACTATCATGGTTTTGTACCTTACGTTCACCCTTGGCCATAAGGCATAGGTGAGTAGTGGACGATGATGGTGAAGAAGGCGGTGAAGGTGGTGGTGAAGATGTCGGTGAAGATGATGGTCCCATCACAAATGCGGCGACCTTCTCTTTCTCATCATCGCTCTCATCTTCGGAGGAGCCACAAGATGATTCAATGTCGGTGAGCCAATCACCAACAATATAAGCCTTTCCACCCTTCTTCTTGTAGAACTCCTTCTTCTTGCCATCCTTCTTCTTGTATGGCTTGTTCTTCTTCTTCTCATCTTCTTCATCACTTGAATCATTTTTCTTGCCCTTGTTCTTGTTCTTGAACTTGTCTTTTGGTGGTCTAGGGCATTGATGAGCTAGGTGGCCAAGTTCACCACAATTGTAGCAATCCATCTCCGAGATGGGCTTTCTCTTGCTACTTGTGAAGAATTTCTTTTTCTTGCCATCGAACTTGATGCCACTCTTGTTGAGCTTCTTTAGCATCTTGGTGGTCTTCCTCACCATGAGTGCAAGTGATTCATCATCGATATCACTTTCACTTGAGCTTTCTTGCACGATCATGGCTTGGCCCTTCTTCTTCTTGTCATGGCTAGCTTTGAAGGCCAAGTCTTTCTTCTTGGAAGATGATGAGCCCTCTTCCGGAGTGATGTGCATGTACATCTCATGAGCATCGATCTTCCCCAATACTTGTGTTGGAGTTGCGGTGGAGAGATCACTTTGATGAAGCACGGTGACAATGTGACCATACTTCTCAACGGGAAGCACACTCAAGATCCTCCTTGCAACATCCGATTGACTCATTTGAGTGAGCCCAAGAGCATTGAGGTCCTCTACAAGAACATTCAAGCGAGTGTACATGTCATTAGCACTTTCTTTTGGAAGCATCTCAAAAGAATTAATCTTCTTTAAAGCAATATGATAGCGTTCCTCACGCTCACTCTTAGTTCCCTCATGGAGAGCACAAAGATTTTGCCACAAATCATGAGCGTTCTTTGCATTACGCACACGATTGAAGATATCTTTGCCTAAGCCCCGGTAGAGTGCATTTTTGGCCTTTGCATTCCACCGGTCGTACTTCTCCTCGTCACCCGTGGGGTTTGCGGGATCCTTGATAGCGGGAAGCCCTTCGGTTGCGGCTCTAAGGCACCCGACATCTATGGCTTCGAGATGCGCCTCCATGCGGATTTTCCAATATGGAAAATCATCCCCCTCAAAGGTGGGAGGTGGTCCTTCCCCGTTAGACATCTTGCTCTAGGTGGTAAAGCCTAAATTAGGAGCAACACGGCTCCGATACCAATTGAAAGGATCAAGATGCCCAAGAGGGGGGGTGAATTGGGCTTTTCTAAAAATTAATTGCAAGAATTAAGTCCTACAAGCCGGAATTCACCCCTAGTGCCTACTTGTGTTCCTAGAGAGTCTACCGTTAAAAAGTTTTGCACCCTAGTTTTCAATCCTAGTCTAGCATGGCAATTCTAGGAAAGTAAAACAAGCAATGAATGTAAATACGAGAAAGTAATTGCTTGAATGTAAAGGGGCAAGGAACACGGCGATGTTTTTCCGAGGTATCGGAGAGTCGCCACTCCCCACTAGTCCTCGTTGGAGCACCCGCGCAAGGGTGCCGCTCCCCCTTGATCCGCGCAAGGATCAAGTGCTCTCTACGGGTTGATTCTTCGACACTCCGTCGCGGCGAATCACCCAAAACCGCTCACAACTTGAGTTGGGTCATCCACAAGCTCCGCCGGATGATCACCAAACTCCCAATCACCACCAAGCCGTCTAGGTGATGGCGATCACCAAGAGTAACAAGCTAGAACTCTCACTTGACCACAACGAGCCCAAATGAGGAGATGGATGTACACTTGCTACTCTCTAATCACTAGTGAGGAATCTCAAACTTTGATTCTCAAATCTCTATCCTCACTAGAGCTCTTGCACTCCCTTGCACTCTAAAGGGTTTTCTCAGATGTTTGAATGAGCAAGAGACCTCTAAAAGAGGTGGAGGGGTTGTATATATACACCCCTCAAAGAAAACGAACCGTTACTTTCTGACACGGGGTCACCGGACGCGCCGGTGCAACACACCGGACGCGCCGGTCGCCCGTAACGGTCAAAACGCGATTTTGAAAACGAACCACCGGACGCGCCGGTCAGGGGTGACCGGACGCGTCTGACGTGCAAGGGTGCTTACTGTACTCGCACCGGACGCGAGGCCGCGTCCGATGCCTGAAGACCGGACGCGTCCGGTCCTCTCTGGACCTTACTGGACTCGCACCGGACTCGCCGATCAAGTCCAGGTCGCGTCCGACGGGCGTTCTCTCTGGAGTGACACGTGTCAGCCACTGACCACCGCGTCCGGTCCTCGCGAGGACCGCGTCCGGTGGTCAAGGCCGAAACCCTAGCGCAGAGCGTACTCACCGGACGCGTCCGGTGCTCCCGAAGAGCGCGTCCGGTGACTGGAAAATAGCCCGAAACTTCTCGAAACGCGTCGCAACTTCAACCAAGTTGCTTCCAACTGAACTTTGAGCTATTCTAGGGTTGCCTAGCGCCAAGTTTAACAAGTGTGCACCACACCTAAACATAGGACTCGCCTAGGTCAAGCTACCCATTCATGCCCCCCTTTATAGTATGGCCAAAAGAGAAAAACGAAGATCCTAACGACTATTCCGAATGAGTCTCAACTCCTCGACATCCGGAACTAACCGTCCTTAATCTTGACGTCACTCTTTTGAAAACCGAAACGATTTCCATCAAGGGACATGAGTACCACAGTGCTCAAAGCAGTTATCACCTCCATGACCTAACTTACCAAGTTTCTGCAAAACACACGTTAGTCATGGTAATAAAGTGTTGTCATTAATTACCGAAACCAAACCTTGGGGCCTAGATGCTTTCACCGCGCTCGCACGCTCGGCGGGAGGGAGAGCGAACCCCGAACCCCATACTACCGTTCAAACACCACCGCCTTCGTAAATGTGCTAACACCACCAAGTGTACACCATCAATGTGCATGTGTGTTAGCATTTCACAAACATTTTTCAAGGCGTTATGTTGGCTCTCAACTAGATCCTAATGCATATGCTCAAGACATTGATCTAGTGGCACTTGATTCCCGAGCTAACCGTGATTGCCCCTCTTGATAGTCGGCTATGTATCCTAAATCCGGTCAATCACTTCTCTACTCATCTTAGACCGGCAAAAGGAAAACCCTATGGTTATACCTTTGCCTTGCGCTCTTAGATCCTTCTCTTCCACTTGATCATCATGTCTATCATATTATGTGCGTCTCCACCATGATCTTGCTCATCATTTCATGCACCAAATCATGTGGTCTTGTGGCCATCTCTCCATGCCATTTCCACCTCCATCACATGTTGCTTATGCCTAGCTTAATCACACTTGATACAATAGCATTAGCAACTTGGTGTCATTAATTACCAAAACCAAACTTGGGCTTTCAGAGTCCCCTCGCCGATCCGGAGGCGGATGCAGGCGGCGCGGCCGGCAGCTCGTCCATCTCGTCGCCGGGCCAGACGGCCAGTAGCCGCACCGGCACCCCGTGAACATGTCCCGCCGCGCGAGCGCGGCCCGGGACCGGTGCTCCGAGCTGGAGCGCCTCATCGCCGGCCGCGCCCGCTCGGGAAGCCTCGGCCTCGACGACGCACTCAAGCTGTTCGACGAGCTGCTGCCACACGCCAGGCCCGCCTCGGTGTTCGCCTTCAACCACCTCCTCAACGTTGTTTCTCGCGCCTGGGGCTCCTCCTCCACCTCGGAGCTCGTCGTCTCCCGCTTCAACCGGATGACCCGCACCTGTGGCGGCAACAAGGTGCGTCCGGATCTTTGCACGTACAGCATCATCATCGGCTGCTTCTGCCGCCTGGGCCGCCTGGAGCTTGGTTTCGCTGCATTTGGCCTCGTCCTTAAGACGGGCTGGAGGGTGAATGGCGTAGTCATCAGCCAATTGCTCAAAGGGCTCTGTGACATGAAGAGGGTGGATGAGGCCATGGACGTGTTGCTCCGACGGATGCCTGAGTTCGGCTGTACGCCCAATGAATTTTCCTACGCCATACTTCTCAAGGGCTTCTGCAATGAAGGGAGAGTTGAGGAGGCACTGGAGCTGCTCCACATGATGGCTGACGGTGGAGATACAAGCTGCCCACCAGGTGCGGTGTCGTACAGCACCGTCATCAACGGTTTCTGTAGAGAGGGTCAAGTGGACAAGGCTTACAGCCTATTTCTTCAAATGTCGGATCTGGGAATTTCGCCTGATGTTGTGACATACACGACGATAATCGATGGTCTGTGCAAAGCTCAAGCAGTTGACAGGGCTGAGGGTGTCCTTCAGCAGATGATCTGTAAAGGTGTTAAGCCAAATACTCAGACATATAATTGTCTAATCCATGGATATTGCTCTATGGGGCAGAGGAAAGAAGCGGTTCGAGTGCTCAAAGAAATGTCTGCACATGGTCATCAGCCAAATGTTGTTACTTACAGTTTACTGCTTGACTATCTTTGCAAAAATGGAGAATGCACAGAAGCTAGAAAGATTTTTGATTCTATGATTAGGAAGGGCATAAGACCCAATATAATTACCTATGGCATTCTCCTTCGTGGATATGCTGCCAAAGGAGCTCTTGCTGATACGCAGAACCTCCTAGACTTGATGATTGGAAATGGTATTTCACCTGACCATCACATTTTCAACATAGTGTTCTGTGCATATGCTAAAGGTGGTATGATAGATGAGGCAATGCGTATTTTTAATGGAATGAGTCAGCAAGGACTGAGTCCTGGTGCATTCGACTATGGAGCATTAATAGACTCACTGTGCAAGGTCGGCAGAGTGGACGATGCTATGCTTACATTCAATCAGATGGTAAAAGAAGGAGTGACTCCAAACATCGTTGTTCTTAACTCCCTAACTTATGGACTGTGCAGCATTGACAAATGGGAGGAGGCTGAGAAATTACTCTCTGAAATGTTGGATCAAGGAATTCGTCCTGACATAGTATTCTTCAGCACAATAATGTGTAACCTATGTAAAGAAGGACGGATCATGGAAGCCCAAAGTGTTATTGACTTGATGGTACATGTAGGTGTGAAGCCTGATGTTATCTCATATAATATATTAATAGATGGCTACTGCTTAGCTGGTATGATGGATAAAGCCATGAAGTTACTTGATGTTATGGTCTCTGCTGGCCTAAAACCTGATGTTTTTTCCTATAATACTTTGCTTCATGGCTATTGTGGAGCTGGCAGGATAGATGATGCATTTAGACTTTTCCGAGAAATGTTGAGGAACAATGTAAGGCCTGGAGCTGTCACTTATAACGTGATACTGCATGGCTTATTTCAGTCCAGGAGATTTTTTGAGGCAAAGGAACTCTATCTCAAAATGATCAAAAGTGGAACACAGTGGAACATTTGCACATGTAACGTAATTCTAAATGGGCTTTGCAAAAATAATTGTGTTGATGACGCATTCAGAATGTTTCAAAGCCTGTGTTCTAAGGATTTTCAACTTGACATTATTACTTTCAATATTATGATCAATTCTTTGCTCAAAGGTGGCAGAAAGGAAGATGCAATGGATTTGTTTGCTGCTATCTCTGCCCATGGTTTAGCTCCAAATATCGTGACATATCACATAATTATGGAACATCTTGTAAAAGAAGGGTTGCTAGAAGAGTTCGACAATCTGTTTTCAGCAATGGAAAATAGTGGTTGTGCTCCAAACTCACGCTTGCTAAATGCTCTAGTTAGGAGACTGTTGCGTAGAGGTGACATAAGCAGGGCTGGGGCTTACCTTTCCGAAATTGATGAGAAGAATTTGTCACTTGAGGCTTCCACTACGTCCTTGCTAATATCACTTTTTTCAGGAGAGGAATATCAGCACCATGTGAGGTCCCTGCCTAAAAAGTACCATTTTCTTGAGAAAGTAAAGAAATGAGCATTATTTCAGATGAATTCAATTATCTTCTGTGCCAATACATCTTTTGGTGACATGTAATTTGGCCGGAGTGCTTTGTCAGTTTCATGCTCTAGTTTATTAGTCAGCTTCCTGGCCCTCTTTGTTTGATGAAATCCTCTAGAGAAATGTTATCTTGTTTTTTCAGTTTCGAATTGAGCCCCAGGTAAAGCTATCTTGTTTTCAGTCCTAGTTATGTTATAGCAGAAAATAATTTGCGAATTAATGGCTACCACATAAGGTTTGCATTTTCTTGCATAATCATGCCCAGGTGTAAAATCAAATCATCTAAATGTCCTGATCCGTTGGTTGGTTAGCAGCATTTGCTGCGTGTAATTCCATGCATCTGGTTCAAGAGATCAGCAGCAAACTCCAAAGTGGATGCATTACTGATTGTTTGGTATGTAATGATGATACTGGAATACCAAACTTAATACTCATTTATCTTCTACAATGCTAATTACTTAGATGTTTTGAAAGTATTGATATTATATTCTTACAGTGGGCTGAGCTCCAGTGGTGCCAATAGACTGACAGCACGAAGCGATCCTGTATCAATGTGATTGTGACCATCAGTCTGGTGCTCTATGTAATTGCACGTTGCAAACTGTGAATTTTGCAACCAATTATTCATCATGGCTCTTAGCCTGCTTAGTTCTGTTTTCTGTATTGCTTCTCTCCATATAGTTACCAATCCTGCTACCGAGTTTCAGCTAAAGATGACAACTTCAATTGATAGTTCATTGACGGACTGAAAATGTAAGTCATCAGGCACGCACAAAATTAAACCACGAGCATGGAAGTCGAGCCATTGAGCAACAATTGTACAGCTTAGATAGAAATTCTTGAATCACATGCACCTCGTAACTGCAGTGAGCTTCAGTTAAAAGCACCCCCACTTTCGCAGCTACACATTTACATCATTCGTTATAGCCAACCCTAGCTAGGTACACTGCCAATGCCAATTCCAATAACCTCTACATGAGCCATACAACTATACAAGTTGCCTTCACCACACAAAGCTATACTACCACTGACCAGCTCAGCTATTCACTAACTTCACCATATGCAAACACGACGCAGCAGGGTGGTACGCAGCTTCCTGCAAACAACACCCATGATCCAAAAATGTGTTTCGCCACTCTGGCATCCTAACATAATCGGTATGTGAAACAGCAGCTGTCATCGCCAGGATGACTATGAAGCTTGTTTTGTCATGATGATCCACTGCTGAAGACATCTCCCTCTTCAGTGTTCAGTGTCCTAGTGCCAGCAAGGGAAGTATTCTGTCCCATCTTCTTATGCCTCCTCATGACAAGGGCGTAGAGAAGTTCATTCCAGGTATCTGGGACTCCAGGAAGGCACCAGTGGCTGCAATCCTGTTTGTAGCGGGGCACAGGTCCTGAAGGGCTCAGGTATACTGAGAGGTGACCATCTTTTCTCTGAGCTGTCATTCTCGTCACATTAAGCAGGTCTAAACCAACCAACTTGGATCCGAGATTGCTCCCTAGAAAATCATCCACAGGTTGAAGCAAGTCAGCCCATTCATCCAGGGACTTCACTGGCGTCACATCTGGAAGAGTTTCTAAGTGACAACTCCCGCCAGTATTCCAGTCACCACCTCTGCAGACCATATACAGATTGCTCTGGTTAAAGAGGCGATTTAACATATCACTAAAAACATATCTTACTCATGTACATCCATGGATTTTTCAATAGAGCGAAGAAAAAGAAATAAAGGCATGCACTGTTAGGCCTCAATCACTTTTTGCAATAAGATGATTTAAGTTTAGAATATATATAAATGATCTCAAACATTGCCAAATAATTATAAAAGAAACAGATGAGAAGAGTGATCACTTGTAAGTAGGTGATTACAGACCTGAAATGCACAGGAGCATATGTACGGTAGATGACATGGGTCTTGCTTGTGTTAACTTCTTTGTGAAGCCAATCGGACAATGTCTGTATCGACCTTCTGTAAGCATCTGCAACAGTCATGCCCATTTTGACCTCATCTCCTACTTGAAAGAAGGCACCCCTGATAAAAAGAAAAACAAAACAGCAAGTCAGCAAACCTAGCTTCAAATGGGCATAAGATTCAACTGTGGCGATCAGAATTGTAACACCATCCCAGCATGCCATATTCTTAGTAATTTCAGGATATAATCTTCTCCAAGAGTATATGCATGAATATACGTCATCGCCAGATGATGTGGATAACTAGACGCTGAATCTTTTAGGAAACAAAAGTTGAAAGGTGAATCTCTTAAACACGGTGATCACATTTCAACTAATCAAAACAATATTGCAAAAAATCTTTAAAACATATAGCTACTTCTGACATGAGAACTAGCTGAATGCAAAATCAGTGTGATACAAAGTTATGCTTACCCCCTGATTGTTTTCTCATTGTTCCACCAATGCCCAGTGTTGAAGATCAATACATCAGCATCCTTCCACTTACCCCGGTCAGACATCCAATCCATTGCATCCACTCGAATAGTGTACCTAACAATCTCAGGGGCTCCTGCTGGTGGACGGCCTTGAAGGACTATAAAAGGGGATCTGTAGTACTCCACAGTGCAATTGTAGTCTCTAAAGTTGAAAATCAAGAAACCCATGTGCTTTGTGATGGGACTCCCATTAACTTCATAGATAGAGCTCTTGTTATGAACGGCACTAGAGAGCATACAAAGTAGAGACTCCCATTGGTTCCTTCCAATTGAATCACCAACAAAAACTACTCTTTTGTTTCGTAGCTTCTCCAGCATGCTTGTGGCATCAAATCTAACAAATCAAAGAAAGAATATGACCAAGTCAGAGAAAAAGAATATCGATTATGCTGGAGTGGTAATACATAACTCCGCCTATGTTGACTGGAAGACTTTCTTAAGTCGTCTCAACATAGCCGGTCCCAAGCCCGGGTAAAGGAGGAGGGTGTGTTAAGGTCTGGCGAACCAACAATAAAAAAAAACAGCCACTCTCATGGATTTAAAACCCACAAGAGATTCGTTGGGGCGTAACCCTCTTAGCGACGTGCTACATCGGAACCCGGGTGTGGTGTTAAATGGGCAAGGGCCGGGTCGTCATCCCCTTAGTGGCGCGTCGTATCGTGATCCGGGTACGATGAAAAATGAGCAAGGGTCGGGTCGTCGCAACCTTAGTGGCGCGCTACATCTACGCCCGGGTGTAGTGAAAAATGAGCAAGGGTCTTCGCACTTCCCTCGACGGGTGCGAAGGGTAAGGAAGCTAGCCGAGCCAACTAGGATTCGTCTAGGTAGCTGGAACGTAGGGTCCCTAACGGGTAAGCTAAGAGAGCTAGTCGATGCAGCAATTAGAAGACGTGTAAATATTCTATGCGTTCAGGAGACTAAATGAAAGGGCCAGAAGGCGAAGGAGGTGGAGGATACGGGCTTCAAACTTTGGTACACGGGGACAACATCGGGTAGGAATGGTGTAGGCATCTTGATCGATAGGAGCCTTAAGGATGGAGTCGTTGATGTTAGGAGGCAAGGCGACCGAATTATCTTGGTCAAGCTAGTAGTTGGAGATTCGGCTCTAAATGTGATCAGTGCCTATGCCCCTCAGGTAGGTCTTAGCGAGGGCACCAAGAGGCAGTTTTGGGAAGATCTTGATAGCATGGTTAGTACCG
Organism: Saccharum spontaneum; assembly: GCA_022457205.1. Classification (NCBI taxonomy): domain Eukaryota; kingdom Viridiplantae; phylum Streptophyta; class Magnoliopsida; order Poales; family Poaceae; genus Saccharum; species Saccharum spontaneum. Next base: position 7,036,914 of record CM039608.1, on the reverse strand, counting down.
TGCCTATCAGCGAGAAACTCTTTATAGGAGGAGACCTCAACGGCCATGTTGGTGCGACTAATGTAGGTTTCGAGCGGGTGCACGGGGGGTTCGGATATGGTAGTAGGAATCAAGAGGGGGAGGATGTTTTGAACTTCGCGCTGGCCTATGACTTGTTGATAGCGAACACCCTCTTTAGGAAGAGGGAATCTCATCTAGTAACCTTTCGTAGTGGACAACACTCGAGCCAGATCGACTTTATCCTTACAAGGAGGGAGGATAGACGTGCTTGCTTTGATTGTAAGGTGTTACCTGGGGAGTGTGTTGTCCCTCAACATAAGCTTGTGGTGGCGGACTTTCGCTTTCGGGTACGTGTCCACCGGGACAAACGGGCCAAGATTGCGAGAACGAAGTGGTGGAAGCTTAGAGGGGAAGCAGCGCAAACGTTTAAGGAGAGGATGCTAGACGAGGGGCCTTGGGAAGAAGGAGAAGATGCGGACGACATGTGGCTAAAGATGGCAACATGTGTCCGGAAGGTGGCTTCGGAAGTGTTTGGCGTGAGTAGGGGAGGCAAACGGGAAGCGAAAGACACATGGTGGTGGAATGACGAGGTGCAAAGGGCTATTAGGGAGAAGAAGGAGTGTTTCAAGCGTCTCCACCATGACAAGAGTGCAGCCAACATCGAGGGCTATAAAATAGCGAAGAGGGCTGCAAAGCGAGCTGTGAGTGTAGCAAAAGGTCAGGCGTATGATGGCCTTTATCAGCGGCTAGGCACGAAGGAAGGGGAGAAGGACATTTATAGGATGGCTAGAATCCGCGAGAGGAAGACAAGGGACATCAACCAAATAAAATGCATCAAGGATGGGACAGATCGACTTCTGGTGAAGGATGAGGAGATCAAGGACAGATGGAGAGAGTACTTCGACAAGCTGTTTAATGGGGAGAATGAGGGTCTTACCCTTGAGTTGGACGACTCATTTGACGATACCAACAGACGCTTTGTGAGGAGAATTCAGGAGGCAGAGACCGGAGAGGCTTTGAAGAGGATGAAGGGAGGTAAAGCGATGGGCCCTGATGGTATCCTCATTGAGGTGTGGAGATACCTAGGCGCCAGAGCGATAGTATGGTTGACTAAGCTTTTTAACCTTATTTTTCGATCTAACAAGATGCCTGAAGAATGGAGAAGTATATTAGTACCTATCTTCAAGAACAAGGGAGATGTTCAAAGTTGTACTAACTACCGTGAGATTAAGTTGATGAGCCATACGATGAAGCTCTGGGAGAGGGTTATCGAGCGTCGCCTAAGGAGAGTGACATATGTGACCCAAAATCAGTTTGGGTTCATGCCTGGTAGGTCGACCATGGAGGCGATTTTCTTATTACGACAATTGATGGAGAGATATAGGGAGCAGAAGAAGGACTTGCACATGGTCTTTATTGACCTCGAGAAGGCATATGACAAAGTACCGAGAAATGTCATGTGGTGGGCCTTGGAAAAGCACAAAGTCCCAACTAAGTACGTTACCCTCATCAAGGATATGTACAGGGATGTGGTGACGTTTGTCCGAACATGTTATGGCGACACCAGTGACTTTCCAATTAAAATAGGACTGCATCAGGGGTCAGCTTTGAGCCCTTATTTATTTGCTTTGGTGATGGATGAGGTCACAAGGGACATACAAGGTGGTATCCCTTGGTGTATGCTCTTTGCTGATGATGTGGTGCTAGTTGACGACAGTAGGGCAGGGGTTAATAGGAAGTTAGAACTATGGAGGCACACGTTAGAGTCGAAAGGGTTCAGACTTAGTAGGACTAAGACCGAGTACATGAGGTGCGATTTTAGCGCGACTAGGCATGAGGAGGGAGACGTTAGCCTTGATGGGCAAGTGGTGGCCAAGAAGGATACTTTTCGGTATTTAGGGTCGATGCTACAAAAGGACGGAGACATTGATGAAGATGTTAGGCATAGAATTTCAGCCGGCTGGTTGAAATGGCGTCAAGCTTCTGGCGTCCTCTGTGACAAAAGGGTGCCTCAGAAGTTGAAAGGTAAGTTCTATAGGACGGCGATTCGTCCGGCGATGTTATACGGTGCTGAGTGTTGGCCTACAAAAAGGCGACATGTCCAGCAATTGAGTGTAGCAGAGATGCGTATGTTACGTTGGTGTTGTGGGCACACAAGGAGGGATAGAGTCCGGAACGACGATATTCGGGATAGGGTTGGGGTGGCACCAATTGAGGAGAAATTGATTCAACATCGGTTGAGATGGTTTGGACATGTCCAACGGAGGCCTCCTGAGGCGCCGGTGCGTAGTGGAGTTCTAAAGCGGGCCGATAATGTAAAGAGCGGTAGAGGTCGACCTAAACTAACTTGGGACGAGTCCGTTAAGAGAGATCTTAAGGAGTGGAATATCTCCAAGGATTTAGCTATGGATAGGAGCGCTTGGAGATTGGCAATCAACGTGCCGGAACCGTGACCTCTTTTTGTCTCCCTTTATGTCTTTTTTGTGTCTCCCTGTTTCTCGTCTCTTTTGGGTTTCATCTCTAGCCTACCCCAACTTGCTTGGGACAAAAGGCTATGTTGTTGTTGTTGTTGTTGTTGGAGTGGTAATACAGATCTTCCGGATTGATCTTCAGTTATAAACCACAAGCACTAGAGAATCAGAGATTGAGATGATTCACAAGGCCACAAAACTATGAACCTGCTTGTACTAGAAAGAAATTGATGATAGGAAGCTATTCTTCTGAAAATGTTGTAAATTGCCCACCGAGATTACTGTAGTTCCACTTTAAATTCTTTATCACAATCAGTAGGTATAATCTTTCAGTTTCAGAACATCCTAAACATGCAAAACAATCCAACAAAATGTCACAATCAGCAGTACAAACTGAAGGCATGCTCATGCCCAATTAAGGGTGGCAGATGCAAAAAAGTGGCACAATCCGTTGCGAGTTAGCTATTCCTGGAGACAAATGAGTCAACATCTCTAGCACTGTTGGTAGCACCATGCAACAAACACCATCAATTCTTATTGTTAGCTTGTAAATATAGTGCGGTTGTAAAGGTGGCATTAGATTTTGGTTCATTTCAGAACTAAGGTACATAAGCAACAAACCGTTGTGCCAACAAAGGCAACTGAACATAATCACCACCCACTAATATGATTTATAGTGAACAATGATGGTTCAAGAAATAGCATCAAGAGACCACCCTCCAACCACAGGTTGCAAGATGGAAACAGCATGACAGGCTGCATAACTAAACAACACTTTCCCTCAAAAAAGAAAACTAAACAATACTAGCAAATATTTCTTCCCACATTCCTAGGACTAACCATATTTGTTGACCGAGTGGCAGGCAACGGGCATCGGGTTTCCAATCTTGCTACGTACTAGTCCCAAGGTGAGGTGGTGGTCTAGAGCGTCCTATATTTTATATACTCCAATGATCTAATTTAAGTTTCGCAACGCGCATCAACTAATCCACATCACTCTACATCTCATCATCTCATCTCATTAAAGTATGTCATTGTCTAGGATTTTTTTTTTTCTTAGACCTTGAAAGAGAGTGTCCTTGTCTAGAACCTTTTTCTTAGACGTTGAAAGACTGCAGTAGCAGTGTCAAATTTAGACTGGTTCAAGATTGAACAAACACTGCACGGAAGTTGAAAGTTTGAAGTAGCAGCGCCAAATTTAGACTGGTTCACGATTCAATCAACAACAACAACAACAACAAAATGCACGGAGATAGTAGTATGCCCACGCACGCTTCTTCCGCTCTGACAAGCTTAGCAAACCAATCTCCAGATTCTGGAGATGGCGGACATGGAACGCGCCTGAAGCAAGGAAGAAGATAGCAGCAGATCGAAGCAACGAAACCGAACCTGGGGAGATGGCAGCGCGACGGCTGCCAGCGCCACTTGGTGTAGGACGCGTCGGGGCGGCCGTTCTCGGCGCAGCGGAAGCCGACGTCGAGGAACGGGCAGTCCCTGGAGTCGTAGAGCGGGTATCCGCCGCCGCCGGCCCAGACCCACTCCCCGTCGAACAGGTCGCACTCCTCCTCCTCGTCGCCACCACTCCCCGCCGATGCAGTAGCTGGCGCGGAGACGGGCCGCTTGTCCACATCCACCGCCGCATCCGCCGCCGCCGCCGCCGCTGCCGCGATGGAGACCCCGCCGGCCCAGAGCCTCCCGTGCGTGGACACCAGCGCGGCGGCCGAGCAGCGGAGCGAGGCGGCGCAGAGCAGGAGCAGCAGCAGCGCGGCGGCCGCCGCGGCCAGCCCCGCCACCGCCAGCTCGGCCTTGTCCAGCCGCCCCTTGGCCGCCCGCCGCAGCAGGCGCTTCACGGGCGAGCCCAGCAGCATTGCCGCCGCCTGCGTGCCTGCCTGCCTCCGGGGATGAAGCGTCCGGTAACTGAAATCCCGCGGCAGGAGGGAGGGCCCCTGCCTGGAGCGTCGGCAACTGGCGTGCCGTGCCCAGTGGGTGGTCCGAGGAGAGCGGTGCGGGTCCGGGACCGGGACGGGCGGTGCGGTGCGGCCTGCGGTGTGGGGAAGTAGAGAGGAGAGGGTGGCGGCGGGCGGAGGCGGAGGTGGAGCCGTGGAGGTGGGGGCGCCGCCCGGATTTATGAGACGGCGATTGGAAGTGGGGCGAGCGAATCGGTTGCTGCTTTGCTTCCTTCGTTATGTAAAAAAATAATAATATAATAATGGTTTTTCAATCTGTGATTGGAAATCCAGGTGTTAATTATACTTGATCATTTGGTAGTACTCCCTCCGTCCATAAAAACATGCAATTCTCACTTTTCGAGAAGTCAAACAATTTCAACTTTGACTAAATTTATATAAAAAAATATTAATATTTATGATACAAAATAAGTATCATTAGATTAGTTATAGAATATATTTTTATAATAAATTTATTTGAAGACATAAATGTTAATACTATTTGCTATAAACTTGGTCAAACTTGAGTCAGATTGACTGACACGCATTCCATAATTGCATCTTTTCTCCGACGGAGGAAGTAATAATGGCTGCGCTGTCATTTTCCCTTACTGCAGTTAATGATCACGGTTATGGTTAGTGAGCTGCACTTTTCTTTTCTTTTCTTTTTTTCTTTTCTTTTTTCTTTTCTTGTTACCTTTACCATTGTACAGTAACCGCGCGGCAAGCGTGGTAAGCCATCATCCAACTTTGCAAACCATTGTACAGTAGTGCTGCAGTAGGGCGCGTAAAGAACGGGGAAGGAAGCAGTGAGACTTGGGCAGTTGGACCTTCTTCGTTGGGCAGATGTTTTTTTTTAAAAAAAAAAGAAAAAAAGATATATCAGCTAGTACTCCCTTCATAAAGAAAAGACTATTTTTCAAGAAATCAATCAATTTCAAACCTAACTGAATCTATAAAAAATCTCCTATTGCATTAACATTTATGGTAGCAAATATATTTTTATAGTAATCTATCTCGAGAAAATTTGACTTAGTTGATAGAGTATGGTCCTGTTTGAATTGTTTTGTTTATTGGTGGAGTAGTTTTTTTCTTCGACTCCACAAACAGCTTTGCTTGTGGAGCCGAAACTGTATATTGATAAAATATTACATAAAACACATAAAAATGGTGAAGGTTCATAATATCTTTATCATTTTTTTCTTTTTTCTTTTCTTTTTATCGTTCATTTATTTACGTCCTCTCTCTCTATTATCATCTTCCTCGCCGCCCCTGGGCCCACCTTCTATCGTTGCCCACTTCCTCCTGCACCCCTCCTCGCACTGGCCATGCCGGCACCAATGCAAAGTGTTCACGGGGCAAATCCGACCATGACCATGTTAGGCCCACCGGAGCGAGAGCTATGAAAAGATTCTTGCAGCTTCACCAGCGAAGCGGAGCTGGTGAGGAACTGTTTGGTTCGTGTGGAGAGTTGCTAGTGGACTGGCTCGTGGAGCTGCACAAAACGCCCAATCTAATCTAGCATGTCATGTTAAATATTACAGTGGTTTTTTTGGAACGTGTAACCAGGTATTGAAAACATAATTAAAGCGTCTACGTATTTTGTGCTGGAATCTATTTGACCAATAGTTAATCTAGTCACATGAAAACTTGAAAAGTTCCTTTTAGTGGCTGGTTGATTATAAAACTGTCTGGTTGAAAAGTTCCTTTTGGTCGTTGTGATTTGTCGTTGGTGACTTGTGTTACCGCACCAAGTTTGGAATGACGGCATCGATTTGTTAGTTAGTTAGTTAGTTATAGGAGTTCTTTGCTTTAGGGAGGCAAGCAACGAATGATGTGTGTCAACAAACTGTCAAGATTGCACCGTAACAAGCAAACGGCAGGGGAAGGCCAGCAAGGAAGGAATGATGATGATGATGATGATGATGATAAGTAAGGCGGTGGTGGTCTGTGCTTAGGACCGTAGTAGTACGCAAGCCAAGCAAGCAAGACAACGACCCTTCTTCCTTTTCAGCAGCGGGGGTGTGGCCGTGTGGGTGGGCTACAAGGGCAGGACCAACGTTCTGCAGTGCCCCAAACACCATATCGACGGAGCAGCGTAGCGAGGCAGTTAATCTTCCATCGTCAGCATTAAAAGAGCAGCCTCAAATTTCAATTATATATTAATATATTATGTTGCATTGGACCACATACTCGGTGGATGTAGGAATCACTCTTGCGCTTCAATGCACGGAGCAGCGTAGCGAGGCAGTTAATCTTCCATCGTCAGCATTAAAAGAACAGCCTCAAATTTCAATTATATATTAATATATTATGTTGCATTGGACCACATACTCGGTGGATGTAGGAATCACTCTTGCGCTTCAATGCTTGCTTTGGTGTTGTCTTCGTCTTTTTGTCAAACGAGACCAACGTTGCTTCTGTAGAGTCTCTGTACTCTGCGAGAGCACTAGCACAAATGACATGGATACGCAGAGCCGAGGTGGAGCTTGGGGCAGCACACCAGGTCGGCACGTTGGGCAAGCCCTGAGGGCCCCAACGCATCTTCGCAAAAATTTTTAAGATTTCTCGTCACATCGAATGTTTGAACACATGCACGGAGCATTAAATATAGACAAAAAAAACTAATTACATAATTTGGTAGAAAACCACTAGACGAATTTTTTGAGCCTAATTAGTTTATGATTAAACATTAATTGATAAATACAAACGAACATGCTACAACTGCTACAGTCAAAAAATTTCGCGACCTAAACACACCCCTAGGCACAGGCACAAGAAATCGGACTCCTGGGGTCCTTGTCTGACTTCTGAGTTGGCTGGCAGTCACCACAAACAGGCCCTGAATGCGGCCGTGCCGGCACTGCGAGGCTATGTAGGAGTCATGCTGAGATCGACTAGTCTGGCCTAGGGCCCAGGGAGACTTTGGCCCTCGTTTAGTTCCCGAAATATTTTAGGAAATGTAACTGTAGCGTCACTGTAGCACTTTCATTGTTATTTAGTAATTATTGTCCGATCATGGCCTAACTAGACTTAAAAGATTTGTCTCGTCCATTTCGTCTAAACTGTGCAATTAGTTTTATTTTTTATCTATATTTAATGCTTCATACATGTGTCTAAAGATTCGATGTGACGGGAATCTGAAATATTTTAGGAAATATTTTGGAAACTAAACAAGGGCTTGGCCGTTGGATCTTCTTCGTTCTGTAGATAGTTTTTTTAATAAAAAAAGATGTAGCCGCTTACATATTTATTATCCTGATGAAAAGACTAGTATAGCATTACTCCCTCCATTAAAAAAAGTCATTTTTCAATAAATCAATCAATTTCAAACCTAACTAAATCTATAAAAAATATTTATACTAACATTTATGGTACCAATTGTATTTTTATACTAATCTATTTGGAGAAAATTTGACTTAGTTGAAACATAAAATTACACTTTAGACGGATAGAGTATGGATTTGTTTGGTACAATTTTGTTTATTGGTGGAGCAGGTTTTTTTTGTGCTTCGGCTCCACAAACACCTTCACTAGTGGAGCTGAAATTTATTTTGGTAAAATAATGAATAAAATATACGAAAACAGTGAAATGCCCATAATACATTTATCTTTTTCTTTCTTATCTCTTTCTATTTTCCTTTTCTCTTCTTTTTTTCCTTCGTTTGTTTCCTTCCTCACCCTCTATTGTCATCTTCCTCCCATCGCCCATCATCTTCTCTGTCCCCCTTCGGACCACCTCATCTCACCATCCTTTTCCTCCTCCATCCCTCCCTGTGCTGGCAATGTCCGTGCCAGACACGTTCAAGGGGCACATTAAATCTGACCATGACTGTGTTGACTCTATTGGAGCGAGGGACAACTCTCTCTCTCTCTCTCTCCACGCTTCTTTCGGCGGGTTTCTCGCGGAAGTGGAGGTAGCGAAGGACTATGCACACATAGAGCTACTAGTGGAGTGGCTCGTGGAGCTGCATAAAACATCCAATCTAACCCAGCATATCACGTTAATTATTACAGTGTTTTTTAGAACGTGTAACCACGTATGTAGCCAAAATATAATGCGTCTGTGTATTTTAAAATCTATTTGACAAATAATTAATCTTTTTTTTTCTGAGACGAGACAAATGTTTAATCTAGTCACATGAAAAGTTCCTTTTAGTGGCTGGTTGATTATAAAACGTACTAGGGTAACTAACGATTCAAAACGGAAACTAATTAACACGGCGGTGCTGTTGCTAGTCTCGAGTATATATTTGCATTGCATTTCTTTGGCTGGTGTAACTTGTCGTTGGTTGCTTGTGACACCGCGCCAAGTTTGGAATGACGGCGTCGATTTGTTAGTTAGTTAGTTATTAGTTAGCTACAGGAGTTTTTTTTTTTTTTTTGCTTTGGGAGGCAAGGAACGAATGATGTGTGCCCAGTTTGAAACGGTACGGAAGGCAATCAAGGAAGGAATGATGATAAGTAGGGCGGTGGTGGTTTTGTGCTTAGGAGGAGGAGTACGCAAGCCACCGAGCGAGCGTTCGGTCGGGCGGCGTATATGATGGCTGATGATACGAAATGGGACCAATACCGTACGTGCAACTACGATGAAATAAGATATGTATCACCTTACAGTAACTTGTAACTTAGGGTGTGTATAGGGTGTGTTTAGTTCCCCGTTTCACTTAAAAAATTTTAGGTTTTCATCCATCATTTTGTAGAATAGAATTAAACACCATACAGAACTTATGGCAAAATGGTATTCATTCTCCATTTTGGATTTTGGCCTCAAGAGTACCAAAAAAACCCAAAAAGCCCTCACCCACCCCATGAAAAATTTGGCATTTTGGATGAAACTAAATACACCCATGAAAATTTTGACATTTTACATTTCATCATTTCAAAATAGTTGGCATTTTGCATTCCATGGATAACTAAACATAGCCTTAGTTCCCCATTTCACCAAAAAAATATGGGTTTTAGCTCATCATTTTACAAAATAGAACTAAACACCATGCAAAATTTTTGACAAAAATGTATTCATTCTCCATTTTAGATTTTGACAGCAAGAGGAAAAAAAAGCCAAAAAGCAAAATAGCTCTCACACACCCCATAAAAAATTGATATTTTGAATGAAACTAAACACACCCATAAACATTTTGACATTTTGCATTTCATCATTCCAAAGTAATTAGTATTTTGCATTTTACATTTTATGAGAACTGAACACAGCCTTTTAACTGTAAAATATAAGGAATTTTCACGAAACTCACCCGTCAGCACGTACGTCCTGCGGCACAACCGCACAATAATGGCCCTTTTCTTTTTTTTTAGCTTCGTTCACCGTCGGTGGTCGTGATGTCGCGAGTATCCTCGCTGCTGGTGGGCCCGATCGCTGAGGCCAGTTTTAGTTGAGGCTTGTTTAGTTTTAAAATATTTTGTGAAAAAATAGTAGATTTTCCGTCACATTGAATCTTCAGCATTAAATATAGATAAAAATAAAACTAATTACACAGTTTAGATGAAATGGACGAGACGAATCTTTTAAACCTAATTAAACCATGATTGGATACTAATTACTAAATAACAACAAAAAATACTACCGTAACATTTCGTAAAATATTTCAGGAACTAAACTAGCTCTCGGGTACTACTCGTCTCGTGGATCGTCGATTATGGAGCGTCCAGCGTCCACTCGACTGTCGGCGCTAACAACTCCACGAGACACAACATCTCCCCTTCGTTCGTTCACATGTTAGTGCAACACTGTTGGCGTCGGTCCAGACTCCACAAGTCCAGAGTTCGTCGTAATAAGCTGCTGCTGCCACACAGCCAAGCTTGATACACCAATAATCTATTGTACGGCACTCATGGGACATGCATATAGTTCAACGTTTCGGATACAGCAGCCTGTTCGTTTCGCTGGTTTATTGTGGCTGAAAGTACTGTTTGCTGGTTTGTTGTGAGAGAAAAACACTGCTGGATGACTGTTGATTCCGCTGAATAGCTCAAACGAACAGGGTGCAGACTAGTAGACGTTTCTCGTAACGTGTTAAACCAGTCTATTTGAAAATAATATATCAGTATATTTGAAATATTCATATTTCAAAATACACCCTTTGTTAAAAAAATATATAGTTCTAAAATACCCATTTGTTCTAAACTATAAGATGTTTTGTATTTAGAAAAGTCAAGACATCTTTATAATTTAGAATAGGGGAGTATTATCTAAGGCACCTTTGAAATGTAGGAATTTTATAGAGCCGGAATCAAATAGACATTTCACATAAATCAGTTCATTTTGATAGAAAAAACATATGGAGTAAGAATCTTTTCTGTGTTCCAATTGAGACCTTGGTCAAACTATTAAAAACAATTGTAGACTAGTATTTAGTCAAGCCATCTAAAATTTGACTAAATATATAGGCAAAGTTATTATTAGCGCTTATCATACTAAAGAAGTATTATTAGACTCTAACCAAACCTACAATTGTATTATGTATGGGGTGGAAGTAGTATGTGAAGACAAATTGAACGTAGCTTACCTAGTTATGTTCCTTTGTGGCTGTCTATTTAGATTAAGTCCTCAATTTGATATGAGTGCATGTATTATTGAAATTTATATAAATAACTGTATATGTTGGAATTTTGTTTTGTTGCGTTTTTCTTATAACTCTATAAACAGCACGTGGGTTCAAACGAAATCAAGAGCAGACGAAACCACCCCACGACATGAGAACAAATTAAAATGCATCAATGGTCAGTGGGGAGAGAGAGGCAAGCAGTTGGGACCGTACGTCCGAGCCTGCTGGCTGGATTTTATAATCCCTGCCGATCGCTGCTTCTACCTATATTCATCCTGCTGGTCATCAAGATTCTCTACTCTATATTACTTTCTCCCGCACTCATTCATCCTCTATATCTCATCCTCTATTTAGTGGGACCCACATGTCATACTCTATTTGTATTTTAATCCCCACCCCCACCTCTCTCTCTATCCTCTCTCTCTTCTATCCTCTGCTCCTGACGGCGAGCGCGCGCGGGCTCCAGGCGTGGCCTCGGCGAGCGCGCGGGCTCCGGCGCGCCCCGGTGGCGGCTCGGCGGGCTCCAAGCGAGCGCGGGCTCCGGCGCGGCCCGGGGTCCTCTCGCGGGCGGCGCGGCGGCCCCAGCGGTGGCTCGGCGGGCTCCAGGCGAGCTCCGGCTCCGGCGCGGGCGCGGGGAGCGCCACCGCCTCCTCCGGCTCCGGCCTCCGCGCGGGCGGCGGCAGTCGCGGCTCCCATGGCGGCGCCGGCGGTCCTCTCCCTCTTCTCTCTCCGGCGGCAGCGCCACCCTCCTCTCCACCTCCACCTCCGCCTCCCTGTTCGCCCCTGCTCGCGCTCCGGCGCATCGACCCGGCACGCGGCGGCGCATTGACCCGGCACGCTCCGGCCCCAGCTCGCCCTCCATCGCCCCTCCTTCCCCTCCTCTGCGCGCGGCGGCTCCGTGGGCCCTAGGCCACGTCCGCCGTAGCGGACGGTCCGCTATGGCTCCTGTATCCCGCTAGATATAGCGGAATGGAGCCGGTTGCGTAAGGCAATAGAGGACCCGGTGCGGGGCATTTCCTCCGCTAAAGCCGGATAGCGGACGCTATCGCGTTCCCAGTGCGGTCAGTCTGACAGACTACGATACTCCCTCCGTCCAACTAAAGAAGTGATCAAGTTTATAATAAATAGTATTAATATTTATGTCTCTAAATAAATTTATTATAAAAATATATTATATAACTAATCTAATAATATTTATTTTATATCATTAGATTACTATTTTTATATAAATTTAGTCAAAGTTCAAACTGTTTGACTTCCTAAAAAGAGATAATTGCATGTTTCTGTGGACGGAGGAAGTACGCCATTAGCTGCGCCTTTAGGCCGTCCCCAACGCTCCACTCTGGCTGTATGCCTCGCTCTCCACGTCTGTAACCAGCGTCCGCATCAGCTCAAGCATTGGCCTCGCAGTGCGCCAGAGCAGCTTGCAGAAGCGGCGACTGCTTGCTCTGTCAAAAGCACAGAGCCACCATACACGCGTGTTGTGAAACACTGAAACGAGCGCTGCTGCAAAAAAGTACAGGCTTGTTCAGACATTTGTCAGACACACATGGCAAGGATTAGAAAAGTGACGTTTGCAAGGCTATTAGACTGCACTGGAGGATTATGTTGTTGGTGGCTGCGTGGAGTGAAACTTTTTCTGAGACGAACGATGAGAGGCAGGTGGTGCCCTAAGTAGCCACGGCAGTCGTGGTTAGTGGTGAGTTGGTGGTGACGACCTGCACTTCCGTTCGATCGACACTACCACAAAATGGAATACCCTTGAGGGTCATCAATTTCCTTGAGGGGCGGGATTAAACACTCAAGAAATATATATTACCTTGGCGGTTGCTAAAAACACCCAAAGAAATGTATATTTCTTAAGTGTTATTTCACACACTCAAGGAAAATATGTATTTTCTTGAGTGTATTTGGAAACACTCAAGGAAACACTGGTTTCCTTGAGTGCCAACCGTCAAATAATTTCTTTTCGCTTTGCCGCGCTTGGAAACGAAGGCGCCAGACTTCCCGCGCTAAATTTTAGCCTACCTAAACAAAAGCCCAACACTGGCCTGTTTAACCATCCACCACACACACGACCAACCCTATCTATCCACTCGCCTCCTCCCCATCTCCCTCCAGGAGCGCGCCCCTCCCCATCTCGTCCCGAATCGCGCCCCCTCCCCGTCTCCCTCCCAAATCTCGGCTCCTGCGCGGTCGGCGGGCGGGCGGGTGGTGTCTCTTGCGCTGGCGGGCAGCGGCGGCTCCTGCGCGGTCGGCGGGTGGGTAGGGCGGTGTCTCCTGCGCTGGCGGGCAGCGGCGGCTCCTGCGCGGTCAGCGGCAGCTCCTGCAGCGGGTGGGAGGCGGGCAGCGGTTCCTGCTCAGCTGCGCTCAAGTCGTGGAGCGCTCGGTGCTGACCTGGACCACGCCGCCACTGTCGACGAGGTGAGCCCCAGCGCCGACCTACCCTGTATACGGCCATCCCCATCCTCCTGCGAGGGCTGCCGGTCTGCGCAGCGCAGACTACCCTCCGGCTTGACGGCGCCCTCAAGTTCGATCTTTTAGTTGCTATAGGTTCCTTCTTTTTTTTATCAGATTTTATAGTAGGACTTGAAACCTACAGATTCCAAGTTCAGTCCTGGCGATGGGGACACGGTATTGTTTTGATTTCAGTTTTGGTTCAAAAGTAGTTGCATTGCTGGATTCGTCTATAAATCTCTAGGTTCCATGAAGCTAATAAGAATGATATGCAAGTGATGTATTGATATGTAAGACCATCTCCTCAGATCCATTGCATATGTTTTGCAGTTCTTTGTATCAAACCTTGTACAATCTGTAATGAAAATGAAGCTAATAAAAATGATTCACAAGTGATCTGTTGGTATGTAGGATGATGTTTTTAGATGCGATGCATATGTTTGGTAGTTCTGGATCTCAGACCTTACACTGTATTGTCCCTTTTTTTCCCCTCCTGATGTGATTTTCTGGAAGACACTCTTCTAACATTTGGCCCAATTTTGGATAAGTCTCTAGGATCAAAGGAAGTTGCTAAAGGGAATTTGACACCTGAGACCAAGAAGCCTGTATCTGCAGATAGCATCAAGGTTGAAATTAGTGCCAGCAAGCTTAAGATGGAAGCTAGCCTGTGGCTGTAGGAGTTAGAGCACCACTGCTGCCAACCGAGAACATCACGAGTAAGTGTAATATAAGAAATGAATTACTACATTTGCAATTAAGTAGGTAGCTGAAGCATCTTATATTGTTATCGCAAGTATTGCATCTTACTTCTATAGGTGATCTTTAAAGAAACCCAGTCTGCCTATATTCTCCTTCTGATCTACACTGGGCTGGCTTTGAAAATAAGCAAACAATAACTACCAGATTAGTGGAGTTCCCCTAGTGCCAATAACACTCGGGAAAAGGCTCAAAACACACGGTAAATCTATCTACGAGCGCTGGCTCTCGGAACTCCTCCGTCGGAGGCATTTATTCGGGAAAATGCGGGCTTCACCGAGTGTTTACTCCTACTCACTAGGGAAAGTTGAGAGTTCCATGCGCCCAGCCCATCCACTTGGGAGAGCGTGTTGCACTAGGGAAGTTAGACTGTAACGGCAGCTTGATTACACTAACCGCTGCTTATTCCGTGTGCTTTGGGCACAATAGCACTCGGGAAAGCACGTGCAAATGTTATATAACAATTACACTCGGGAAATCATGGATCATATCATTCTATTATGCCCTGTTCTTTTGCAGGCATTCTAGGAGATTTTTTAGGCACCATACAACCATAGAACACATCCAACCGTGCACTGAACATGACATATATGATAAGAACATCAATTAACTGATAAAAACCAATCCATTTTAGGGGAAAACAAATTGTTATAACATGCACTTTAACATCCCAGATTCAACATGTCTTCCATGTCTAACATGCAAAAGAAGACATTACGCACGCTCAAACAAATATATGTCCAGCCTTTCCCTAGAGATTCAAGGCTTCAAGCAGACTAAAATTTTAATGCGGATATGGAATCCATGAGCTCAAAATTATGCCAGTATTTGAGTCAATCCTCGAGTTGGAAGTGAACTGAAAGACAACAAGTCAACGTAAGATAACATGTCATGTCATATTGGCATCAGTTTTCGAAATAAAAAGTATCTCAAGTTTGCTCACACTACCTCCAATCCATTTGATAATGGAACTGATCCGGGCAGCACACGATAGGGTACGCTAGACCCTAGGTGTTGTTGAATGCCCTGCTTATATGTTAGAAAAAGCAGGTTAGAATATTATTAACTCAAACAGAATATCACATGATTACCAAAGTAATGGCTATTAGCTAAGGGATTAACGATGAAAATCTTTTTAGCAACATGTCTGTATTCTTTAACATGTATTCATTAACATACTAGTAGTGCAGTTCTGAGCATCTACAAATACTAGCAGAAGTTAGCTGCATGTACAACAAGTGTTGTTACTGCAAATAACAGTTTTGACCAAATATAATCAGTGATTTGAGATAAATTGAAGTTGATCAATATATAATGATGTATGTCTCTGTCATGTGAGGAGAAAGTTGATAAACTAGCTCAATCAATGAACCATGCTATATCAGTACCAACTATAGTTTATTCAGGCAACAACTTCCGATTTCCTCTGATAATGAGCCAGGAAATCACTTCATGACAATAAAATCTGTATTCCAGCATCTATTTGCATGCTCTGCCATGACATTGCCTTTCACCATGCATCTGGAGCCTTTTGGAACCACCAAGGCTTTCTCTACATGAACCACTACAAGACTGTTAAGTTTCAACCAGTTAACAAAAGTTAAGTGTTGTCAGCATTGTGTGTACCACTTACATGCAGATACCACTCCTTTGTACGATACTTTCTACATGCCTCAGATCAAGATATGAAAACCTGAGAATCTTTCTATGTTTGAGAATGTTAATTAGATTGCAAACTGGCAATAACATTGTGGCATGAAGACTATCATAACATTGTGACTTGTACATAATAAATCAACTAGGAATAACAGAATGTTATCTAATCTAGCACTGGTTTAGTTTAATTGTGGCCTCTATCCTAATATTTGTTTTGGTCTACATTTATATAAATCATCAATATTTTTTTGGCCAATTAAGCCTCTGTGCCATGCATTACCTTGAGGGTTAGCTGCCAAGGAAACACAATATTCCTTGGGGGTTGAAACCCTCAAGGAAATTGCTATTTCCTTGAGGGTGCGAGCCCTCAGAAAAAACTATTGTTTTGGCGGTTCATTTGTTTTACCTTGACGGTGCTAACTCTTATGAAAATATATATCCTTGGGGGGCCAACAAATAACTTGGCGGTAACAAACCCTCAAGAAAATATATATCATTGGGGGCCAGCTATATTCCTTGGGGGTCATCAACCCTCAAGAAAATACATATCCTTGAGTGTTGTTACTTTTTCTTGGCGGTGTTAAAAATCTGACCGCTTATGTGTTTCCTTGGCGGTTGAACTCTCAAGGAAATAATTTGTGGCGGCCGGCACTAAAGGAAATAGCTATTTCCCTGTCTCTCTACCCTTGGCGTCCATTCCTTGAGTGCCAGCCGCCAGTATTTATTTCCTTGGCGGTTTCAGGGCTTTCCTTGAGGGTTTTCGACCCTCAAGGATATTCAGGTCTGTGGTAGTGCGAGTTGGCTTTGCCTTTTGCGCAAGCAGCATCAAGCACAAGCAGCATTGCACTGACAGTACTTTCGGACATTTCTTTCCCTTTTTCTTTTCATCAATCAGTGGGTGTGGGTGGGCTATGAATGCCAACTAGTCTGCTCTCTTCTCTTCGAAAAAGAGACAAAAAGAAGAATCGAAACGGGAAAGAATAGGTACTCTAGTCTTCATTATGGTTTTTTAGTGCTGGAGGGTACATAGTAATCCTAATCGGTTGGTAATCCACTACTCTGATCTCCCTCGATCCTCCTGCCTTCACTTCACCTGCCGGATCTTCATTTTCATTCCTAACAGGGGGTGTTTGGTTGGAGGAGTTAAAGTTTAACAAACACCGTAGCACTTTCGTCTTATTTGATAAAAAGTTTTCAATCTTAGACTAATTAGACTTAATAGATTCGTCTCGTAAATTACTCCTAATCTGTGCCGACATGCATACAATTAGTCTATATTTAGTACTTCATACATTCGAGAGAACATTGATGTGATGGAAGTTAAACTTTAACTCCTCGAAACCAGACAGGCCCTGAAGGCGCTTTTTGCTGGTGGCGTGCTCCATTATTTTGTGGTTTGCGGCCAGCGCGTGCGCGCGCGCGCGTGCCTTGTCTTGTGATCGACCCCGTCAGTTGAGTTTGGAATGATGGCGCGGCGATTAACATAGCAAGCAAAAGGAGGCACTGATGTGTTCTATTGGAGATGATGACTGATGAGCGAGGAGAGGTTATGGAACGCAAGTTGCTGCTTTCCGAGTTCCTACCTCGCACGCAAGGGCAACGCAAGCAGAATTTTGTTTTGCCTCTCTCCGTAAGTTCACGGTACAAAATAATTTATCTTAGGCAATGATGTCTGGAACTAGGTAGCATATATTCCAAGGGTATGTTTGGTAGAGCGTTCACTTTTGGTCTGAATTCAGGAGAAGCTCCACCAAACAATTACTTAGGCCTTGTTTAGATATACTCCAAATTCTAAATTTTTACACTTTCTCCGTCATATCGAATTTTAGACACATGCATGGAGTATTAAATATAGATAAAAAATAACTAATTGTACAGTTTGGTTGTAAATCACGAGACGAATCTTTTGAGCCTAATTAGTTCATAATTGGACACTAATTGCCAAATACAAATGAAAGTGCTACAGTTGCCAAAGTTGAAAAAATTTGCAATCTAAACAAGGCCTTACTGGGAAGTGATTTTATGAAATGATTAATTATCTGAGATGAACTAGGAGGTTGGGAAGTGAAAAAAATAACTTCTCCTGATTTACTCTATGCATGGAGTCACTATATAGGTAAAGTTATTCCTAAAGAATCAAAGAGAAACATCGTTCAATCAAAAGAATCACTTCTCATAGAGACTTGGTTTAGCTTTCACAGAGAATTCACTACCGGAAACAGAGCCTTTGCCGAGGGTGGGCTTCTTTGCCGAGAGCCAAATGTCGGGCTGTCGGCAAAGACGTCTTTGCCGAGAGCAAGGCCGTCGGCAAAGACACTCTCTCAGTAAAATGGCACTTTGCCGAGGGGCAGGCCGTCGGCAAAGACTCCCTGTCGGCAAAAGGCAATCTTTGCCGAGGGCCGGCACTCGGCAAAGAGTGGCCGTCGGCAAAATGGTGACGGTAGGCAAACGATCGTGATCACATGTGGAGATATCAGGGTTTCAGGCATCCGACGTCGCAACTTGCTCGAAACCATCTCAACTTTTTTCACACGCTATAGATGCGATAACATGAAACCTCGACAAATTTCATGATTTTCGGACTTCGTTCGCATTTTATATAATTTTAAAACCCTATTCCCGCACGTGCCTCGTCGTGTTCCGCGGAAAACGTGCTTCAAATTTCTTGTGAGTTCCTAGATACGTCATCAAAATACAATAAATATCATGAATATCATTTTTTGAAACACTAAAGTCCATTATTGCATGCACCTGCAGTTCAAATTTAAATCGTTTGAGAAAATTCAAGTAAATGAAATAAATTTATTAAATATAGCTAATAAAGTCCAAAAAGCTCCAAATTTTAAAATTGAATTTTAAATATAATGCTTAGCCAACAAAAAAATGGGGCAAAAAACAAAAAAATTGTTTGCCGAGAGCCAGCCAGGACCCTTGGCAAACAAGCTCTTTGTCGAGAGCCGGGCCTAGGGGCTCTCGACAAACATTTTTTATAAAAAATAAAAGGACTTTGCCGAGAGCCCCTCGATCTGGGCCCTCGGCAAAGGCCCGGCCCACCCCGCATTCACACCCGCCCGCTCCAGCTGCCTCGCCGCCGCCGCACCGCACCGCCGCCGCTCGCCCCCGCCGCCGCAGCCCCTCCCCGTCCTCGGCCAGCGCCGGCGCGCCCGCACCGCGCCGCCCTGACCCCGCGCCACCCGAGGCCGCCCCCGCCCCGCACCGCGCTGCCGGCCCCGGCCACTCCCGCGCCCGGCTCTGCGGAGAGGAGGAAGGGAGAAGAGAGGAGGAAGGAGGGGAGAAGAGAGAAGGGAGGAGCAGGGGAGAAGGGAGAAGGAGAGGAGAAGGAGAAGAGAGGAGGGGAGAAGAGGAAGGGAGAAGAGGAGGGGAGAAGGAGAGGCCGACGGCCGGCACACCCCCGCGCACGCCCCGCGGTTGTCCATGCCGTTTTCCCCGCGTCTAGCCGGAGACGAAGGTGATCCCGACGCCGCATCGACTGACTCCACCGGCACCCAAGGTAAAGCCCCCCTCCCTCTTGCTGGCCTTCATGCCATTTGTGGATTAGTGGGCATGTAGGCGATTCCAAGCTGGTGCAATCGGCATCCGGATGTTTGGGAGAAGATTGTGGACCGGTGGCTCAGTGAGGGCTGGAAGAAGGACCACGATGATGCCCGCGAGCGCCGTTTGCTGATGCAAGGAGTACCACACCATCAAGGCAACCGCAACCTCTCCAAGTTCACAGAAGCCTGAGTAAGGCGAAACCATTTCACTAACCTAATGCTCAATTCGGTAACAACTCTAACAATGTTGTTGTTTTTCTCACAGTCGTCGTCACATGGTGGCCGCCCTTGTGGTCACCTCAAGGCATATGCCTTGTCCCACTTGGGCAAGTTGTTGTCCGACACCGACTGGATCCCGAAGACCCCTGTCGAGTCCTTCACCAACGCCAGCGTCCACACTCGCCTCTCTGCGTACACAAAGACAGCAAGGTCACTCCATGGGGAGCAGTATGATCCGACCTCTGAGGAGCAGCTTGATCCACAGGGCGTGATGATGGGGGGGCAGGGCAAGAAGCATGGGCAGTTCCTTATAGGGGACAGCGTCCTCAAGACGAGCTTGACTCCTCTGCACCGGATCCGGGCAGCGAGCACAAGCTCAAGCCCAGCCATACGCCAGCGCCTGACCGTGGTGGCGACAATCCAGGTAAGTGTTCCCCTTCCGTTCCTTGTTTATGACTTGTGCTATCCTTAGCTCCGCAATCTTGACACATTGGCGTTAAATGTTGCAGGCACAGATGGCGGCGATGGAGGTGGAGCGGCAGGCCGAGCGGAAGAGGCTGGCGGCTTTGGAGGCTGAGCGGGAGGTCGAGCGGCAGAGGCTGGCAGCTTTGGAGGCCGAGTGGGAGGTCGAGCGGCAGAGGCTGGCAGCTTTGGAGGCCAAGGCAGAGCAGGATCAACAGCAGTGGGCACAACTGACTGCCTACATGCGAGGTCTTGCCCAGACCCAGGGTGTAGAGATCCCACAGTTCCTGCTCAGTCAGCCGCCGCATACACTTGGAGCTCAGCATGATTCTACTCCAGTGAGTATGAGGAATGTTTGTTTCTCTAAATGTGAAACCTAGTGAAACCTAGCAAAACCTAGAGCTATTACTTGTATGTTATCTATTTATGTTGTCTAACACGTTCCGCATCTCCTTGTTTGTGCAGCGCCAGTCGGCGGCGTCGAACGACCCTCCCCAACTCCTCGGCAACTCCTCGGGATCCCACGTGGGGCCTTCTTCTCAGGCCGGACCGTCGCCGTGAGCACTTTACCGCCTCCGTTGTCGCTTGTTCATGTTGGTGATGTAGTTGGACACTTAACTATGTGATGGACACTTGTTTATGTTGGTGGATGTGAATTATGTGATGTGGATTTGGTCATAGTGCTGTGGATGTGGTTATTGTGCTGTGCATGGCTATATATATGTTTATTTTGTGACTGCAAATTGAAAAAACAAAAAAAAGAAAATTTCTTGTGGCTTTGCCGAGGGCTATGGTCATGCCCTCCGCAAAGCTGGGAATTCTGGAACTCACAGAATCCTAGCTTTGCCGAGGGCATGAACATAGCCCTCGGCAAAGCCACAGGCTTTGCCAAGAGCCCAGCCATTGCTCTCAACAAAGGTTATTCTAAAAAAAATCTGAAAAGTCTTTGCCGAGAGCTGAGGTCAGGAACTCTCGGCAACGATTTGGAAAAAATAAAAAAATCGGTAATTCTTTGCCGAGAGCCCGACGTGGCTCTCGGCAAAGAATGACGTTAACGTTACATCGGATGTCACGGTGATGGCCCTTTGCCGAGAGCCCGACTTCTGACTCTCTGAAAGTCCTATGTTTGGTGTTGGTAATTAGTGACAATGCCTAAGTGCTAATCATATGCATAAGAATGTGCGTAGCAATGATGATTGGCACGAGACATGGTGAAGCATGGTGATCAAGTAATGTGATAATGAAGTGCTTACCATGATGTGGAGTTGGAACAAGGTGCAACAAATGGTGCTCAAGGCAAAGGTATCATGTAGGGATTTTTTATTTTGCATCCAAGACACCATAGAGGGTGTGGATGGCTTAGGATACGCAGCCGTACTATGAAGAGGGGAATTCTCTTTGCAATTGAGTCCTACATGTGCCTCTAGGTGTTATTCTTTGATAATATGCATTAGGATCTAGTAAAGAGCTAACGTAACGCCTCAAAAATGATTGTGAAAATGCTAACACACATGCATATGGTGATGTACACTTGGTGATGTTAGCACATTTGCGAAGGCGGTGGAGTTTGAGCGGTAGAGAGAGGTTTGGGTTCCTCTGTGCCTATTTTTCGAGAAGTGAAACGCTTATTTTCCACTGTACCGGAGGTGAAGAAACAGAGGCGAAAGTGCTGATCTCTGTAGCATCGGACGCTGGCCAGAGCTGCACTGGACGCTGGTGCGAGCGTCAGGTGCCTAATGAGCTGGCAGCGCTGTGTAGCGCGGTGCACCGGCGTGTCCGAGGGTTTCGCACCGAACGCTGGCCATGCACTGTTCATGCGTCCGGTGAAGTGGTGACGTCGATAGCCTCGCGAAGCTCTGCATGCACCGGACGCTGGTGCGTCCGTTGATGTGCCGTCGGACGCGTCCGGTGAGAGAAAACCGGCTCTGGACCCTTACTAGACCGCATCGGACGCTGAGCGCAGGCGTCGGACACGTCCAGTGGCTACTAAAAAGACCGTTGATCTTTGAATGACCAGGGTGAAAGTCCTATGTTTGGTGTTGGTAATTAGTGACAATGCCTAAGTACTAATCCTATGCCTAAGTTGTATGTAGCATATGAGGATTAGTACATTCTAAGGTTGGTGGCAAAATGGACATGATGATCATGATGGCCACACTTGGATTTGGACGCAACCCTACGTGATCAAGGCAAATGTATTTACTTAAGGGTTGTGTTTTAGTAACCAAGACACCTAGTGGGTGTGGTTACATTATAGGATAGATAACCGTACTATAAAGAGGGGAATGACGCGGCTATTGAACTCCTAAATGCCTCTAGGTGTGTATTTCATAATCATATGCATTTGGATAGAACTAATAACACCTCGAAAAATGATTGTGAAAATGCTAACACACTCGCACATGACGTGATCACTTAGTGGTGTTAGCACATTTGCGAAGGCGGTGGAGTTTGAGCGGTAGAGAGGGTGTGGGATCCTCTCTCCCTCCCGCCGAGCTTGCGAGGTGGGATCTATTTTCCACTACGCCGGAAGTTGGAAATCAAACAGAGGCAAACGGAGGTCACAGAGGTGACCGGACGCGGTCTCTGTTTGACCGGACGCGTCCGATCAGTGTTCAGCGTCTGCGCGTGTTTCAGCTTTTTGATCGGACGCGCAGTGCGTCCGGTCACTGTCGACCAGATGCGTCCGGTCATTGACGGAGCTTACTGGACTCCAACCGGACGCTGGCACTGTAGCGTCCGATCAGTTCTGCAGCGCGTCCGGTCACTGTTTCGTTGTGCGCTGCTCAGGCTTGACCAGCGCGTCCGGTCCGTTACGGGACTAGCGCGTCCGGTTGAGCTTCGCGCGTCCGGTCAATGGTTCGCGAGCGTAGGCGTTGTGTGATCGGCGCGTCTGGTCCGCGTGACCAGCGCGTCCGGTCAGCGCGACTACAACTGTTTCAAGTTCCTAACGGCTATATTCGAAGGGGTACGTCTATAAATACTCGTTGGCCGGCTCAAGGCTCTCTCTCTTGGACATTTGACATACTTGTGAGCACTTTGAGCTAAGCAACTCCCCTCCCACTCATCTCTCTTGCTTCTTTGCTTATTCGAAGTGAGATTAAGTGATCCAAGTGCATTTGCATTGTGAGATTGCATTTAGTTGGCACTTGGTGGTTGATTTGCTGCGGGATTCTTGTTTCTCTTGGTGGTTGCCGCCACCTAGACGGCTTGGAGCAGCTTGGAGGCGTTGGCAAGAGTTGGTGATTGTTCTTGGCCACCTCCGGTGATTGTGAGGGGTTTGTGCCTACCTTGACGAAGCACCAAAGGCAATGTTAGTAAATTTCTCGTGTCATTTGCAACCTTTTGCCATTTGGTAGGTTCTTGTGGCGCCTTTTGAGAGGCTTGGTGTGAGACCGATTAGCCACCGAACCACGTGGTGAAAAGGGACACAACGGGGACTAGCGTGCCGGCAAGCACGTGAACCTCGGGATAAATTTTCGTGTCTTCATTTCTTTGATTGTGATTGATTTATCTCAGTGGATTGGTTATCTTGATTATCATCTCTTAATCATATTGATTGGTTGACTCAATTCTTCGCCCCTCAGTGAAACTCTCCTAACTCAACTCCGCATTACCTTCTTAGTTATCTTTGCTAGCTAGTTGGCTTTGCTAGAGTAGCTCTTTGTGTAGCTTGCTAGTTGTAGTTGTAGTTACCTTCTCAGTTTGATTTGTGCGGTTGAGTGCAAATACTAGAATTGTGAATTGGATAGGTGGCTTGCAAACACCCCGTAGGCTAAGCAAAACTCGCATCTCGCTATTTGTTATATTGATAAACTTGTTTAGCTTGTCTTTGTAGAAAGTTTTAAAAAAGGCTATTCACCCCCTCTAGCCATCAAGACCTTGCACAGGGACACGTGGTGACTACAGGAGCACAGGACGCTGTTGGGTGCATCCGATGCATGAGCGTCGAAGCGTCCGGTGCCGTAATCAGCCCAACGGCTCTTTTCGAAGGGGTACCTCTATATATATGTGTTGGCCGGCTCTAGGGCTACTCTCTTGGTACTTTGACATTTTTGTGAGCATCTTGAGCTGAGCCAACGCCCTCACACTTCTCCCCACTCATCTCCTTGCATTCGATTGCAATTCTTGAGTTAGATTGAGTGAATCAAGTGTATTGATCGTTGCTTTGCATTTAGAGGCACTTGGGGGATTGTTTTTTGCTGTGGGAATTCTTGTTACTCTTGGTGGTTGCCACCACCTAGACGGCTTGGAGCAGCAGTGGAGGTCTGGCACGTGTTGGTGATTGGTCATGGCCGGCTGAAAGTCCTATGTTTGGTGTTGGTAATTAGTGACAATGCCTAAGTACTAATCCTATGCCTAAGTCATATGTAGCATATGAGGATTAGTACATTCCAAGGTTGGTGGTAAGATGGACATGGTGATCATGATGACCACACTTGGATTTGGACATAACCCTACGTGTTCAAGGCAAAGGTATATGCTTAAGGGTTGTGTTTTAGTAACCAAGACACCTAGTGGGTGTGGTTACATTATAGGATAGATAGCCGTACTATAAAGAGGGGAATGACGCGGCTATTGAACTCCTAAGTGCCTCTAGGTGTGCATTTCATAATCATATGCATTTGGATAGAACTAATAACACCTCGAAAAATGATTGTGAAAATGCTAACACACTCGCACATGACGAGATCACTTGGTGGTGTTGGCACATTTGCGAAGGCGGTGAAGTTTGAGCGGTAGAGAGGGTTTGGGGTCCTCTCTCCCTCCCGCTGAGCTTGCGAGGCGGGATTCAGACGTTTTTGAGGAGTTGAAACGACTATTTTCCACTACGCCAAAAGTCGGAAATCGAACGGAAGCGAACGGAGGTCACAGTGGTGACCGGACGCTGGACCGGACGCGGTCTCTGTTTGACCGGATGCGTCCGGTCAGCGTTCAGCGTCTGCGCGAGTTTTAGTTTGTTGATCGGACGCGCGGTGCGTCCGGTCATGACCGACCGGACGCGTCCGGTCGTTGAGGGAGCTTACTAGACTCCAACCGGACGCGGGCACTGTGGCGTCCGGTCAGTTCTCCAACGCGTCCGATCGTTGTTTCGTTGTGCACTACTCAGGCTTGACCAGCGCGTCCGGTCAGTTACGGGACCAGCGCGTCCGGTCGAGCCCAGCGCGTCCGGTCGTTGCGTGCAGCGCGTCCGGTCGGTGCTTCGCGAGTAGCCGTTGTGTGATCGGCGCATCCGATCAGTTGGACCGGCGCGTCCGGTCAGCGCGACTGCAGCTGTTTCAAGTGAGTAACGGCTATATTCGAAGGGGTACATCTATAAATACTCGTTGGCCGGCTCAAGGCTCTTCCTCTTGGACATTTGACAAACTTGTGAGCACTTTGAGCTAAGCAACTCCCCTCCCACTCATCTCTCTTGCTTCTTTGCATATTCGAAGTGAGATTGAGTGAACCAAGTGCATTTACATTATGAGATTGCATCTAGTTGGCACTTGGTGGTTGATTTGCTGCGGGATTCTTATTTCTCTTGGTGGTTGCCGCCACCTAGACGGCTTGGAGCAGCTTGGAGGCGTTGGCAAGAGTTGGTGATTGTTCTTGGCCACCTCCGGTGATTGTGAGGGGTTTGTGCCTACCTCGGCGAAGCGCCAAAGGCAACGTTAGTAAATTGCTCGTGTCATTACAACCTTTTGCCATTTGGTAGGTTCTTGTGGCACCTTTTGAAAGGCTCGGTGTGAGACCGATTAGCCACCGAACCACGTGGTGAAGAGGGACACAACGGGGACTAGCGTGCCGGCAAGCACGTGAACCTCGGGATAAATCTTCGTGTCATCACTTTCATATTGTGATTGATTGATCCCGGTGTTCGGTTGTCTTGGTATTCATTGTTGATCATATTGGTTGGCTCAATACTTCGCCCCTCGGTGAAACTCTCCTAACTCAACTCCGCATTACTTTCTTAGTTATCTTTGCTAGCTAATTAGCTTTCCTAGAGTAGCTCTTTTGTGTAGCTTGCTAGTTGTAGTTGTAGTTACCTTCTCGGTTTGACTTATACAGTTGAGTGTCATTATACTAGAATTGTGAATTGGATAGGTGGCTTGCAAACACCCTGTAGGCTAAGCAAAACTCGCATCTCGCTATTTGTTGTTTTGATAAACTTGTTTAGCTTGCCTTTGTAGAAAATTTTAAAAGGCTATTCACCCCCCTCTAGCCATCAAGACCTTTCACCAGCTCCGGTGATTGTCTTGTGAGGGGTTGTTGTGGTTCCTCGGCGGAGCGCCGAATTCCAACTCTAGTGGATTGCTCGTGTCATTGTAACTCTTAGCCATTGGTAGGTTCTTGTGGCGCCTTTTGAGAGGCTCGGTGTGTTAGACCGATTAGCCACCGAACCACGTGGTTTAAGGGGACACAACGAGGACTAGCGTGCCGGCAAGCACGTGAACCTTGGGATAAATCATTTGTCATCAATTCGTGATTGTGATTGGTTTATCTCGGTGATTGGCTACTTGATTGGATCATCATTTGGATATATCAATTAGTTGGTTCTATTCTTCGCCCCTCGGTGAAATCACTTCTAGACCTACTCTTGCATTACTTTTGTTACTATCTTATTGTGTCTTTGTCTTGCCTAGTTGCCTTGTTAACTTAAGTAGAGTAGTTTGCCTTAGTTGTTTCTCTTGTGGTTTAAACTTGTGCAGTTGAGTGAATCAAAACTAGAATTACCAATTGGATAGGTGGCTTGCAAACCCCTCTTAGGCTAGGCAAAACTTGCATCTTGCTAATTGTTATTACTAATCAACTTGTCTAGCACATTTTGTAGAAAATTTTATTAGGCTATTCATCCCCCCTAGCCATCAAGACCTTTCACTCTCGGCAAAGCCTACGTTGCCGGCAGGCACAGTGCCGACAGGCTTTGCTGAGAGCTACCGTCTGCAAAGGCTTTGCCGAGGGCAAAGGCTCCTTTGCCGAGCATAATCGGCCCTCGGCAAAGGACCTGGATCCAGCAGTGATTTGGAGCAGAAGGAGTTCTATCAAACGGGCTCTAATGTAGCTTGGGGACTCTCTATTTCCCCTTCCTTACAAATCTTTATATGTCTTGAACTCTTTTGCATATATACTAGTACAAAGAAACCAGTTAGGTTGGTGTAATGCCTCACAAAAAGACGTTAACTTTTTTTTATAGCTTACTATGGCAAGAGTTGATTAGATGGGTGTATGAAAATGGTCACTACATCTGTTTCTACTCCATAATGATAGTTAGATGACAAACAACAAACTCCATGTTAATTGTTCAAACAAACAACAGTGGCATGGCAACTATTAATGGTAGAATGTTCAACATACGAGATGGCTGCGATAGTTACTAGAATTAAAAAGGGAATGGTTGGTTGACATAATAAATAGAAGAAAATAAGTCATGACAAAATGTTGATTGATGTAGCTAATTACGTTATATTAGTGCCATGTTTCCAAAATTTTAAGGTGACTGGTTCAAATCATCCCTCCTCCCATCTCCTCACTCTCATCCCTCTCCCTCCCTCTCTCTCTAGACTAAAAGGAGAAAACAAGAACTAGATAGAGAAAGGGGAAAGCAAGAGAAAGAAAAGAAAAAGAGATCCAAGCCAAAGCTAGGCATCATCAGCTCAAGAGTAGACGAAGATCATCACCTCCATCACTTGAGTGAGCTCAAGAAATATTCCTTCTCCTTCTCAAATGAAAATCCAAACCCTAACTCTTGATTTTATCTTGCATGAAGTGAAGATAAAGGTGCTAGCAACTCGATTCATCTCAAGTGTAAGCTCTATTCCTCTCTCACTCAATCATCTCATGGCTTTCTCAAACTTTCTCTAATTTGGAAATATGTGTTTCATGCAAGGAAATCTCAAATTTCTTCAAATCCATCTCTCTCACTTGGAAGCAAGAGGGACCAAGTCACAAGCATGATCTTGGTGCTCCAAGGGTCACCAATCCACCAATGTTAAGTTGCCAAAATCCAAGTTCATGAATTTCCTTTCTTTATTGAAGTTTGTTCAATTTCTTAATCATTAGTTCCATCCTCTATATGAAAGGACAAAAACTAGGTTGCACAACCCTAACACCTCACCCACACACTCCTAGATGATAAGCACACATCCCTAGGGAACACCACCCACAAACCCTAGACCAAAGCACAAGAACACAAAGAACAAACCATTCACACATAGGGTTTGTCGATGCTCTCACGAATCGCTTGGAGGAACATTGGACTGTCCGTGGGATCACTTAGAGCCAGCACAACTTAAGTGCACACTCGGACGGTCCCCCTGAACGGTCCGATGTCCTCGGGGAGTGTCTAAAGGAACCCCAGACCGTCCACAGGAACATTGAGACCCCCAACCCAGAAGACACACCCCTTTGGGAATGCACCATCCGGAGGAACACTGGATTGTCCGATAAATATTTATGAATATTTATTTCTGCAAACCCTTGAACACTAAGCCCAACCACCCTAACCAATGTCTAGATACCTCTTAGTTCAACACCAATTCACCTTTGATCCATCCAATTGAGACCCCAACACCAATTCAGTTCAATTCAACAACGGGGCGACACACTTCTCTTCCTCTGCAATCACTGCTGACCTACTGCAGGAAATGCGTCGGCGCAGCTTCAAGGGTGCAGGATGAGACGCTCCTCCGCGCGGCTCGGGAGGTGCGGTCAGCGATGGGCCCCTCTGTGCCTCTACAGCGATAGTGAGGCTGCGGGACCATGGCCGGTGGCACATATGCGAGCGACAGAGTGATGTGCTCCTTCTCTCTTCTTCGTGTTGTGTCTGTTCGGTTCGAACTTAAAACTAAACTGAAAAAACCAGAACTAAACTTGTTGGTTCCTTGTGCCTTGACAAACTGATCGCCCAAAGGATTTCGGAAACCGAAGTTCTAAAAACCGAAGAAACTGAACTGAACGAACGGTCGGCGCACGTGCATATCCTAGACATAAAACTGTAAACGAAACTCGGACACGTGCATTGTGGCCCAAACCGAACGGGCGCAGCAGCCTCAGGACGTTTTACACTTTGCCCAAAAGGGCCCAAGTTAGTTTCAGAAAAAAGGGCCCTTAGGTTGCAAACATAACGGGCCCAGCCTGCTGCTCTTGGGCCAGACCTTTCCAGTTTCCGCGTCAAACTAACGGGCCCCACAAAACCATGTTGCGCTTGTACCTGCGCGGGACCCACCACCGCCGCCGGGGTCGGCAGCCGTCCACTCCGCTCGTGGGCTGCGTTCGGCCTATTCGCGTCGGCGTCCGTGCCGCTCCCACGCGCTGTCGGGTTGGCTGCCATCTTCCTCCCTCTCCCCAGATTCCCTCGCCTCGCACTCGCCGCACGCACTTGACTCCCCCACGCGCGCGGCATTCCGCATCGGCGCATGGCATGGCCATCCCCACGGGCACCTGCGCCATCTCCTCCGCGCTGGCGCACCCGCCGGCGCTGCTCGACTACGCCGCGATCCACTCGTGCCTGCTCCGCGGCGACGCCCGGCTCTCCCTCCCGCTCCTCGCGCTGCTGCTCCTCCTCCACTTCCGCCTCCTCGCCGCCGCGGCCTCGGCGCGCTTCACCCCGGCGGTGTCCCGCCTCGCGGCGCGCCTGCGGCTCTCCCCGTCCATGGCCGCCGTCACGCTGCTGGCGCTCGGCAACGGCGCGCCCGACGCGTTCGCCTCCGCCGCGGCGCTCGGGGGCCCTCGCGGGATGCCCAGGGCCGGGCTCGCCGCCATCCTCTCCGCGGGAGCCTTCGTCTCCGCCTTCGTCGTCGGCGCCGTCGCGCTCATCGCCGCGCCCTTCGCCGTCCCGCCGGCCTCCTTCGCGCGCGACGTCTTCTTCTACCTCGTCGCTGCGTCGGGGCTGTTCTACGTCTACCTCAGCGCCGAGATCTTCCTCTGGCAGGCCGTGGGGCTCGTGCTCTTCTACGCCTTCTTCGTGGGGTTAGTGTTCTACATGGATTTGGGCAGCGCGGAGGGGAAGGCGGTCAGCGCCGCCGCCGCGGCCGCTGAGCTGGAGATGGTGAGTGGCAGTGGCCGTGTGGCCGTGGACTTGCCGATCACAGTGGTGGATCGCAGGCAACAACACCACCCTGCTTTGTGTGCGTTGCTCTGGAAGGTATGCATTCAATTCAACATCTTGCAATTAGTTTGTGTGCTTACTTGAGTGAGTCATTGTTAATGTCCAGAGTGCTAGTACTTGACGAAGACATCAATCCTAGTCTGTTTGGTGCTGTCTGCAGATTCAACAGCCTCACCTGAAAAAATGCTGAAAACTATGATTTCTTTATCTGCAACTTTCATCTTTTCGTTGACTTTGGCCCCCTTTCCCTGGAGTACGTTTGACTTTGGGTTTTAACATTACTGACTGAATTCAATTCAAATGTGAAACAGTCGATCAAACAGATAGCTCTTACCAGCAAATGTTTAGGGAAAAAAATTCAGAAGCATGTAACAGTTTCTTCTTTATAATCTGTTGATTATTAGCTCCAATATCACTACATACACAGAAATGTTTTCCTTTGCCATGCTGGTCAGAAAAGCAATCGTTGATTGTTTAGTCATAAGTCCACAACCAACTTAATAAGGCTGCTGAACTAACTGATAGTGATTCAACTCTCCTAGGGTCCAATACATGTTCTTACAACCCTAGTAAGCCAAGCACCCACCTGGTCAATCAAGCTTATGGGTGAGCGATCATTGCCATGCCAGTATCAACTATAACACAAACAAGTGAATGCCCAAACATCCTTGCTGATATTTTGGATATCTGCTACCTCATAGTGGTTGATGAACAGACGAGCGATTTGTCCAACTCTCGCATGCCAGATTAGATGTTCGGTTTTAGTATGTTTTGGAGTTAGGTTGTCTATTGTCTGCTCCTCCCTTCATTTTTCTCCTCTAGAAAAAAACTAGGTATTTGGTGCTTAGACAGAGCAACTACAAATAAGGTGAAACTTTTGTGGAGGGAAAGCAGAGAAGCATATAAGTGACTAGTGATTGTCATGCGCTCGGACCAGAGAGGGGTCGGCCAGGGCTAACCCTAGGGCAAGAGAGAGGACAGAGGTGTGTTTGCCTGCGTGAACAGTAAGGGGAACAAGGGGGCAAGAAGGCAGAGGGGTATTACCCTAATTCTGCTCAACCTTTCATTCATAAGCTCTATATTTATATAGAGGCATAAGACTTGACCCCTAAGACTCCTAATAGATTGGTACTTTGTAGATGGAAGAATCCAATCCAATCTAATTACAACTCAAATGTATTAAGCCTAACTCTATGACACAGGGCCCAACTGGCCCTACCTTATTAGTTCAACCAGCCACCTTGGATTTCCTCCTCTTGCAGTAATATATTTTTGCTGACCATTACATCTCTCCTTGCCCGGTGAAGCAATTCATCCTTGAGCTGCAGTAATAGGTATATACTTCCTTAATGAGTTTGGCATCCTTTCGTTGTTGGTGCTATCCAGTAGGAAAGAGGATGGACAGTTTCATCACAACCTATCCAGAGTATTGGCCTCCCATGTCTCCAGAATTTCATTGTTAAGTTTGTGAAATCCCACATGATTGGCCCTAGGGAACTTAGCCAGTTTACTCCCAGTATGATATCATAATCTCCAAGTGGTATACTATAACAGTCAATAGTGAATTGCTCTGGCCCAATTGATATTTGTAAGTTGTGGCATGATCTGACGTTGGATATTTGATGGCCTCCAAGTACTGCTACTTTAAGGCCATCTGGTGCTGGTATTGTCTGTAGCTGCAGATATCTTGCAGTATCTGCATTTATGTAGTTGTGTGTAGATCCAGAGCCCAATAATGCCAACAGGGAGTGCCCATTCACACAGATTTCCAGTTGCATAGTTGGCCTAGTTGCAACATGTTGTGAAACCTGGGTCTGTGTGTCTGATGAGGCAGTAACCGGGGTGTCAGGCTGATGGCGGCTTGCATACTTCCCTGTCAGAGAGATTGCTGTCTCCAAGTGTGATGGTTCTTCTATACTGGTGGGAGATAGGTTGTGTAGATTGTAGGGGAAGGAGGTAGGAGGACAAGGGACGGGCAGGCGACGGCGGCCTGTGGTCGCCTGTACACAAGGGGATGTTGGCGGCCTAGGGAAGGCGACGGCATGTTCGCCCTCCTCCTTGGCTGCAGCAGCGGCTTTAGCGGCGGCGGCGGCGTTGTCTTTGGTGGACTTAGTGCTGCCTTGCTCGATGGAGACGAGGCGGGTGTCAACATTGTCCCAGCGGCATTGAAGCTCATCGAAGCGAGTGTTGGTGTTGATGACGAGCTTCTCGAGCAGTGCCTTCATGTTGGTGGCATTTGGAGCGGTGTTGTTGTTGCTGGCCATGGATACCTGTTCTCTAGATACTAGATGTGATGGGACTATGTTTGTGGGAGGTGGGCTGTGTAGATTGTAGGGGAAGGAGGTAGGAGGATGAGGGACAGGAAGGGGAAGGTGGCGTGAGGCCGGCTTACGGCAGGCGGCAGCACAGGGGGCAATGGCAGCACTGGAGATGGCAGGCGCAGGGGAGCAGGGATGCAGGAGAGCTTGAGGAATAATCCTCTATTTCTTGCTTGCCTGATATGAGTACACGTCCCCTATATTTATACTCCCAATGGCTTGTTCCCTAAGCAAACTAGAAGCAGAGTCCTTATAGATTTGGACTCTCCTTTTCCTAAACAAACTCTATCTTTCCTAATCTGAATTTATGCTTTCCCATCTTATTCAAAAATCTAATTGGACGTGGACTCCTCCTTTGGGAGGGACTGGGGGAGCAGCCTGCCACCCCCCCTCTCCTGTGGTCGGCCAGCCCTGGCCCTTCTCTGGGCCGCTGGGTCCACCACTGCCGGGCCTGTTTGGACCCATGGCACCAAGTCTGGTGGTTGGTGTAATAATTCCAGTTCGAGGCGCTCTGTCAGTCCTGCTTTGTATAGCATAGCTTGTTACAGATTGGTTACCCGAGAGAGCTGTGTCTGTATACTCCTTAAGTGATTCATGCAGTTCAGTTTCTGATAATGTCCCAGTGAGTTCTTTCCTGTCAGAGGTCCGAACGTTTGTTGATGATAGAGACAAAATTGGGCCATGATTGGGTGCTCTCATCCTTTTCTAAGCACATAAACCATGTCAAGGCTCGACCTGTCAAGTGGAAGGATGCTAACAGCATCTTATCTTTTTCTGGCGTTATCTGAGATAGAAAAGGGTTCGTAGACTCCATCATATTCTGGAAACAATCATTTATAAGAATTCTGATTACCCTTGTGTTCATACCTTGGCTCCTGATTCTTTGGTGTGAAATCTGTTTTTTCCTTCCCATCCACCAGAGGCTGTTTCCACCGGTTGCTGATCTATCAGAATTGGTCCCTCTGGTACTGTTGCTCCCCTTTTCGGGGTTGGAACATAGATCGGAGTAGTTTTGGTCCGCTCCCGCTGTGCTTGCTGCTCGAGTTTTGCTGCCTACGCCACTAGTGGTTGCATCTTTTATTTGATCTCTTTCATCCAACTAGCCCACGCTGTACAGATCCAAATCGGATTCCATTGTGATGGAAGAACGCTGGCTCCAAATACCATTTGTCACACTCTCAGATTGCAGAGGGTTCGGCCAGGGTTAACCCCTGCTGAGAGGGTGAAGAAAGTGGGGGCTAGGGCAAGAGAGGAGAGTGTGGTGTGGCAACAGAGGGAAGAAGGCAGATGAGGATTACCTTAATTCTGCTTAACCTTTCATTCATATAAGCCCCTCTATATTTATAGAGGCATAAGACTTGATCCCTAAGACTCCTAAAAGATTTTGTTGCTCCTCTCTGGCAGTTCACGAAGCTTTAGCAAAGGTAGTGAGTGAGTGGAATGGATCATGTATTATGCTATAATAATATATAATATATCACACTGCACACAGATACTCAGTTAGTTTGAGAACATTTTCCTTTCATTCTCTGTATTTTTCACAATACTGATTTAAGTATATCTACCTCTGGCAGGTAACAGAAGTTTGGGAGTGGCCCATTGCATTTCTTCTGAAGCTTACAATACCATCAACCCTTCCTTTTGAGTGGAGCAAAGTTTACATTAGTGCAAATATCTGTCTGTGTCCTCTCTTAGTCCTGTATTCTTTCAGCTCGTTCATTCCTCTAGATACCCGAATAGTGTTTCTTCTCCCTCAAATCCGTTTCCCTCTATGGTCTGTTGTGCTTTTTGCTAGCTTTTGTTTAGCTCTATCCCATTACCTTTTCGAGAAAGAAGCCCCAGAAACAGAAAACATCACAAGCACCCTCATCTCTTTTATTATGAGTGTCTTCTGGATCTCGACCATGGCTGGAGAGCTCCTGAACTGCCTTGCCGCAATTGGAGTTATCATGGATTTCCCGCCAGCTATACTCGGCATGACAGTGTTGGCATGGGGGAACTCTGTGGGAGACCTTGTTGCGGATGTGGCACTGGCCAAGGCTGGTCAACCTACAATCGCCATTGCTGGCTGCTTTGCTGGTCCGATGTTCAATATGCTGGTTGGATTGGGAACTGCCCTTGTAGTACAAACAGCAAGAGTGTATCCCAAAGCTTATGTACTTGAATTCCATGTCGGAATTGTCGTTGCATTTGTGTTTCTTCTTCTGAGCCTGATGGGCACCCTGTTGGTGGTCACCTGGGCTAGGTTTCGGGTACCCAGATTTTGGGGCTACTGCCTTATGGGTATATACATCTTGTTTACCATAGTCAGTATTGCTATCGCAAGTTCTTCAGGATGATATTGCCTTATGGGTATATACATCTTGTTTACCATAGTCAGTATTGCTATCGCAAGTTCTTCAGGATGATATGTGAGATCTGATTTGTGAAGATAGTTGCTGCTAGATTGTGGTATATATTACTTAGCATTTGCAATTTGTCTGGTTGATGCATTCGATGAAAACTGTTCATGAGATATCATCTGCCTGGTCATGTTGTCTAATCTTAATGTACATATGAAATATTTCACTACAAAGTTTATTGAAGTGGTACGGTTGGTAGGATGTTACATGTTGCGCTGAAGCTGTTGTTTGTTGTGATTTTTATGCTCTTTTAGGTAAAAATTTCAGATGAGATACATAGAAATCGACCTTCTTGACTTGTGTCCTGGAGGTCTCGGGTCCGAATCAACCTTCTTGCAAAATAAGCAAAGAGAGGACATCTAAGACAAGCCCCCCAAACATACGAGAAGCTCCGATAGGTTGGGAGCTTAGCAGGCATGTTCCCGTAAGCGGAAGGTACTGAAACAACAGGGAACGGGAACATGGAGCTATATTTTATAATGTAATTGTAGTACATATAAACACAAAGGTTTCTGGAATGAGGACTTTTTGTTCCCGAAGTGATGTTCCTGGAACAAGAAACATTATCATGTCCC
Organism: Saccharum spontaneum; assembly: GCA_022457205.1. NCBI lineage: Eukaryota > Viridiplantae > Streptophyta > Magnoliopsida > Poales > Poaceae > Saccharum > Saccharum spontaneum. The sequence goes on along the minus strand of CM039608.1, from coordinate 7,001,442 downwards.
ACGTTTTCGGCTGCTAAGGTTGGAAGAAGAGATAAAAAAAGTTGGATAACAAGAAGCTGAAGTGGAAATGATATTCTTGAGGAGCCCTTAAGTCTTGGTGGAAGAAGTGAAATCAATTCTATCTTTGAGACTTCCAAATTGAGCCGCATGTAACAATGGAATGCAGAAAATAAGCTTATGAATAAAATCAATCAAAACTCCTACTTATACAGTTCTACTAGCCCCTTTCCCCTCTTCCAGGGTGTACAAAGGTTTGGGCATATCGAGGAATAGGAGCTCCAACAACCGTGAATGGTCAAATCTCCAACCATTGAGTAGCAATATGGCTGAGGTTGGTAATTTAAAAGCAAATTTAGGGATTATTCTAAATTATGTTTCATAATGGAAGATGTTGTTTAGATGCAGATTTTGGGGGTTATTTATGTTTTTTGCATAACGATAGTAGTGGGTATTTTTTTATAAAATATATTAGAGCCAATTAGTATTATTCTCTATGATGATAAAAGTAATCTGGAATATATAACATAAAAGTCGTCCGAAATCTCCGGTGACCACCGGAGAGAACCCACAGGAGGATCCCAACGACTAGTTAATGGCTAAATTTAAATCTTGAAAATAGCCGTCAACACACCCTAAGCTCCGGTGCAGTTCATCTAGCATCACCGGACTTCTTTGATGCCCTTTGGGAAGCTCTGTAGAAGGTTTAGGGCAAAGGCCATAAGCTCCGGTCCCCTCAAAGCATACCACCGGAGAAATCCAGTGGTTCGAGACACCTTCCGCAGAAGGTTTTCGGCAACACCGTAAAACTCCAATGCTTCTCCCGCTGTTGTCGGACCTGGGCAGGTACATTCAGTGGCGGAGCCAGCAAAATGATAAGGGGGGCCAACCATGCCAATAAATATGGATAACATGATCGTATTTTGATGTATATATATAATATTTATATTCATATAATCATATTTTTTTTTGCTATAACAACGCACAAAAGTGACTCTTTTAGAAAAGAGGATAAGAGAAAGTTTTTCATTTAAAACTATCAATTAAACAGTCAAGTATTAATTTGGAAATAAAAACTATACTTTGCTTTGCTTGTGCGTCTAGCGTGCCGCATGTGGCTGCTCTTGAGCCTGCGTGTGTGCTGTCCGCTGATTTCAAGGAATCAAAGGCAAAAGCATTGAACGACGAACATCACACGCTGACAAGAAAATCATAACTTCTGCTCGGCTGCTCGGCTCCGCTGCTGGTACATTGCTACACGTCAGCTGTCTCGTACGTCGTCTCATACAGTGCCATGTAGGATTTTTGCTGGTGCAGAGGTAAGAGAGGAGAGAGAGAATGAGGTTTGTTGTTTCGTGAAACAACCACCTCATGAGCTAAAATTTAGGACTATGAAATAACTATTTTACCATTGTATGATTTGTTGCCATATAACTCACAACGTTACATTTATTCTATGCATAAATTAAAGAATTATGAGTTATTACGAGACAACTTAAAAACAACCATTGTGTATATTGTCTATTATCATCTTAAAATTACGTGGCACTACATGAGATCACCCAAGACCAATGTACTTGCTCACCCTGTGTTAGGCAGGCAGCGACTGCAGCGTCCAACGGACGTATCCCGTGTTGCACCGGATGCCTCACCGGAAAAGAGGTCCAGAGAGGTTGCAGCGTGAAGAAGATGCAACCAGCTGTACTGGCGTATCTGGTGTGCACCGGATAAGGATTGCAAAGAGGGTTGCAATCAGCTTGGAGAATGCCATACGGCACCGGACATATCCAGTGTTGCACCGGACAAAAGCACCGGATATCAACAGTACTCCGATGGTCGACAATGGCTAGGCCAATGGCTGTAACGTGGCTAGATCGCATGCATGCACTGGACACATCCAGCGTGTACGTAGACTCGTAGAGGCTGCAGTTCAACCCAACTCTCTCTCTCTCTCTCTCTCTCTCTCTCTCTCTCTCTCTATATATATATATATATATATATATATATATATATATATATATATATATATATATATATATATATATATATATATATACTCTATAGCTAGCTACAAAATAAGTTATTTTATAGCCACCTCTATTTACAATAATTTTATATACTAATTTACGACAATGTCAGTATATATTTACGATAGTTGAATTACTATAACACATGGGGATATTTACCATAATGTTATAGTAAATCACATAGTAAGGAGTTACTATAATCTCGTAAATTAGCATAGCTGTTATCGTAACTCAAAGTGGCTACAAAATAAGTTATTTTGTAGGGGTAATATATATACACATACTAGCAGGAGAGCCCACGCTTTGCGTGGGCAGTAATCTGGGTTACTGTTTCTTAACGGGCTTACTGTTCATAGGACCCGGCACTGCAACGGTGCTAGGCACTGTTCTGGGAACAGTAACAAGTGAGAGTGACGGATCCGGCCGGGAGCCTCGACTTTAAGAGTTATGTATAGATACCGGCCATTTGAGGTGTGGAGGAGTGAGGAAACATATGCTACACCAATTTAGTGCTCTTCACATGCATAGTGCTTAGTGAATCACTTGGTGATTAGTGTAGGTGCTTTGCGAAGTGCTTAGGCTAGTTAGACCGCCGCTTATTATGCACTTGCTTTAGGTTTAGGCCTAGTGTAAGATCCTAAATGGCTAGAGGGGGGTGAATACCTTATTTAAAAATCTACAAGCTTCACTAGACAAGTGAGTTAGTAAAACAAACGGCGTAGCAATTCTAGCACTAGCTCACTAAGCTATGCAAACCACTTACACAAGTCTAGTTCAAGGCTAAACACTAACCACACCAACAACTAACTCTACTCCTAACAAAGAACAAAACTACACAAGCTAGAGACAATGAATAACAAGCTACACAACTAGCAAGGCAGATAAGTAAGCAAAGGAGTGAGCTTGGATTGTTATACCGACATTGATGAGTAGAGATATGTCCAATGAACCAATCAATCAACGCAATCACATACACAAGATGAAATCCTCGACAAAGAGATGACATGAGATTTTTTACCGAGGTTCACTTACTTCCTGGCAAGTTAGTCCTCGTTGTGGCGATGCACCCACTTGATGGATCGCGAGCTAATTGACTATCAAGAGTCAAACCCTCAGTGGGTGCCGCACATCCACTCATAAGATGGAGATCCTCCAAGCCACAAGCTCCACTAGAGTAGCTAATTCACGAACTCCCGCGGGGAAGGCTCAAGAACCCCTCACAATCACTTGGTGAGGCTTGAAACAATCTCCAATCATGAGCTCAACACCACCGCTGCTCCAAGCCATCTAGGATGTCGGGAAACACCCAAGAGTAACAAGAAATCCGCAGCCAACTCAAAGATCAAGTGCCACTAGATACAAATCACTAAGCAATGCACTTGAATTTCACTCAATCTCACTAGAGTATGCAACCAAGCAAGGAGATGAGTGGAGTGAAAGTTCTCTAGCTCAAAGTATGTCTCAAGTATTCAATGAGTCAAGAGAGAGGTCCCAAAACCGGCCAAACATGTATATATAAAGATACCACTTCGAATAGAGCCGTAGGGCAAAAATCGAGGGCACCGGACGCTCCGACGCATAGGCATCGGACGCACTCAGTAGCGTCCGGTGCACCAGATCTCGCCACGTTTCTCACGCGTTCAAAGTTCAACGGTTGTTTCAGCGAGCACCAGACGCGTCCGACGCCCAGCACTCAGCGTCCGACGCCAAGCGTCCGACGCCAAGCGTCCGATGCACTCTAGTAAGCAACAAGAGATGATTTTCGCTCACCAGACGTGTTCGACGGTGGGTCAACAGACGCCACTGCGTTCGGTGCACACGAGGGTTCGAAGAAGCTGCTGATATCACGTAGCCACTGGACGCATGAACAGTACCACTTCAACGTCCGGTGTAGCAACACCGGAGCGTCTAATGCTTGATTCCAGCGAGGAAGCAGCACAGCGTATTCACCGAACGGGCGGCCAGCGTCCGATGCTTTGAGAACCAGCGTTCGGTGCTCCCGAAGCCAGCGTCCGGTGCACTAAAAACAGTGAAGAACACTTCCTCAAACTCCACCTCCTTTGCAAATGTGCCAACACTAACAAGTGTTCACCACCTTGTGCACGTGTGTTAGCATTTTTACAATCATTTTCTCAAAGAAGTTAGCACCACACTAGATCCTAAATGCATATACTCAAGGATATGAACCTAGTAGCACTTGATTCATGAGATGACCATGATTGCCCCTCTTGATAGTCGACTATCAATTTTAAACCCGATCAATCACTTCTCTACTCATCTAGAGACCGGCAAAAGAAAATCTTACCATTATACCTTTGCCTTGATCATCTCATTCCATGTCCATCACCATTATCTCCAAGTTCATGCTCCTTCTCCTTCATCACTCGTGTTGCTATGCCTCAAATCACTTGACACAAATGACATTAGCAACTCGGTGTCATTAATTACCAAAACCCAACTTGGGCTTTCATCTAGTGTTTCATAAGGTTTACATACCTCTTACCACTAGGAGCTTGCTTGCACCATTATTGTACACCGGAGGGGCTTGTAGTCTTATGAGACCGCACCAACTGCGTTTATGGTGCGGCCGCCACCATGTACTAGAGGGAACGAGGCCTACATCGGTTTGGCCGGAAGCTTGATAGTGAAGATGGTGTGGAGACATCCGGGAGAGGAATTCTAGAGACCGACTTGTGCGTGGAAAAGGCCCGGTGCTATCTATGGAGTTACCTGACCGGGAGCTTGGCCCCTGTGAGGAGCCCTTACAAGGACCAGAGGAAGCTTGCACTCTTCTCGATACCTCGATTAAAATACCAGAATTGTCGACGGGAGTTTGCATCTCTATCTTAATTAAGCTTCCGCGCTTTATATTGTGTATTTTACTTTCCTAGCTTAGTTGATAAGCTAGTTGATAGAATTGGAACCTAGGTTGCACAACTTTTTTGCGGTAGAGATAGAAACACACCTAGCAAAACCATAGTTGCACATCTAGATAATTTATTTCTTTACATAGGTTTTGGTTAGGTTGAAATTAGAGGCTATACTTTAGAAATAGAGTTTTAAGTTGCCTAATTCACCCCTTTTAGGTGTCACAGTTCCTCAAGGAGCTTTAGGAAAATGTTTCTCAATCGCCATTTTATTCATGGTAGTCCAAAGCGTCCATGCAAAACCTGCAAATATGAACATAATTAATCTAATAGGTAAAGGCCCCGTGCCCTGAAGCCAAGTAGCAGAGAACTCCATCAGTGAAGAGGGACAAAAATTAAGATTGAAGACCTCTCTAATCACACCTCATACCCATTTGGCTAAATGACATTTGAACAAAATATGGTCCGCTGTTTCCAAGCACCCACATAGACAACAATTATCATGTCCTTTCCAGCCTCTTTTAACTAGACTTTAGGCCACCTGTAACTTGTTGTTGAACACTTGCCATAAGAAGAATTTAATTTTCGTGGAAACCTTGCATTTTTAAATCAACCCAGAACCCCTGCTGGGCACCCCCAGTTAAAAACCTGCTTAAGGATTTGGTGGAGAACCTTTTAATCTTATCCAAAGCCTAGCATGCAGAGTCCCTATCATTGGACAAGGACACCTACACTGGACTTCTGTTATTAAGTCCTGCCATCTCTCTTCTCTCGTACTCCTGCAAAGAGAGAGCCCTCCTAAAATCTATTCCACAGTTTTATCCGATCCTCCCACCAAAAGTCACAGCTCAACCAAACAGACCTTAGATCATGAATAAATGGTAGCCTTTGATTTTTTTAAACCATAAAACTATTAAATAATTAAAAATCAGGGAAAGGAAAGAATATTAAAGATAAAGGTTACACGTGGGATCATCACATGCATCTTAGATATAATTCCAATATATTTTTTTACCCAATGTATTTTTTTACTACGTTTCCTAATCATGTTTGCTATTTTGTAACATAAAAACATATGAATATATAGTTTTCTATTTATTTCCCTAGGTGGTAATAAGTGATCAAGTCATCCTGATCTACCAAATTAGAATGGACAGTCCACTGTTATTCCGAAGTACCATAGCAAATTCTATTTATTTTTACTACTCTCGAGTGTAGCTACATTGCATATGGATACATACTCATTTATCAGTTTGAGTATCCAAATCTTACTATATGAAAAAAAACAAATGACTCGTATTTTTTTAGTACATTGTTATAATACTATCACAATAGTATATAAAATAAGTACAACCACATACTCTATGTATACTTGCATACTTGACATACATACTACTCTAGATCTAATGTGATCACATACTTCGTATACATATCCTTCGTCGGGTTATACACACCATAAATCTGGAGATATACACATGTCTATAACTACATCCTGGACTCCTTATTCTGTTCATCGCTGTATCTGTCTAAGAATATTTAAACTCTCTACCCATCAGCATTGGGTAATTTTTGCTTGCACAAATTGGAGCCAGTTCAGACTTCAACACAGGAACCCGCTCTTTACTTTAATTTGGAGCATCTGTTGGGACTTGCCAAAGCAATTTCCATTACGCAGAGCCTTCAGCCTTGGCATTTCTCCCTGTCCAATTCAAACTTCGAAATGCTGGACCGGTGCCCAGTGCGGCAAGGCAGGGCTGAAGTGGCGCGAGACAACGCGCGAGTCGAGCAGCTGCACGATGGCCGGGACGGTCACGCTTCGGGGGACCTTGTACTGGCCCAAGGACGCACCGCCATGGGAGACAGAGTAGTCGGCGAGGTCCTGGAAGGTGCCCGACCGGACGACCCGGATCTCCAGCGGCCCGATCGTGCCGTCCTTCACCCTAAGCACCCGGTACACGTAGCTCAGGGCCTCTTCCATCTCCAGGCAGCACCTGGGCAGCACGTCGTCGCCGTCCATGTCCATGGTATGGGTCTGGGGCCCCCGCCCCTTGGTGGCCAGCAGCTCCCAGTAGACGACGTAGTGCCCCGGCATGCTCTTGGCGCATATCCGGCTGGTGTAGTCTAGGACGGCCGCGCCGTGCGGGTGGAGCAGCGCGGACGCGCGCTCCACCGCGCGCTGCAGGTCGGCCTCATCGGTCTTGTCGGCGTCGATGGACAGCAGCACGTTCTTCCTGCGCGCGAACCGGAACTGTGGCGCCGCGTTGTGGAACCCCGTCACGCGGAGGACATCGCCGACGCGGTAACGGCTCAGCCCGCCGTAGGTGGTGACCACCAGCTCATACTCACGCCCGGGCTCCACTCGGGCGAGCTCAACAAGCTCGCACGCCGTCGTTGTGTCGGCGGCGGCGGCGTCCACGGGCAGGAACTCGAAGTATGCCATGTTGGGCATGATGGTGTAGGACACCTCCGATGGGTCACATATAGGGCGAAGGTTGAGGCCTATGGGGCACTCAGATGACACGTACCTGGTGGAGGCGATCGGCAGGTCACCGCTGTAGTAATTCAGTGCCGGGACATACTGCGCCATGGAGCCAGTGACGATGGTGTCCAGGTACTTGGCGTTGGGCCAGATGCGCGTGACAATGCCGGCCCAGTCACCCTTGGAGCAGTCGGCGCGGATGGCCAGGGCAAGCTCGGGGTCTGGCGCCTGGAGGATGCCAGCCACCGCCTCGCGCACCGACGGGTCAGAGACGCAGGCGCCGAGTTCACCGGTCTCGACGTCTGCTGCGAGCTGCTCCCAGTGCTGCTGCAAGAACAGAATGGCCCGGAGGAGGCCCGAGGCGAACACAGCGCCGACGCGCAGCACGTCATGGCGCTGGCATAGGCCGCACACCATCTGCGCGTACATGCTCTCGAACGTGTCCTCGCAGAGGATGGCCGCCATCGGGCTTGTGTAGGTATGGGACGCATGGTTCTTGAAGTGGTCACTTTTGTAGTAGCTTGTCAGGACGGGCCGCGCCAGCAGGCCGCCTGCCGTCTTCATCTCCGGCCTGACGAAGAGGAAGTAGAGACCTTTCCCCTTGTCGATCCCAGGCACAAACCTGCTCGATCATGCAATGCACAATATTGTTTAGCTAGGCTTGAATAATCAGTAGTTAGTTGGTTCTATATATATATATAGCATATGATGATAGATATATAAGAGTACGTATGTATACTTACTGATGACTCATCACTGGCATGATGAGGCTGTACAGTAGCTGACGGCGGTCAAGCTCATCCTTCACACTGGGTATAAGCTTGAGCTGGCCACTCGACGTGCCGGAGCTGGGGAAGAACTCGGAGATGGGGTGCGCGGAACCGGACAGGATGGGAGCCCTGTCTCCATCGGCGACGCGCATGATATACGGCTTCAGGTCCTCGTATGTCACCATGGGCACCTTTGCCCTGAACGTGGCGCGATCGGTGGCGCCGGCGAGGTCGCATTTCACGAGGTACTCGCTCTCGGCGTTGCGGCCAAGGATCTCGGCCAGCACACGCTCCTGGACGGCGTCCACATTAGTGGTCATCTCTTCGATGAACTCAAGTTTCACTAACACCTGCGTCGCTGGTGCCGACAACGAGGCTGAGCTCCGGGTCGACACGGCAGTTGTTGATGACGCCATTGGCTCAATCCAAACACGAATTGCCAACACTAGCTAGCTACTAGTGGCTGTTTCGATTACGTGCGAGTTTAGAGGGGTGATTGATGATTCGATCAAGCGTGTGGTTTGGGCTGGCCATCATGATGGTATTTATAGAGCGGATGTCATGGAAGATGATTTATTTCCAGTAGAGAGAGTAGCGATAACACCATTAGTGCTGGTCAAATAGTAGTTATCGCTTACTGGACCTTTGCTCTCATCACTAATTCACTATCGTACGTTTTCACGTAGTAAACCCAAATTTGAATGTCTGTTTTCTATTCTCAAAAAAAATAAAAAGGATGTCTGTTTTCTTAAAGATCCAATTTTTTTAAACTATCGATTGCCAACACTATTGTCGCTAATGTATGTAAGTATATTTGGTACACCTGGTGATATAGAGCATTTGTGGTTTCCTCAAAAAAAAAAAAGAACGTGCTCCGTTGTAAGTACACCTTACCCAGCCCAAGTTGCTGTGGTTCATTTGTGTGTGGCACGCACACTCTGCAAAAAAAAAAAAAAAAAACAAAAAAACAAACAAAGAGCTTTGTGTGTTACTATGAATTTAATAGTGATATAATTAAGGGGTTTTTTATTCACACCATTATAATTTTCAAAGTTTGAAGAAATACCATTACTATTCGCCTATTTTGAAGCGTATCATTATAATTTTTTTATTTCCCACAAGAATGTCATAAAATACGTATGGGTACAACTTGTGCCCAGCTACAGGCATATACGATGCCATGTATTCTAGTGTGGACTCAAATGCCCTCGGCTCCAAGTAGATAGGGACCACTGTGGCCCCTCTCTCCCTACCACTGACGTGTGGGCTCCACATGTCATCTTCTTCCTCATCTTCCACGCCCCACACCTGGCCACTATTACCCATTAAAAACCTATAATTAATGGGTAATTCAAAAACTTAATATTATTTTCAGAATGGCAGAGGTGGGTAATAATAGATTAAATGTCTTTTTTATTTCCTATGATAATTAGAATCAACTGAATTAGAGTGGCCAGGTGTTTTTTTAATTATCATGCATGATAATTTCTAGAATCTATCCTTTTTGTCGAATGCATCTTCTGAGAATTAACATGTAGGCTCTCTTGAGGGCCTTGAGTTAGGAATATTAGGATACACATGTTATTATCATTTGCAGTGCACCTCTGCAACCTTTAGCTATATCAGCTCTTGTGTTGCTGCTTCCCTTTCTGTGAAATCATGAATAATATTTTGGTTTTCAACTTTCAATCCAAAAGGATCAAGATGCTCAAGAGGGAGAGTGAATTGGACTAATTCTAAATTTCTTGCAACAATTAAGCCCTACACTTAGCCCATTTCATCCCCTTGTGCCTAAAAGTGTCTCTATTGTTATACCGCATAAAAGTTTTGCACCCTAGGTTCCAATCCTACTCTAGCATGGCAACTCTAAGAATTTAAAGACATGAATTGAATTGCTCAAAAGTAAATGCTCAAAGTAAAGAGAGGGAGAGGAACGCGACAATGTTTTTCCAAGGTATCGAAGAGTCACCACTCCCCACTAGTCCTCGTTGGAGCACCTACGCAAGGGTATAGCTCCACCTTGATCCACGCAAGGATCAAGTGCTCTCTACGGGCTGATTCTTCGACACTCCATCGCGGTGAATCGCCCACAACTGCTCACAAGACAACTTGGGTCATTCATAAGCTCCGCCGGATGATCACCAAGCTTCAAATCACCATCAAGCCGTCTAGGTGATGGGGATCACCAAGAGTAACAAGCACAAACTCTCACTTCACCATGACAAGCCTAATGAGAAAGGTGGATGCACACTTGCTACTCCCTTTGCACTAATGAGGTCCTTAATCTTGGATTCTCAAATCTCAATCACCCCACTAGGCTCTTGCAGTCCCTTGCACTCCAAAGGTGTTTCTCAGCTGAACAAATGGGCAAGAGCGCCAAGTTGGACGAGTAAGAGAAGTATTTATACTCCCCACTTCAAAACATACCCACTGGGGTCTAACTCAGCAACTTCCGGGGTGACCGGATGCACCGGTCGAAGTGACTAGACGCGTCCGGTCAGTACACCACTGCCCAGCCCAAGTAGATGACCGTTAGGATGACCAAACTCATGACTAAGTTAGGTCTACCCTGACCTGACGCGTCAGGTTCCCGAAAACCCTCTCTGGACCCTCGATCTCTGATGTTGACCGGACTCACTCACGCACGCGTCCGGTCCATTTTTCTTCTCAGCGTCCGCTCAGACCAAAAGCCAAAGCCCAGCTACTATAGATCCCAGCACTTGTGCGTTCGGTCTCGATTAGGAGCCAGCGTCCGGTCATCCTTCTGCCCCTGTAGAACACGTCAACAACTGCCTGATGCGTCCCATCCCACAAGGACCAGCGTCCGGTCATAGTAGATCACTCCATTCACTTTCGAAACACAACACATTGTGAACGAAGCTCCAATCAATCTTTGGGCTATACCTGAGCTACCTAGTGTTAAGTTTGACAAGTGTGCACCACACCTAACACATTAGACTCACCTAGGTCAAGTTACTAGTTCATACCCCCTTTATAGTACAGCCAAAGGAAAAACAAAGTCCTAAACTACTCTAAGTGTCTCTCCAATGTCAAACGACACTTAGAACTAGTTCGTCCTTAACCTTGTCATCCATCCTTTGAAAACCAAAATGATTTTCATCGACAGGGGCATGAAAATCATAATTGCCCAACCAATCACCATTACCATGACCTAAGTCAAATTACCTTTGCAAAACATACGTTAGTCATAGTAATCTCGTGTCGTCATTAATCATCAAAACCCAACTAGGGGCCTAGATGCTTTCAATCTCTCCCTTTTTGGTGATTAATGACAACACAACCTCGAGTATGTGTAAAAGAGATGGGTGAGGTTTTCAACATGCTTAGTTCATATAAGCATTTGACAATAAGAACAAAGGGGTTAGGCATGCTTATATGACCCAAGCCAACACAATGTACTCACAAGATATGAAGAAAGAATGAGTACACAAAGTAAAGCTCATTTGAATCGGAGTATAACACAGAAGCAAAGCAAATGAGCATAACCAAGTGACATGACATATATAGAACAAAGTAGAGAGCACACATGTCACATAAGTCTCACAAACACGCATTTATCACATATCACAATGCATGAAAGTAAACGTGAATACATGAAGTATCACACACAAAAGAATGAGTCGAGTCCATCTCACACACTCCCCCTAAGTCTAACATACTCGGTCCCTCTTCCCCTTTGGTGTCAAGCACCAAAACCTAAGGGTCAGACAGTGGGGTAGGAGCAGTCAAGTCGGGCGCTGAGGTACGGTGAGGGATCTGGAACTAAGTAGCATCATCGTCTAACTCTGGACTTGGTCGGACCGGTTGGAGCAAGCGGTGGCTGACCCTCTGACTCTGGAACTATAAGTGAAGTGGTCTAGGTCTGCTCTGCAGTCTCGGTAGCTGGGTTGGCTAACTGTGAAGTAGAAGCTGAAGCTAAAGCCTGACCCTAAGTCGCTGACACTGTAGCTATGGCCTCAAGTGTGGTAGTGACTATCGGAGGCGGCTCTGATGAAGCAATAGAAGACGGGATCATCTCGGTGGTCCCTGTGACCGAAGTGGCTATAGTAGGAGCAAGGACTTGGAACTCTAGAGCTGTAGGCGGTCCTGTGAGCTCACTAAAAGTAGCACCCAAGTTCTGGGAGACTAGAGTATCTGTCACCAACACTGACTCTGAATGAGTAGGAATGAAGCCTGTGACGATAGGAGTGAAGCGCTGAGCCTGCTCTGTCCCTGGTGAAGCGAACCACTGAGACACTTGCTCGAAGGATGAGGCAAACTATGTAGTTGTTTGTCCCTAACTCTGAAGCCCACTGGGCTGTATAGCTGGAGTCACTGGGATACTAGTAACAGTCGAACCAAGCTGCAACGTGGGCCGGGAAGGAGCAATCCCTGTAGCTAGAAGTACATGCTGCATGAAACCAAGAAGCTGTTGTTGAGTCCTTAGCTACTGCTGCTATTGGAACTAATCCTAACGTGCCTGCATCTGAGCAATAGCAGCTGCTATCTCCTGTGCCTGACGAGCCTAGTTCTGCCGCATGCGCTCAAGTATAGCTAGCAAAGCGGGGTCTGTCTGCGATGGCTGTGGTGGAGCTGAGCTGGAGCCACCAGCCTCTCTGTCATGAGCCCGTGGGGGCATCCATGGAATAGGCTGGTAGTCCACGTCTGAATTGTCAGACGGGTCATCCTCAACCACATAGTCTGGCTGTGTCTCAAGTTCTACAAGCTCTGACTCTGCCAAGGCTCTGATGGCCTCGTCCTGCTCAGCCGCTGTCTCTAGCACCTCTAGCCTCTGGCGGCACTGCTAGCTTAGTGTCCTGCTCCCAGTACTGGAACCCATTAGCTGGCACAAATCATACTCGGGGAACTTAGTAGTAGTACTAGTCAACTCAACCACGACGTCAGCTAGTAAAGGTGCAAGTGCCATGAAGATCAGAAAATAGATCTAGTGGGCATACGATAGTTGACGGTGACCCTTGAAGCCCTCTACCAAAGTGTCCTCCGTCTCTGAGAGTATCACATCCCAAATGTCAAACGGTGTCTGAGAGATCAGATGGTGAACTAACCACAGCTGTATACATGTCAATCCCTCTCAGTAGCCACCCCTTGGCAGCAAAGTCCTCATGACTGTGTCTAGGAGACAAGCTGTAGGAGTGAGGTCATGTGGAGTGCGTCTCAAACCCTCTCCATATGGCTCATGAAAGCAGGCTCTGGCTGTCTTTGTAGGTGGCACTGCTCCACCGTGAGGGTGTCTCGGTGGCTGTGTCTATCCATAGCAGATCTAGTGAATCCGGGTGGCTGACTCTGGAATCCTCAGTATCTCTCTAGCCCTAGTTCTGTACAGCATGTGGTCACTCCCTCTAAATGAAAAGTGAATGTACCAGTGACCAGGGTTAATCCACAACGAAGCGTAGAACTCTCTGACCCATGAAGCAACGTACCTGCCGGTTTGCCTCAGGAGATCTGCCAACCAGGCAAGTAAGTGAGGTGGAGACAGACTTGCTCTCCTCCAGCTGCCACTATAGCCTCTAAGGAGCAGACTCTAAGGCCTGAAAGCTACACCACTATTGAGGTAGGCATTATAGAAATCCTCCTGCAACATAGTGTAGAAACCCTCTGAAGCTCTCTCATCCTGTTGAGGCGGGAACCACTGCTCAAACTCCACAAGGTGTAGCTGCTGAACCTATCGAGCTGTGGCTGCCCTCAAGTCCAAGTGTACCACTAGCAGTGGACCCTGTGGTCTGGGAGGTGCATGAGAGCGACGCCTCTGACCCTCTGATCTAGGTGTCACTTGAGCATGGACATGACCTAAGCGTCGTAGTGGCTGCTCCTGCTGCTGCTCTGCCTCCTCCAGGGCTGCTCAATCTCCTCCTGCTTTGCCTATGGCTACTCTATCTCTCCCTAGGGCCGCTCGGTCCCCTCAACTGGGTCAGTAAGAGAGACATCTAGACCACCAAGTATGGTAGTCCCAGGTGGACTACCGCTCACTATCACACTCTCCTCCAAAGCTCTCCTCTTAGCTACTGTCAGGTAATCACCAATACGAACACCAACACCTCTCTCAGCACGCTCAGCTGCTGGTGCCACTGCTACTACTGTCTCTGCATCTACATCACCACGCTTGCACTTTTTCTTTGCAAGCATCTTCTTTGGCCCCTTGTTCTTCTCTTTCGCTGTCAGACAAGGCGGAGGCCTCTCATTGCTACCTCCGGGGTGAGCAAAACCATTCTTGCAACGGACCATATTTGACATACACTAAGAGCAACTGCCACTAACAAGAACAAGATCAATCAACTATAGCTCCCCCTGACACTGACAATCACTGACAAGATCAACTACAAGAACCACTGCTACTGACTATGCCATTGCTGCCCACCGACACTTGTGAGGCTTGGCCTCAATCCATACTCACGGGCTTGGCCCTGAGTTTATCTGCCACTGCTCAACTGCCACTGCCTCACTGCCCAACAACGCTGCACGATAGGATATAGAAGGGTATATAATCATCACATATACACTAGAGAAGCGAGAACCCTATTCAAAGCAAGCATTACTTAGATGTGAGATGAATCGATGGCTTACTACCTTAAATTGCGATGATCCCTGTGAAAAGGTAAGATCTGACAACGTCGGGGCACCACAAAAGGATTAGCAAGAGCACTACAAAAGGAATCGGTCGAGGAGGAGTCAATCAGAGAAACTGGGCTAGTTTAGGCATATGATCGAGCACCTGGGGGCAATGGAGGGACTCACCCTGGTGGAAAGAATGCCGACCAAGGGATCCACCTAGGAGTGGCACTGGAGGTTGAGGCCGAGGGCATGAAGTCGCCTGAGCCGAGGAGGAAGGCGGCGCACTGGTGGAGAAGAGAAACCGCGGCGGCGGTGGTGGCAGCCCATAGCGCAGTGAGCCTGAGCGCGGGCACTGCGCAAGCGCGTGGTGGTGGCGAGGAGCGGGCCGCGGCTGGAGTGTGCGAGCGCATGAAGGAGCACGTGGTGCTGTGGTGATGGGTGGTGCGGCAGCCTAAGGAGTGCGGTCGCGGCGCACGTTGGATTAGGGTTAGAGCAGCGGTGGCGCGGCATACAGGCACATGGTGCGGTTGGATTCCAAAAGAAGAAATGAAGGAGCGGGCCTCGACTGACAGAGGAGAGAGTGAGCATAGGCGGTTGCCGAAACCAGAAGGGAAAGGAGTGAGCCCCATGAGTCAGCATGGAAACTGAAATCATCTGCGCGTTCACTGTTGTGACTGGACGCGCCTCTTGTAATGACCTGTGCAGCTAACTCAGAGTCGGATCACAAACAGAGAGCTCTGAAACAGCTCCAACATCGATCTGACGCGTCAGATGCTGTGTGACTGGACACGAGTCTGAGTCCGGTCGTGTCCTGATCCTTCCTCGTGATGACCGAGCGCTGAAGTGAATCTGCACCTGACGCTGTTGAGTTACTGTTCAAGCGTTTGATCACTTGAGCACTCAATGACCGGATGCAGAAAGCTATGAGTCCGGTCCTGTGTCTAGTCCCTGTTCTGTAGCAGTTCCTCCTTCCTCCTTCCCGACACTTTCTCCCAATCGAGTTCCAATTCAAATAAGAACCAAATAAACACTTAATTGGAACTGGTATGAGAACCGTCTCTCAAACCCTCAAATTTTTAAAGTATTTTGCCTTAGGCTATATATCTTTTTATGAAAATTAGGCAGTAAAAAGGATGAGGAGACATCATGTGGCCACACAATAGATAATTTAACCGATGGGAGCCTCAAATGCTCTCTCTATTTGTGGACGAACACAGCGGATGCTCAAAATAAAACCGAAAAGAAATGACAAAGCAACACACATGCATATGCAATGCAATACAAGAAAGATAAATCTAGTTGCTTGTCAAGTTTGATCCAAGGTTTAGTTTTTCACATGCTTTTTGACAGTTATCTTAACCATGTTAGACAAGCCCTAAGTGCATTACTAAAAATTAAATATGTTTTATATTACAATGCAATGCAATGGTCAACTCAAGCTCATTTTCTAGTGAAGTTACTTAGGTGAAGCACATTGAGCTCATTCCTCAACTGACAAAATGTAGCCTCATCTAGCAATTTTGTGAAGATATCCGCCAATTGATCCTCGGTCCTTACACCTTCTAGTGATATATCATTTTTAGCAAATTGATCTCTAAGAAAGTGAGGACGGATATCTATGTGCTTGGTGAGAGATTGTTGAACCGGGTTGTTAGCAATTTTTACCGCGCTTTCATTATCACACAAAGGGGGTACCTTTTCTAGAACTACACCATAGTTTAGAAGAGTTTGCTTCATGTAAAGGATTTGTGCGCAACAAGCACCCGCGGCAATGTACTCCGCCTCGGCGGTGGACAACGCCACACTATTTTGCTTCTTAGAGGTCCAAGACACTAGTGATCTACCAAGCAAATGACACCCTCTAGATGTGCTTTTTCTATCAATTTTGCAACCGGTATAATCCGAATTGGAAAAGCCAACTAGTTGGAATCTAGCTCATTTGGGATACCAAAGACCAATGCTTGGTGTGTGCTTAAGGTACTTAAGAATTCTCTTAACGGCAATTAGGTGAGTTTTCTTAGGACTAGATTGAAATCTAGCATACATACACACACTAAACATGATTTCAGGCCTAGATGCGGTCAAGTATAACAAGCTACCAATTATAGAGCGGTTGAGAGTTTGATCAACCAATTTACCTCCCTCATCTAGGTCGAGATGTCCATTTGATGGCATTGGTGTCTTGATTGGTTTACATTCATCCATTTTGAACCTCTTGAGAAGATCCTTGGTATACTTTTCTTGAGAGACGAAAATCCCTTCTCTCATTTGCTTGATTTGAAAACCAAGAAAGAATGTAAGCTCTCCAATCATAGACATCTCGAACTCTTTCGACATCAATTCACCAAACTCTTTGCAATAGTCTTCATTTGTTGAGCCAAATATGATATCATCAATATATACTTGATAAATGAAGATCTCTTCATTAAGCTTCTTGGTGAATAGTGTGGTGTCGACCTTCCCAATGGTGAAGCCTTCTCAATGAGAAAATTTCGAAGGTGCTCATACCAAGCTCTTGGAGCTTGCTTTAGCCCATATAGCGTTTCGGACAACCTATAGACATGATTAGGATATCTAGGGTCTTCAAACCCGGGAGGTTAATCAATGTAGACTAGTTCATTTATGAAGCCATTTAAAAATACACTTTTAACATCCGTTTGATATAATTTTATTTCATGATGCGATGCATATGCAAGTAGGATACGAATGGCTTCAAGTCTTGCAATCGGTGCAAAGGTCTCTGCAAAATCCAAATCTTCAACTTGAGAGAACCCCTTTTCAACTAGCCTTGCCTTGTTCCTCACAAGAATGCCTTGACCATCTTGCTTGTTACGGAACACCCACTTTGTTCCAATGACTCTTGCATCTTGTGGTTGCTCTTCAAGTGTCTAAACTTTATTGCGGGTGAAGTTATTCAATTCTTCATGCATGGCATTTACCCAATCCGGATCTTGAAGAGCTTCTTCTACATTCTTAGGCTCAATGCAAGAAACAAACGAGTGATGTTGAATAAATGAAGCAAGTTTTTTAGAGTGAGTCATTACACCCTTTGAAGGACTCCCTATGATGAGATCTTGTGGATGTGCTTGAAGTAGAGGCGAATTTCTTCTATCAACCACTTGGGAAGGAGGTTGTGGAGCATCAATATCTTGAGCTTGTGCCACAATTTGATCATGGGAGACATGAGTATCTTCATTTTCTACTCTCCCATCTTTATCATCATCTTGTGGCACACTTGATGAAGAGGGTGGATCAATCACATGCACTTCATCTTCATCATCTTTAGGCTTGATGTCTTCAACCGGAATGTTCTTCATGGCCTTCCTCAATGGTTCATCACCTACATCATCAAGATTCTCATGTGCTCCTTGGGAGCTGTTAGATTCATCAAACTCCACATCATATGTTTCTTCTACCAAGCCCATGGCATGGTTGAATACTCTATATGCTTTGGACTTCGATGAGTAACCAACAAGAAAACCAATATCACACCTTTGGAACTTCCCCAGGTGTAGCATTTGCAACCAAATACCCGGAAGAATGAGACATTCGGCTTCCTCCCATCAAGTAACTCATAAGGGGTCTTGCTAAGAAACTTTTGAAGAACTAGGCGGTTGGATGCATAGCATGCAGTGTTGATAGCTTTCGCCCATAAATCTTGCGATGTGTTGTACTCATCATGCATTGTTCTTGCAAGGGTGATAAGTGTCCGATTCTTTCTCTCTACTACACCATTTTGTTGAGTGTAGGTTGCAGAGACCACATGCTTGATCCCAACTTTATCACAATACTCTTTAATGTTTGTATTGACAAATTCTTTCCTATTATCGCTTCTTATCTTCTTGATCTTCACATCGAATTCATTTTGTGCTCTTTTGGCAAGCTTCTTGAAACATGCGGTCACTTCGGTCTTATCACGAAGGAAGAACACCCAAGTGTATCTTGAATAATCATCAACTATCACAAGGCAATTGAGGTTGCCTCCCAAACTCTTGTAGGTTGTTGGTCCAAATAGATCCATGTGGAGAAGCTCTAGCACTCTTGATGCAGGCATGTAAGCTTTGGTTGGATGAGTGTTTGCAACTTGTTTGCTGGCTTGACATGCACTACAAAGCTTTTTATCCTTCTCAAACTTCACATCCTTCAAACCTCTCACCAATTCTTTCTTCAATAGCTTCTTGAGTGTACTCATTCCAACATGTGCAAGCCTCCTATGCCAAAGCCACCTGAGTAATGTTTTGGTGAATAAGCATGTCTTCAAGTTAGCATCTTTGGAGGTGAAATACACTAGATATAAGTTGTATCTAAAACTCTTGAAAATGACTTGATCATCAACTTTCTTTAACACAACCACTTCCTTCTAGGTGAATAATCATTGAAAGCCAAGGTCACACATTTGTCCAATGGATAGCAAGTTGAAGCTCAATGAAGCAACATATAGCATATTTAAAATTGAGTGGTCATTTGATATTGCAACTTTGGCCAACCCTTGTTCTTTGCCCTTTAAATTGTCACCAAATGTAATCTTTTCTTGACAATCCACTTCTTCATCTAGTGAGGTGAACATATGAGGATCACCAGTCATATGTTGAGTGCAACCACTATCAATAACCTAATGACTTTCATCGGTCTTGTAGTTCATCTACACACACAAGAGATCAAGCTTGTTGTTTAGGGACCTAAACTTGATGAGGGCCCTTGACTTTCTTAACTAGTGACTTAGTAACCCAAATTTGCTTAGGCCTATTTTTGTTGGGTGAATCTAAGAACATGACTTTCATCATTCCACTAGAATCCTTTCTAAGCATGTAGTGAGCATTGAAAGCAAAGGGTCTAGCATGCTTGGCAAGGGTTGTGGTGGTGGAGTTTCACACTCATGAGCAAAGTGACCTTCTTGTCCACACTCAAAGCATCTCTTTGGCTTAGGCTTTGACTAGTATTGTTGATGTTGAGCTTTAGCTTTCTTCTCTTGATTTGCCAAGAATCCAATACCACTTCTATCCATCTTCATCACGATGTTCATTAGTAGCTCACTTTGAAGATATTGGCCTCTTGTTAATATGCTCAAACCGGTCTTGAGGTGCTCTTTCTCCAACTTGAGTTTCTTGTTTTCTTTTCTAAGTTCATCATGAGTTGATAGCCTCTCAATATTCTTCTTCATCTTGAGCCTCTTGTTCTCTTCTCTAAGCATCTCAACTTCAAGAGTCATGTCATAATCATTGTCAAGGTTCTCTGTCACAATCATGTTTAAGATATTTCTTAAGCTTCTCATTCTCATTCTTGAGCTTGATGTAATCATCATAGTTATTAGACTCAACCACTTTCTTGCCTTTGCTACTAGAACATTTCTCAATGCTCTCAACAGTTAAGTCATCACATGATATGGCTATATCAATCTTAACAACATTGTTAGTATCATCATGCGGCTCATTTGATAAAAACTCATGAGAAAGAACAAGATTGTCATGATTAATCTTGAGATTGGTGTACTCATCTTTTATCAAGTTGTAGCTAGTGGTGAGCTCATTGTGTATCTTCTCAAGTTTATCATGTTTTTCTCTAAGCTCCTTTTTAGAGGTTTTGAGCTCCTTGAGTTTAGATAACACAATTTTGTTTTCTTCTCTAAGCTCATTACTGGCTTTTTGGGCAATGTCATACTTTGCTAAAAGTGAATCATTCTCAAGTTCTAGCTTCTCATTTTTAGCTCTTGTCTGTCTAATGATTTTAGTGTATTGGTTTAGCAATTTGACAAGATCATCATAAGAAGGTGTTTCAAATTCTTCATCACTATCACTACCATTTTTATCATCACTAGCATTGTCATCATGAGGCATAGGTGTGTAGGGGATGATGGTGGCGGTGGCGGTGGAGATAGTGAAGAACCAATCATGAGAGCGGTCACCTTCTCCTTCTCATTATCACTTTCATCATTGGATGAGCCACTTGATGATTCAATATTCGTGAGCCAATCACCAACAATATAAGTCTTGTCATGCATTCTTCTTTTTCTTGTGAAATTCCTTCTTCTTGCCATCCTTCTTCTTGTATGGTTTATTCTTCTTCTTCTTCTCATCATTATCATCACTTGAGTCATCTTTCTTGCCCTTGTACTTGTCTTTCTTAGGTTTGGGGCATTGATGAGCTAGGTGACCAAGTTCTCCTAAATTGTAGCAATCTATTTCGGAGATGGGCTTCCTTCTACTACTAGTGAAGAATTTCTTCTTACTGCCATTAAACTTGACACCATTCTTGTTTAGCTTTTTGAGCATCTTGGCAGTTCTTCTCAACATGAGAGCAAGACTTGCATCATCAACTTCATCATCACTTGAGCTATCATAAGTAATCTTCTCTTTGCTTCTCTTTTCTTGGATAGCTTTGAATGCCAAATCTTTCTTCTGTGAGGATGAAGAGCCCTCTTGTGGAGTGATGTGCATGTACATCTCATGTGCATTGATCTTCCCCACTATTTGAGTTGACGTAGCGGTGGAAAGATCACCTTGATGAAGCATCGTCACAACATACCCATACTTGTCAATGGGAAGGTGTCGGTGTAAGGAACGACGGTCCTAGCACCAATGAGTAATGAGTGTCTGCGCGTCGAGGGTCCAGATGGTGTGCAAGAAGAACACAGGCGATTTATACTGGTTTAGGCCAAGAAATGCCCTACGTCTAGTGGGGGAGGAGAGTTCTGTATTATCTTGCACCGAAGTGCTTGTAGTAGGGGTTACAAGCGGATGTGAGAGAGGGAGGAGCTCCCAAGTCTCAAGGTGTGAGTGGAGAAGATGGGTGTGTGCGACTCTACTGGTGCCCTCACAAGGTCCAGGAGAGTTATCTGCTCGTGTCTTGCGTTGTGTTGCTGGGGTGGTTGTTCTCTTTCTTTCCTCTCTGGAATGATCCCTGCATGCTCCTTTTATAGATTCAAGGAGGTGCAGGGTTATAAAATGTTGGCATGTGGTGTGACTCTGCTGGTGGAGGAGCCTAGAGGCCTCGGGAGGGCTTTATTCGGTGGCGACATGGTCCATACTATGGAGGCATGGCGTCGGTACTTCTGACACTGCTGCTATGTGTCTAGGCATGTGTGCCACTACTGAGGGAGTGGTTTCTGTCTTTTGGTATTGTAGCGACGTGCCCTGTCATACCTGATCCTATGACCGGTGTGGCGTGTTTGTCCTTGTAGTTTGACTGGCGTAGAGGGCCAAGGCCTTGGAGGCGGAAATTGCGGTGTGATCTTATCCCGATCGTGGGAATAGTGGCCCAGGGTAGTTGTTCCGTACACTGCGCAGGCACGAATCATGCGTATAGTGCCAGTATGAGTGGCATAGTGGTTAGCAGCTCTTCCCCATGCCTGTTACAGACGATGGCGTGGTGATTTGACCATGGTCATTCCTGACTTGTCTGGTTGGGCAGACGCAAGAACGTGGGTGACGTCACAGGGGGTCTCGAGCGTGCCAATGGGGGAGCAGCATTAGAGGTTGGTCTCGGGCAAGGCAGAGACGGACAATGCCAATTCTAGGGTTTGGGCGAGGCGGTGGTGTTGTCGGGGGTCGGCCTGTGTCCGAGACCCTAGGGCTGAGGCCTCAGTGAAAGGTCTTGATGGCTAGAGGGGGGGTGAATAGCCTTTTAAAAATTTCTACAAAGACAAGCTAAACAAGTTTATCAATATAACAAATAACGAGATGCGGGTTTTGCTTAGCCTATGGGGTGTTTGCAAGCCACCTATCCAATTCACAATTCTAGTATATTAGCACTCAACCGCACAAGTCAAACCGAGAAGAAAACTACAACTAGCAAGCTACACAAAAGAGCTACTCTAGCAAAGTAACTAAGAAATTAATACAAGAGAGAGTTAGAAGGGTATCACCGAGGGGCGAAGTATTGAGCCAACCAAACAATATGGTCAAGAGATGAATTCCACAATATACAACCACCGGGATCGATCAATCACAATAAGAATGATGACACAAAGATTTATCCCGAGGTTCACGTGCTTGCCGGCACGCTAGTCCCCGTTGTGTCCCTCTTCACCACGTGGTTCGATGGCTAATCGGTCTCACACCGAGCCTCTCAAAAGGCGCCACAAGAACCTACCAAATGGCAAAAGGTTGCAAATGACACGAGCAATCCACTAACGTTGCCTTTGGCGCTTCGCCGAGGTAGGCACAAACCTCTCACAATCACCGGAGGTGGCCAAGAACAATCACCAACTCTTGCCAACGCCTCCAAGCTGCTCCAAGCCGTCTAGGTGGCGGCAACCACCAAGAGAAACAAGAATCCCGTAGCAAATCAACCACCAAGTGCCAACTAGATGCAATCTCACAATGCAAATGCACTTGGATCACTCAATCTCACTTCGAATATGCAAACAAGCAAGAGAGATGAGTGGGAGGGGAGTTGCTTAGCTCAAAGTGCTCACAAGTATGTCAAATGTCCAAGAGAGGGAGCTTTGAGCCAGCCAACGAGTATATATAGATGTACCCCTTCGAATATAGCCGTTAGAAACTTGATTCAGCAGCAGTCGCGCTGACCGGACGCGCTGGTCGGGTGGACCGGACGCGCCGGTCGCGCAACGGCTCTTTTTCGAAACGTTGACCGGACGCGCTGGTCGCAACGACCGGACACGCTGGTCACGACCGGACGCGCCGGTCCCGTGACTGACCGGACGCGCTGGTCAAGCCAGAGCAGCGCACAACGAAACAGTGATCGGACGCGCTGGTGAACCGACCGGACGCCACAGTGCCCGCGTCCGGTTGGAGTCCAGTAAGCTCCCTGAACGACCGGACGCGTCCGGTCGACTGTGACCGGACGCGCTGTGCGTCCGATCAATCAACTGAAATACGCGCAGACGCTGAACGCTGACCGGACGCGTCCGGTCAAACAGTGACCGCGTCCGGTCCAGCGTCCGGTCACCACTGTGACCTCCGTTCGCCTCCGTTTCTTTTTCTGACTTCCGGCGTAGTGGAAAATAGGCGTTTCAACTCCTCGAAAACGCTCTCTACCGCTCTCTACCGCTCAAACTCCACCGCCTTCGCAAATGTGCTAACACCACCAAGTGATCATCACCATGTGCATGTGTGTTAGCATTTTCACAATCATTTTTTCGAGGCGTTATTAGTTCTATCCAAATGCATATGACATGAAATGCACACCTAGAGGCACTTAGGAGTTCAATAGCCGCGTCATTCCCCTCTTTATAGTACGGCTATCTATCCTATAATGTAACCACACCCACTAGGTGTCTTGGTTACTAAAACACAACCCTTAAGCATATACCTTTGCCTTGATCACGTAGAATTGCGTCCAAATCCAAGTGTGGCCATCATGATCACCATGTCCATCTTGCCACCAACCTTGGAATGTACTAATCCTCATATGCTACATACAACTTAGGCATAGGATTAGTACTTAGGCATTGTCACTAATTACCAACACCAAACATAGGACTTTCAATCTCCCCCTTGTTGGTAATTGGTGACAACCCTTTCACAAAGATATTATGATAAAATTATGATTGAACCCATGTCACATTGTCCAAGTATATTACCATGTGTAAGAATTATGGACATGTGATCATGAATTCAAATTGATAGCAATGGCTCCCCCTACATGTATGCTATATGTTTGGATATAGGAAGCATACATGTTAGATAGGAAAGATTAGGAGCATTGACTACCAATAGGTGCTAAGTGTTTTAGATTATAGACCTTTGAAGCGTGATACCATCGGAGTAGCGATAAACACCATCTTAGCACCTTGTGTAGTTAGATATCACTTGGAAAAGCACAAACATAACTAGAAACCTTGTGAGATCAACATTATAAGCAAGGCTCTAGTACCACTTTGAAAAACATGAAGCAAGAGAGATCTAACTACTTCCTATTCATGCTAGTACTTCAATACACCATTCAATTGTCTACTAGCAAAACATCACACAAACAAAGTATTGGAGAAAAAGAAATGCATAACTATGCATCATACATATGAAGTGCACAAAGAAATGCAACATTCATGTTTAAGAGCTTGCTCCCCCTACTTGTGTGCTCAAAAAATTTTAGTTGATCCCTTTCTTTTACCAATTCTCCCCTTTAGGTTTTCTCCCCCTTTATAATCTATCTTTGTGAACAACACTTTCTCCCCCTTTGGCACCAATGACCACAAGGGACCAATCTTAGATAGATTATCATGTTGAATTATGGGGTGAGGATCAAGTTTGTGATTCAACCTAGATTGCTTGCACAAATGAAATGCTTCGGTTTGATCCAAGGGCAAGCTTCTTCACACCTCACTAGAAGGGTTATCATGCACCATGTTGAAGCAAATATTTAGACAAGTGATCTAGATTAAACACTTAGGATCACAAGCTACTTAAACAAGTTATATGCTACCACTAGATCATACAAGACATGGAAACAATAGTGGCACCATATAAACTTCAAATTCATTTGATTTTCATGAATGAGCCTAATACATGTAAATTATGACTAGATGCACTAAACAAATCCTTAGCATAGAATGTATGATATGTCAACCAATTGTACCTTGGGGCTCGAAGGAGAGGCATGCCATATCATGGAGGTGCATCAACTCATATTTGAGAAGTCAAGTATGTTCAACTCATTCTTTAGCTTGTGAAATCTCTTCTCATCAAGTGGCTTGGTGAATAGATCGGCTAGTTGATCTTCGGTGCCCACACTCTCAATAGCAATGTCACCCTTTTGTTGATGATCTCTAATGAAATGATGACGAACATCAATATGCTTTGTTCTTTGATGTTGAATCGGATTGTTGGTTAGCTTCACGGCACTTCATTGTCACATAGCAATGGCACATTCTTGAAATTGATTCCAAAATCCTTCAATGTTGCCTTCATCCACAAGATTTGTGCACAACAACTACCCGCGGCGATGTATTCGGCTTCGGCGGTAGATAGTGCAATACTATTTTGCTTCTTGGATGACCATGAGACAAGTGATCTTCCCAACAATTGACAAGTCCCGGAAGTGCTCTTTCTCTCTACTTTATCACCGGCATAGTCGGAATCCGAATATCCAACTAGCTCAAAGCTTGCACCTTTGGGATACCATAATCCAACATCTTGTGTATGCTTTAAGTACCTCAAAATTCTCTTTGTTGCCTTCAAATGACTTTCTCTTGGTGAGGCTTGAAATCTTGCACACATGCATACACTAAACATCACATCGGGCCTTGATGCCGTCACATAGAGTAGGCTACCAATCATTGATCTATATAGCTTTTGATCCACCATGTTGCCACTCTTGTCACTATCCAAACTTCCACTAGTGCCCATTGGGGTTGTAATGCCCTTTGCATCTTCCATGCCAAACTTCTTGAGCATATCTTTGATGTACTTGGTTTGGCTCACAAATGTTCCTTCCTTCATTTGTTTGATTTGAAGTCCAAGAAAGAAACTAAGTTCACCGATCATTGACATTTCAAATTCCTTTGCCATTATTTTCCCAAACTCATCACAAAAATTTTGATTGGTTGAACCAAATATAATATCATCAACATATATTTGCAACACAAACAAGTCTTTTCCAATCTTCTTGGTGAAGAGAGTAGTATCCACTTTGCCCATGACAAATCCTTTAGTTAGCAAGAAGTCCCTCAATCTTTCATACCATGCTCTTGGTGCTTGCTTCAATCCATTGAAAGCCCAAGTTTGGTTTTGGTAATTAATGACACCAAGTTGCTAATGCTATTGTATCAAGTGTGATTAAGCTAGGCATAAGCAACATGTGATGGAGGTGGAAATGGCATGGAGAGATGGCCACAAGACCACATGATTTGGTGCATGAAATGATGAGCAAGATCATGGTGGAGACGCACATAATATGATGGACATGGTGATCAAGTGGAAGAGAATGATCTAAGAGCACAAGGCAAAGGTATAACTATAGGGTTTTCCTTTTGCCAGTCTAAGTTGAGTAGAGAAGTGATTGACCGGGCTTAGGATACATAGCCGACTATCAATGTCTTGAGCATATGCATTTAGGATCTAGTAAAGAGCTAACATAACGCCTTGGAAAATGTTTGTGAAATGCTAACACACATGCACATGGTGATGTACACTTGGTGGTGTTAGCACATTTGCGAAGGAGGTGGAGTTTAAGCGGTAGAGAGGGGTTTGGGTTCCTCTCTCCCTCCCGCCGAGCTTGCGAGGCGGGATTCGGTGTTTTTTGGAGAAGTGAAACGCCTATTTTCTACTGCGCCGAAAGTCGGAAAAGAAATGGAGGCGAACGAAGGTCACTGCGTTGACCGGACGCTGCACCGGACGCGGTCACGGTTTGACCGGACGCGTCCGGTCAGTTCAACGCGGCGCGAGCGCTAGGGTTTGTGACCGGACGCTGGTCTGGCCTGACTGGCGCGTCCGGTCAATTCAACTGAGCGTAAAAGTTAAGCGCGCGACCGGCGCATCCGGTGCCTCACGGAACCGGAGCGTCCGGTCAAGTGTCCAGAGAAGCAGAGCGCAGCGGAAGTGACGATCGGACGCGCGGCGCGTCCGGTCACGAGCGACCGGACGCGTCCGGTCACAGCGGGAGCTTACTGGAACGCGACCGGACGTTGGCACTGTCGCGTCCGGTCATTCGCAGGAGCGCGTCCGGTCAGGGCAACGGCTAGTTCTGACGCGCACTGTTCACGGTTGTCGTGTAGTGACCGGACGCGTCCGGTCACCCTGACCGGAGCGTCCGGTCAACGCGATTTCAACTGCGCCGTCCGGTAACGGCTAGCTGCGTACCCCTTCGTTATAAATAGAGGATGTCCGGGGTTTGAGGATATCTCTTGCACATTTTGAGACCTAGAGACATCCTTTGAGCTAGAGAACAACCCCTCCACTCATCTCTTTGCATAGTTGCACATCTTGAGTGAGATTGAGTGAGATTCAAGTGCATTGCTTGAGAGTTGCATTCTAGAGGCACTTGATCTTCGAGTTGCTGCGGATTTCTTGTTACTCTTCCGTGTTTCCCGACACGGTAGATGGCTTGGAGCAGCAGAGGTGATTGAGCTCGCAATTGGAGATTGTTGGAGCCCTCACCAAGTGTTGTAAGGGGTTCTTGATCCTTCCCCGCGGGAGTTCGCGAATTGGATACTCTAGTGGAGCTCGTGGCTTGGAGGATCCCCATCTTGTGTGCGGTTGTGCGGTGCCCGCCGAGGGCTCGACTCTTGATAGTCGATTAGCTCGCGAACCGACAAGTGGGTGTATCGCCACAACGAGGAGTAGCTTGCCGGGAAGCAAGTGAACCTCGGGATAAATTCTTGTGTCATTCTCTTCCCGAGGATTTCTCTTGTGTGATTGATTGATTGGTACTTCTCATCTCTACACGGCGGTATAATCACTCGAAGCTCTTCTCTCGTATTACATCTTGTATCTAGCTTGTTGTTGTTGTTGTGTTTAGTGGATAGCCTTGTACTAGACTTGTGTAGGTGGCTTGCTTAATTAGTTAGAGCTAGTGCATTTTGCTCCGCCACCTTTTGTACTAACTTGTGGTTAAGTAATTCTTGTAGAAGTTTTAATTAGGCTATTCACCCCCCTCTAGCCTATTTGGACCTTACAAGTGGTATCGGAGCCGAGGCACCGTTTATTTGAGGCTTAACAACCTACGGTGAAAAAGAAATGGCTCAATTAAGCTTGCACATCAACAACACCAAGAAGGCACCTCACTTTGATGGGACAAATTATGCTTATTGGAAGGTTAAGATGACCGCACATCTCAAGTCAATCAATAGAGAAGTGTGGAAGGTCACCGAAACAAAATTTGAGGTTGCTAATCCGGAAGCACCTACACCGGTGGAAGAGAAGAAGCTCCAATGCAATGACATTGCCATTAGTGCTCTTCATGAGGCATTAGATGACAAGACATTTGAGCAAGTGAAAAATATAGAAGTTGCACATGATGCTTGGGCCAAGCTAGAAGAAACATTTGAGGGCACCGAAGGCACAAAGACCGCTAAAGCATATATCTTGCAAGAAAAATTTTCAAGCTTCAAGATGCAAGATGATGAGAGTGTACCGGAGATGTTTCATAGATTGCAAGTCATTGTCAATGAGCTCAAGGCACTTGGTGAGGAAGTCAAGGACAACCAATTCTCTATGAAGTTCTTGAGAAGCTTGCCCAAGAGGTTTGATACATTGATCACCGTGCTAGTGAGGACTACATTGAAGGATTCAACTCCTCAACAAATATTTCAAGAAGTGATGACCGATGATTCATATAGAGAAGATGAGAAGAAGGATGATGAGAAGAAGAAGAGTGTGGCATTCAAAGCCACCACATCCAAGGGCAAATCCAAGATTGAATCATCAAGTGATGAAGACTCAAGCTCTTGTGATAGTGATGACATTGATGAGAAGATGGCTCTCTTTGTCAAGCAATTTGGCAAATTCATGAAGAAGAAAGGCTTTCGTGCAAGAAGGAGGAAGAACTCATCCAAGAAGAATGAGCATACCATGAGATGCTTTAGATGCCATAGCAAGGACCATCTCATTGCAAAGTGTCCTTATGATAGTGATGATGAAGATGCTATCAAGAAGGAGAGGAAGAAGCAAAAGAAGAAGCAAGAAAAGAAGGAGAGTTCTCATAAGAAAAAGAATGATTCTCATGTTGCTACATGGGATAGTGATGAGTCCTCAAGTGATGATGAGGATGACAACAAGAGCAAGAAGAAGGGACATGCTAGCATTGCCATCCAAGAGAAGGTCTCCCTCTTCGACACTCCATCGTGCTTCATGGCTAAGGCCGCTAAGGTATCATCCGACGATGAGAGTGATCATGATAATGCTAGTGATAGTGATAGTGATGAAGAAGAATTCACTAAAGATGAACTAATCACTATGCTAGAAGATTGCACTCAACATTTTAAGGAATCTAGAAAGGAGTGCAAGGGCTTGCTTAAGGAAAAGAAAAACCTTATGCAAGAACTTGATGAGCTTAGGGCATCTTATGAGAGTCTAAAGGTAGACCATAAGAAGCTTCAAAAGTCTCACACTAAGCTTGAAGAAGCTCATTCCTCTCTAGTTGAAAAATGTGAAAACATGCCAACTAATGTTGAGAAAGCTAAAACTTGCAACATAGGCATATCTTGTGATATAATTGATGAATCTTGTCATAAGCCTATTATTGTTGCTCCCACTAACCCTTCATGTAGCTCATCTACATCATCCTCATCTAGTAGTGACGGTTTCACTTGTGACTCCACACTAATAGTTGAGAATGAAAATCTCAAGAAGGAGGTAAAAGAGCTCAATCACACTTTAGCCAAGGCTTATGGTGGTGAGGACCGCTTGCTTATGTGCTTGGGTAGCCAAAGAGCTTCTCTCTACAAAGAGGGATTGGGCTATAACCCCAAGAAAGGCAAGGCCGCTTTTGCTCCTCACAAGACTCGTTTTGTGAAGAACAATGGTAGCTATTGCAAAAGTTGCAAGCAAGTTGGTCACATAGAGCAACATTGCATGAACAAGAAATCCAATGCTAATGTATCCTCAATTAAGTTTGATTCTTTCTATATACTTACCAAGGGTACAAATGGTGTTCATGCTAAGTTCATTGGTGAACCATGGATGGGCTCAAAGAAGAAAGCCATTTGGGTACCAAAGAGCTTGGTCACTAACCTTGGAGGACCCAAACAAGTTTGGGTACCTAAAAGGAATTGATCTTATCTTGTAGGTCAATTACAAAGCCGGAGGAAGGCATTGGGTGCTTGATAGAGGGTGCACTCAACATATGACCGGGGATTCTTGTATGTTCAAATCAATTGATACAAGTCAAAATGGTGGTTTTGATGCTATCACTTTCGGCAACAACAAGAAAGGCAAGGTCAAGGGGCTTGGTAAAATTGCTATCTCAAATGACATGAGCATATCTAATGTGTTGCTAGTTGAGAGCTTGGATTTCAATCTTTTGTCGGTGGCACAACTTTGTGATCTTGGCTTCAAGTGCATATTTGGTAGTGATGATGTTGAAGTCATAAGTGTTGATGGATCAAATTTGATATTCAAAGGATTTAGACATGGTAGTTTATACTTGGTTGACTTCAATGATAGTGAGACACAATTGACATCATGCTTGCTTAGCAAATCTAGTATGGGATGGTTGTGGCATAGAAGGCTTGGTCATGTTGGAATGAAACAATTGAACAAACTTTTGAGGCATGACTTAGTTAGAGGCTTGAAGGATGTCACCTTTGAGAAGGATAAACCTTGTAGTGCTTGTCAAGCCGGCAAACAAATTGGAAATGCACATCCTAGGAAGAGTGAAATGAGCACATCAAAGGCATTTGAGTTATTACACATGGACTTGTTTGGACCAACAACATACACTAGTATTGGTGGGAACAAGTATGGTTTTGTGATAGTGGATGACTATACTAGATACACTTGGGTGTTCTTTCTCTATGACAAGAGTGATGTTTATGATCTATTCAAGTCTTTTATCAAAAGAGTGCAAAATGAGTTTGAAATCACCATCAAGAAGATTAGAAGTGACAATGGTAGTGAGTTCAAGAACACAAGAATTAAAGATTTATGTGATGATCTCGGTATTGGACATCAATTCTCACCAACATACACTCCTCAATCAAATGGTGTAGTTGAAAGAAAGAATAGAACTTTGATTGACATGGCTAGATCAATGCTTAGTGAATACAATATGAGTCATTCATTTTGGAGTGAAGCTATCAACACGGCTTGCTATTGTAGCAACCGTCTTTATTGCCATGGGAAGCTTGGGAAGACACCATATGAGCTATTGAATGGAAGAAAGCCCAACATTGCATACTTTAGAGTATTTGGTTGCAAATGCTATATTCTCAAGAAAGGCACTAGATTGAGCAAGTTTGAAAAGAAATGTGATGAAGGGTTCTTACTTGGCTATTCTACCACAAGCAAAGCATATAGAGTTTGGAATCTCACAAATGGCACCTTGGAAGAAGTTCATGATGTTGAGTTTGATGAAACCCAAGGATCTCAAAATGAAGCTCAAAATCTTGATGATGTGAGAGGAGATCAATTGTCAAAAGCAATGAAGAACATGGACATTGGTGATGTTAGACCAAGGCAAGTTGATGATGATAATATTCATGTGATCAACCAAAGTGTGCAAATTGATACAAATCAAGCAAGCTCTAGTGGTACTCATGATGAAGCTCAAGATCAAGGTCAAACAAGTGGAAGCAATCAACTCCCAATACTCCAACCTACTAGTATTGCAAGAGATCATCCATTGGACCAAATCATTGGTGGAATTCAAAGTGGTGTTCAAACTAGATCAAGGCTAGCATCCTTTTGTGAGCACTACTCATTTGTGTCACTTGAAGAACCAAAGAAGATAGAAGATACATTGAAGGATTCCGATTGGGTAAATGCCATGCATGAAGAGCTAAACAACTTCACTAGAAATCAAGTTTGGGAACTTGTTGAAAGGCCAAAGAACTACAATGTGATTGGTACTAAGTGGGTCTTTAGAAACAAGCAAGATCAAGATGGTGTAGTTATGAGAAACAAAGCAAGATTGGTAGCACAAGGATATACTCAAGTTGAGGGTCTTGACTTTGGGGAGACATATGCACCGGTTGCAAGATTGGAGGCAATTAGAATCTTATTAGCATATGCTTGTGCACACAACATCAAGCTCTATCAAATGGATGTCAAGAGTGCATTTCTCAATGGTTACATCAATGAAGAAGTTTATGTTGAGCAACCTCCCGGTTTTGAAAATGACAAGAAGCCCAACCATGTTTACAAGCTCAAGAAGGCATTGTATGGTTTGAAGCAAGCACCTAGAGCATGGTATGAGAGGTTGAGGGACTTTCTTCTCTCTAAAGGGTTCAAGATGGGAAAAGTTGACACCACTCTCTTCACCAAGAAGCTTGGAAATGACTTGTTTGTGTTGCAAATCTATGTGGATGACATTATCTTTGGATCAACCAATCAAGACTTTTGTGAAGAGTTTGGTAGTATGATGGCTAATGAGTTTGAGATGTCTATGATTGGAGAACTTAGTTACTTTCTTGGACTTCAAATCAAGCAAATGAAGAATGGCACTTTTGTAAGTCAAGGGAAGTACATCAAGGACATGATCAAGAAGTTTGGATTGCAAGATGCTAAGCCAATGAGTACACCAATGGGCACAAATGATCAATTGGGTATTGATGCAAGTGGCAACATGGTAGATCAAAAGCAATACCGTTCTATGATTGGAAGTTTACTCTATGTCACCGCTTCAAGGCCGGATGTGATGTTTAGTGTGTGCAAGTGTGCAAGATATCAAGCTTCACCTAGAGAAAGTCACTTGAAAGCAACCAAGAGGATATTGAGATATCTTAAGGGCACTCATGATGTTGGATTATGGTTTCCAAAGGGGTCTAATTTTGAGTTGATTGGATATTCGGACTCCGACTATGGTGGATGCAAGATTGATAGAATGAGCACAAGTGGCACTTGTCAATTGCTTGGAAGGTCTCTTGTTTCATGGTCATCAAAGAAACAAAATAGTGTTGCACTATCTACCGCCGAGGCCGAATACATTAGTGCCGGTAGTTGTTGTGCACAATTGCTTTGGATGAAGGCCACTTTGAATGACTTTGGAATAAAATTCAAGAATGTTCCGTTGTTTTGTGACAATGAAAGTGCTATCAAGATGACTCAAAATCCGATTCAACATTCAAGAACCAAGCACATTGATATTAGGCATCACTTCATAAGAGACCATCAACAAAAGGGTGATATTAGCATTGAAAGCATTGGCACCGAAGATCAACTAGCTGACATCTTCACAAAGCCACTTGATGAGAAGAGATTTTACAAGTTGAAGAATGAATTGAACATACTTGACTTCTCCAACTTGAGATGAGTGCACCCCCACATTCTTAAAATGACATGCCTCTCCTCCGACATAGCAAGGTAAAGTTGTTTGGCATATCATTCATACTTTGTTAAGGACATGTTTAGAACATATAGACATATTTGCATGACAAATAGGCTCATTCATGAAAATCAAATGATTTTAATGTATATATGGTACCACTATTGCTTCTATGTTTGATTGATCTAGTGGTAGCATATGACATGTTTGTGGGCTTGCAAACCTAGTGTTGAATCTAGAAAATGAGCTCATGATGTGTAATTCAACATGGTCAAGATAACCCTTATACTTTATGAGGTGTGAAGAAGCTTGTCCTTGGATCAAACCGAATTACATATTCTAGGCAAGTGATCTAGATTGAACCATAATTTGAACTCCCTCATATTAATTGACTTATCTCTCACTAAAATTGGCACCTTTTTGGTGATTGTTGACAAAGGGGGAGAGAAAAGTCACAAAGATAGAAAAATCACAAAGATAGAAAGTTAAGTTACTAAGGGGGAGAGAAAGTTACTAAGGGGGAGAGAAATTAAAAAGTTAAGTTACTAAGGGGGAGCAAGCTCATGAATGTTTTGTTGCATTTATATGTGCATTAACATGATGAATTGTTGCATTGCAAAGCTTAAATTCATATTCATGTTTGTTTGGTGATTGCTAGAACTAGAACTTGAATGATGTTTTGTTAAGAGTAGCTTCACAAGTGGTATCTAGACACCCTTTGCTTTTAATGTTGATCTCACGGGGTACTTTAGTGTTTGTGATCTTTACAAGTGATGAATTACAAGTGGTGTCTAGCTACATCGCTGCTAAGGATGGTATATAAAGGCAACTCCGATTGGTATCACGCTTCAAAGGTCCATTCTATATACCTTAGTATCAATTTGATAGTAGTAACTCTCCCAAAATTCAAATCCATACATATGTGCACAATTGAACCAAACTCATGGTAGCATATATGTAGGGGGAGCTAATACTATCAAAATTGAAAATTGATTTCATTTCATATCTTTGTGGTGGTTGTCATCAATTACCAAAAAGGGGGAGATTGAAAGCCCAAGTTTGGTTTTGGTAATTAATGACACCAAGTTGCTAATGCTATTGTATCAAGTGTGATTAAGCTAGGCATAAGCAACATGTGATGGAGGTGGAAATGGCATGGAGAGATGGCCACAAGACCACATGATTTGGTGCATGAAATGATGAGCAAGATCATGGTGGAGACGCACATAATATGATGGACATGGTGATCAAGTGGAAGAGAATGATCTAAGAGCACAAGGCAAAGGTATAACTATAGGGTTTTCCTTTTGCCGGTCTAAGTTGAGTAGAGAAGTGATTGACCGGGCTTAGGATACATAGCCGACTATCAAGAGGGGAAATCACGGTTAGCTCGAGAATCAAGTGCCACTAGATCAATGTCTTGAGCATATGCATTTAGGATCTAGTAAAGAGCTAACATAACGCCTTGGAAAATGTTTGTGAAATGCTAACACACATGCACATGGTGATGTACACTTGGTGGTGTTAGCACATTTGCGAAGGAGGTGGAGTTTAAGCGGTAGAGAGGGGTTTGGGTTCCTCTCTCCCTCCCGCCGAGCTTGCGAGGCGGGATTCGGTGTTTTTTGGAGAAGTGAAACGCCTATTTTCTACTGCGCCGAAAGTCGGAAAAGAAACGGAGGCGAACGGAGGTCACTGCGTTGACCGGACGCTGCACCGGACGCGGTCACGGTTTGACCGGACGCGTCCGGTTAGTTCAACGCTGCGCGAGCGCTAGGGTTTGTGACCGGACGCTGGTCTGGCCTGACCGGCGCGTCCGGTCAGTTCAACTGAGCGTAAAAGTTAAGCGCGCGACCGGTGCGTCCGGTGCCTCACGGAACCGGAGCGTCCGGTCAAGTGTCCAGAGAAGCAGAGCGCAGCGGAAGTGACGATCGGACGCGCGGCGCGTCCGGTCACGAGCGACCGGACGCGTCCGGTCGCAGCGGGAGCTTACTGGAACGCGACCGGACGTTGGCACTGTCGCGTCCGGTCATTCGCAGGAGCGCGTCCGGTCAGGGCAACGGCTAGTTCTGACGCGCACTGTTCACGGTTGTCGTGTAGTGACCGGACGCGTCCGGTCACCCTGACCGGAGCGTCCGGTCAACGCGATTTCAACTGCGCCGTCCGGTAACGGCTAGCTGCGTACCCCTTCGTTATAAATAGAGGATGTCCGGGGTTTGAGGATATCTCTTGCACATTTTGAGACCTAGAGACATCCTTTGAGCTAGAGAACAACCCCTCCACTCATCTCTTTGCATAGTTGCACATCTTGAGTGAGATTGAGTGAGATTCAAGTGCATTGCTTGAGAGTTGCATTCTAGAGGCACTTGATCTTCGAGTTGCTGCGGATTTCTTGTTACTCTTCCGTGTTTCCCGACACGGTAGACGGCTTGGAGCAGCGGAGGTGATTGAGCTCGCAATTGGAGATTGTTGGAGCCCTCACCAAGTGTTGTAAGGGGTTCTTGATCCTTCCCCGCGGGAGTTCGCGAATTGGATACTCTAGTGGAGCTCGTGGCTTGGAGGATCCCCATCTTGTGTGCGGTTGTGCGGTGCCCGCCGAGGGCTCGACTCTTGATAGTCGATTAGCTCGCGAACCGACAAGTGGGTGTATCGCCACAACGAGGAGTAGCTTGCCGGGAAGCAAGTGAACCTCGGGATAAATTCTTGTGTCATTCTCTTCCCGAGGATTTCTCTTGTGTGATTGATTGATTGGTACTTCTCATCTCTACACGGCGGTATAATCACTCGAAGCTCTTCTCTCGTATTACATCTTGTATCTAGCTTGTTGTTGTTGTTGTGTTTAGTGGATAGCCTTGTACTAGACTTGTTTAGGTGGCTTGCTTAATTAGTTAGAGCTAGTGCATTTTGCTCCGCCACCTTTTGTACTAACTTGTGGTTAAGTAATTCTTGTAGAAGTTTTAATTAGGCTATTCACCCCCCCTCTAGCCTATTTGGACCTTACATCCATACAAAGCTTTCCTTAACTTATACACATGGTTGGGTTTCTTGTCATATTCAAAACCGGGAGGTTGCTCCCCATACACCTCTTCTTGAATGTACCCATTTAGAAATGCACTCTTCACATCCATTTGATATAGCTTGATATTATGAGCACAAGCATAGGCAAGTAAGATCCTAATTGCTTCTAATCTTGCAACCGGGGCATAAGTTTCACCAAAGTCAAGACCCTCTATTTGTGTGTAACCTTGAGCCACTAGTCTTGCTTTGTTTCTTACTACTATTCCATCTTGATCTTGCTTGTTGCGAAAGACCCATCTTGTTCCAATGACATTATGATCCTTAGGCCTCTCAACTAGTTCCCACACTTCATTTCTTTTGAAGTTGTTGAGCTCTTCATGCATTGCATTTACCCAATCCGGATCTCTCAATGCTTTATCAATGTCCTTGGGTTCTTCTATTGACACAAAAGAAGAGTGAGCACAAAATGATGCCAATCTTGATCTAGTTTGAACTCCCCTTTGTATGTCACCAATGATGGAATCCAATTGATGGTCTCTAGCAATGTTAGTTGGTTGAAGCACTTGGACTTGATTGCTTGGATGTTGATGTTGATCATGAGTTGGAGATGATGAACTAGCCACTTGTTGATCTTGTTGCACTTGAGATGATGTACTAGCTTGATTTTGCATTAGAGAACCACTAGCTTGTGTAATTGGACTTTGGAGCACTTGATCTTTGTTGTCATCCACATCAATCACTTGCTTTGGCCTAATATCTCCAATATCCATTTCTTTCATAGCATTGGTCAATTGAGTTCCTCTCACATCATCCAAGTTATTTTTCTCATCTTGAGAGCCATTTGTTTCATCAAACTCAACATCATGAACTTCCTCAAGTAAACCACTAGCCAAATTCCAAACTCTATAAGCTTTGCTAGTAGTGGAGTAACCAAGTAAGAATCCTTCATCACATTTCTTCTCAAACTTGCTCAATCTAGTGCCCTTCTTCAAGATGTAGCATTTGCAACCAAATACCCGAAAGTATGCAATGTTGGGCTTTCTTCCATTTAAGATCTCATATGGTGTCTTCTCTAGAAACTTGTGGCAATAGAGGCGGTTGCTATAAAAGCAAGCCGTGTTGATTGCTTCGGCCCAAAATGAATGACTCACATTATACTCATTTAACATTGATCTTGCCATATCAATCAAAGTTCTATTCTTTCTCTCAACTAGGCCATTAGATTGAGGTGTATACTTAGCCGAAAATTGATGTTTGATTCCAAGCTCATCACATAGCTCATCAACTCTTGTGTTTCTAAACTCACTTCCATTGTCACTTCTCACTTTCTTGATTGTGGTCTCAAACTCATTTTGTACCCTCTTGATGAACTTCTTGAATATGTCAAATACATCACTCTTGTCCACAAGAAAGAATACCCATGTATATCTAGTGAAATCATCCACAATCACAAAGCCATACTTGTTGCCACCAATGCTTGTGTATGTAGTTGGCCCAAATAGATCCATGTGCAAC
The DNA here is from genome assembly GCA_022457205.1 of Saccharum spontaneum. Lineage (NCBI taxonomy): Eukaryota > Viridiplantae > Streptophyta > Magnoliopsida > Poales > Poaceae > Saccharum > Saccharum spontaneum. The sequence continues at coordinate 6,963,323 of CM039608.1, read as the reverse complement.
AACTCAAATGCCTTAGAAGTACTCATAATGCTCTTCAATGGATGAGTGTTTCCTACTTGCTTTCCGGCTTGACATGCACTACATAGCTTATCTTTCTCAAATGTGACATCCTTCAAGCCTCTAACTAAGTCATGCTTCACTAACTTGTTCAATTGCTTCATGCCAACATGACCAAGTCTTCTATGCCATAACCAACCCATACTTGATTTGGTGAGCAAGCATGTTGAGAGTTGAGTGTCACTAGCATTGAAATCAACCAAGTATAGATTCTCATATCTAAAACCCTTGAAGATCAAATTTGAGCCATCAACACTAACTATCTCCACATCATCAACACCAAATATGCACTTGAAACCAAGATCACACAATTGAGCAACCGAGAGAAGATTGAAGTTCAACTTTTCAACTAGGAGCACATTGGAAATGCTATGATCATTTGAGATTGCAATCCTTCCAAGAGCCTTCACATCACCCTTACTATTGTCACCAAATGTGATACTATCAATGCCACTATCATTTGATTTGAGAGAGTTGAACATTCTTGAATCACCGGTCATATGTTGAGAGCACCCACTATCAAGCACCCAATGCCTTCCTCCGGCCTTGTAATTTACCTACAAAATAAATTAATGTTTCTTAGGTACCCATACTTGTTTGGGTCCTTGGAGGTTAGTAACTAAGCTCTTTGGTATCCAAATGGCCTTCTTCTTTGGACCCACAATTGGTGTACCAACAAAACTAGCATGCACACCTTTCTCACCCTTGGTAAGCACATAACAAGAATCAAAAGGAATGTAATCCATTTTAGCATGAAACTTGTTGTTGTTCTTGTTCATTTTATTACAATTAATCTCTAGATGCCCAACTTTCTTGCATCTATTGCAATAACGACCATTGCTCTTCACAAAGCGAGACTTTGGAGTAGCAAAGGCCGCCTTGCCCTTCTTGGGAGTATAGCCCAAACCCTCTTTGTTAAGAGAGAACCTTTGGCTACCCAAACATTTTAGCAAGCGGGCATCCCCACCATAGGCATTGCCTAATGCGCGGGTGAGATCATCCACCTCTCTCTTGAGAGTCTCATTCTCAACCACAAGTGATGAATCACTAGTAGTAGAGGTAGAGTTGGTTGTGGTGGATGATGATGAGCTACATGAAGCATTAGTAGGACCAACAAATAAAGAATCATCAATAATATCACATGTTAGTCCAATATCACAAGTGACAATCACTTGCTCCTCCTTAGCTTCCTTCATGAGCTTCTCCAACTTGAGGTCCTTCTCCTTGATGAGCTCAAGTAGAGAGGAGTGGGCTTCCTTAAGCCTAGTGTGAGCAACTTCAAGGTCCTCATGGTCTTCCTTTAGACACTCACGAGAGGCCTCTAGCTCATCAAAGGATTTCCTAAGAGCTTTAAGGTCTTGTTCAATTCCTTTGCACTCCTTACTCTTTTTGAGAGCAACAAGCTCCTCCATCAAGGCATCATTTTCATTGCTCTTGGCAATGAGCTCTTGTTCCAAGATTTTACACTTCTTGGTTGTCCTCTTGTAGCCCTTGCTCATTTGATCTATTATGCCCAATAGATCATCCTTGGAGTAGTCCTCATCCTCCTCATCATCACTCCTACAACCATCACTAGCACAAGAATCATCATCACTATCATCATATTTTACCTTGGTAGGCTTGGCCATAAGGCATGTCGATGTAGTGTCGAAGATGGATGGCTTGTTGGAGAGGGCGATGCTTGCAATGGCTCGCCGAGTGGTCCTCTCATCATCACTAGAGCTATCATCATCATCACTATCAGAGTTGTCACTATCCCAAGTGACCACATAGCCACCACTCTTCTTCTTCTTGTTGATAGTGAAGCTCTTCTTCTCTTTCTTCTCCTTCTTATCCTTCTTGTTCTTCTTCAACTTCAACTCTCCATCATGATATCTTTTGTCTTCATAGGGACACTTTGCCACTACATGATCGGGGCTATTGCAATTGTAGCAAAGCATCTCCTTTGCCTTCATGAAGTCCCTTCTCTTTCTTGCACCATATCCTTTCTTCTTCATGAATCTCCCCATCTTGTGCACTAGGAGGGCCATGGTCTCATCGTCGAATGGATCATCATCATCGCTCTCCACCTTGCTCTTGCCCTTAGAAGATGAAGCCTAGAATGCAATGGGCTTCTCTTGCTTGACCTTGATCTCCTTCTTCTCATCTTCATCTTCATCATCATCATATTGAGCATCGGTCATGACATCTCCAAGCACTTGGTTTGGAGTCACCTTGTCCAAACCCTCTCTTTGGATCATCTTCCTCAAGATAGCAAACTTCTTAGGTAAGTTCATCAAGAACTTATGTGAGAAGTCCTTGTCCTTGACATCTTCTCCTAGGCTCTTGAGATCATTGACAATAACTTGTAGCCTATAGAACATCTCCGGTATGGACTCATCATCCTTCATCTTGAAGCTTGCAAACTTATCCTTGAGCATATAGAGCTTGGCACTCTTTACCGTTGAAGTGCCCTCATATGTTTCCTCTAATCTTGTCCACACTTCACTTGCCATCTCAAGATCCTTGATTTGCTCAAAGACCTTTGCATCAATCCCATTGTAGAGAGTGTTGAGAGCCATAGTGTTGCATTGGTTGTTGATGCGGTCATTGTTGGTGAGGTTGTCGGGATCAATGATAGCATAATCATGATGTGTCACCTCCCAAACCTTCTCATTGATAGAGCCAAGATATTGCTTCATCTTTCTTTTCCAATGATCAAAAGATGAGACACCATCAAAGAATGGAGGCTTGCCCCCGACATGGTTGAACACAACTTGAGCCATCTTACACCGAGGTTGTTAAGCCTTACAAACGGTGACCACGGCTCCGATACCACTTGAAAGGTCTTGATGGCTAGAGGGGGGGTGAATAGCCTTTTAAAAATTTCTACAAAGACAAGCTAAACAAGTTTATCAATATAACAAATAGCGAGATGCGGGTTTTGCTTAGCCTATGGGGTGTTTGCAAGCCACCTATCCAATTCACAATTCTAGTATATTAGCACTCAACTGCACAAGTCAAACCGAGAAGAAAACTACAACTAGCAAGCTACACAAAAGAGCTACTCTAGCAAAGTAACTAAGAAATTAATACAAGAGAGAGTTAGAAGGGTATCACCGAGGGGCGAAGTATTGAGCCAACCAAACAATATGATCAAGAGATGAATTCCACAATATACAACCACCGGGATCGATCAATCACAATAAGAATGATGACACAAAGATTTATCCCGAGGTTCACGTGCTTGCCGGCACGCTAGTCCCCGTTGTGTCCCTCTTCACCACGTGGTTCGATGGCTAATCGGTCTCACACCGAGCCTCTCAAAAGGCGCCACAAGAACCTACCAAATGGCAAAAGGTTGCAAATGACACGAGCAATCCACTAACGTTGCCTTTGGCGCTTCGCCGAGGTAGGCACAAACCCCTCACAATCACCGGAGGTGGCCAAGAACAATCACCAACTCTTGCCAACGCCTCCAAGCTGCTCCAAGCCGTCTAGGTGGCGGCAACCACCAAGAGAAACAAGAATCCCGCAGCAAATCAACCACCAAGTGCCAACTAGATGCAATCTCACAATGCAAATGCACTTGGATCACTCAATCTCACTTCGAATATGCAAACAAGCAAGAGAGATGAGTGGGAGGGGAGTTGCTTAGCTCAAAGTGCTCACAAGTATGTCAAATGTCCAAGAGAGGGAGCTTTGAGCCGGCCAAAGAGTATATATAGATGTACCCCTTCGAATATAGCCGTTAGAAACTTGATTCAGCAGCAGTCGCGCTGACCGGATGCGCTGGTCGCGTGGACCGGACGCACCGGTCGCGCAACGGCTCTTTTTCGAAACGTCGACCGGACGCGCTGGTCGCAACGACCGGACGCGCTGGTCACGACCGGACGCGCCGGTCCCGTGACTGACCGGACGCGCTGGTCAAGCCAGAGCAGCGCACAACGAAACAGTGACCGGACGCGCTGGTGAACCGACCGGACGCCACAGTGCCCGCGTCCGGTTGGAGTCCAGTAAGCTCCCTGAACGACCGGACGTGTCCGGTCGACTGTGATCGGACGCGCTGCGCGTCCGATCAATTAACTGAAATACGCACAGACGCTGAACGCTGACCGGACGCGTCCGGTCAAACAGTGACCGCGTCCGGTCCAGCGTCCGGTCACCACTGTGACCTCCGTTCGCCTCCGTTTCTTTTTCTGACTTCCGGCGTAGTGGAAAATAGGCGTTTCAACTCCTCGAAAACGCCTGAATCCACTCCACCGCCTTCGCAAATGTGCTAACACCACCACGTGATCATCACCATGTGCATGTGTGTTAGCATTTTCACAATCATTTTTTCGAGGCGTTATTAGTTCTATCCAAATGCATATGACATGAAATGCACACCTAGAGGCACTTAGGAGTTCAATAGCCGCGTCATTCCCCTCTTTATAGTACGGCTATCTATCCTATAATGTAACCACACCCACTAGGTGTCTTGGTTACTAAAACACAACCCTTAAGCATATACCTTTGCCTTGATCACGTAGAATTGCGTCCAAATCCAAGTGTGGCCATCATGATCACCATGTCCATCTTGCCACCAACCTTGGAATGTACTAATCCTCATATGCTACATACAACTTAGGCATATGATTAGTACTTAGGCATTGTCACTAATTACCAACACCAAACATAGGACTTTCACTCGGGCGAATCAGAGGTGTTCTGAGACCCCTCTGAGTGAGGCCTCGGATGAAGCAGGGAGATGGGCTGGTTTTGCTCACATGTCTTGCTGAAGGCCTAGCAAGGGAGAGTTTAGTTCGTCTCTCTTCTGTTGATCTTTCCCCTTAAATGGGGAGGCCGGGTGATTTTTCATCTTGATTTGGGTACCCCTAATTGTGGTACCCGACAGAAGAACACTCAAGATCTTTCTCATAACATTGGATGGTTGCATTTGAGTAAGTCCAAGCCCATTGACCTCCTCTACAAGAATATTCAAGCGAGAATACATTTCATTAGCACTTTCACTAGGAAGCATTTCAAATGAATTAAGCCATTTCATCACAAGGTGATAGCGTTCCTCATGCTCACTCTTGGTTCCCTCATGGAGCGCACAAATATCCAACCATAGTTCATGGGCGTCTTTGTGGTTCCGCACATGGTTAAAGACGTCTTTGCAAAGGCCTCTAAAGAGGGTGTTTCTAGCCTTTGCATTTCACTTCTCGTAGTGAACCTCGTCACTGATAAGGTTGATGGGGTCCTTAGGTTTTGGAAAGCCTTGAGCGGTGGCTTTATACACTCCAACATCTATGGCCTCTAGGTACGCCTCCATGCAAATTTTCCAATAAGGAAAATCATCTCCCTCAAAGACGGGAGGGGGTCCATCCCCGTGGGACATCTTGCTCTAGGCGGTTAAGCCTAATTAAGGAGCATGAGGTTCCGATACCACTTGAAAGGATCAAGATACCCAAGAGGGGTGAATTAGGCTAATTCTAAATTTCTTGCAATAATTAAGCCCTACACTTAGCCCATTTGACCTCCTTGTGCTTAAAAGTGTCTCTATTGTTCTACCGCACAAAAGTTTTGCACCTTAGGTTCCAATACTATTCTAGCACGGTAATTCTAAGAATTTACAGACATGAATTGAATTGCTCAAAGTAAAGAGAGGGAGAGGAACACGGCGATATTTTTTCAAGGTATCGAAGAGTCGTCACTCCCCACTAGTCCTCATTAGAGCACCCACGCAAGGGTGTAGCCCTCTTGATCCACGCAAGGATCAAGTGCTCTCTACGAGCTGATTCTTCGACACTCCATTGCGGTGAATCACCCACAACCGCTCACAAGATGACTTGGGTCATCCACAAGCTCCGTCAGATGATCACCAAGCATTCAATCACCACCGAGCTGTCTAGGTGATGCCGATCACCAAGAGTAACAAATACAAACTCTCACTTGACCATGACAAACCTAATGAGAAAAGTCTCCCAAATCTCAATCACCCCACTAGGCTCTTGCACTCCCTTGCATTCCAAAGGTGTTTCTCAGCTGAACAAATGGGCAAGAGTGCTAAGTTGGACGAGTAGGAGAAGTATTTATACTCCCCACTTCAAAACATACCCATTGGGGTCCAACTCAGCAGCTTTCGGGGTAACCGGACGCACCGGTCGAAGTGACCGGACGTGTCCGCTCAGTACACCACTGCCTAGCCCAGGAAGATGACCGTTAGGATGACTAGACCCACGACTGAGTCAGGTCCAGCCTAACCTAACGTGTTAGGTCCCCGAAAACCCTCTCTGGACCCTCTCTGATGTTGATCGGACTCACTCACGTGCACGTCTGGTCGATTTTTCTTCTCAGCGTCTGGTCAGACCAGAAGTCGAAGCCCAGCTACTACAGATCCCGGCACCTGCGTGTCTGGTCTCGATTAGGAGCCAGCGTTTGGTTGTCCTTCTACCCCTACAGTGCGCACCAACAACTGGCCTAACGCGTTCGGTCCCACAAGGACCAGCATCCGGTCACAGTAGATCACTCTATTCACTTTCGAAACACAACACTTTGTGAATGAAGTTTACTCCAATCAATCTTTAGGCTATACCTGAGCTACCTAGTGCTAAGTTTGACAAGTGTGCACCACACCTAACACATTAGATTCACATAGGTCAAGCTACTAGTTCATACCCCCTTAATAGTACAGCCAAAGAAAAAACAAAGTCCTAAACTACTCTAAGTGTCTCTCCAACGCCAAACGACACTTAGAACTAGTCCGTCCTTAACCTTGTCATCCATCCTTTGAAAAACGAAACGATTTCCATCGACAGGGGCATGAAAACCATAATTGCCCAACCAATCACCATTACCATGACCTAACTCAAATTGCCTCTGCAAAATATACGTTAGTCACAATAATCTTGTGTCGTCATTAATCACCGAAACCAATTAAAGGCCTAGATGCTTTCGCAACCTTATTAAATTAGTTGACACAATTGCTTTCAGCTTATTTTTGTATTAGGTTGAACTCTACTCACTGTATTTTTTATTCCAAAATTTCCTTTTTTATTTTAATATCCTTGGCGACAAGGCTAGCTAGGCTCCCTGTTGCCACGCCGTCTGTTTGACACAGTTGATGATGCCATTGGCTGAATTCAAGTATGAGATGCTAACACTTAGCTAGCTAGTATCTGTACCGAATACATGGGAAAATTAGATGGACAATTGATAATCAAAGCGTTTGGTTTGTGGAGGGATGGTTTAGGTTGGCCATCATGGCGCGGTATTTATAGAGCTTCCATTTTGGAAAATGATTTCTACTTCCCCTACTAAAATTCAATGGATTTTTAGTTGTCTTATTAGGTCAAGTTTTATAAGTTTGACAAAATTTATGTAGAGTAAAGCATTAACATATATCAGATCAGCGAGGTGAATTATGAAAGAAGTTTCATAATATATCTAAGGAAACTCATTTGATATCATAGATATTATTATCATTTCAATAAACCTGATCAAACTTAGAATGATTTAATTTAGAACGTGTGCTACTGCACGGAATAAAATCTTACGTTTAATAAGTATTAAAGTGTTGTGGATAAACCTATCATATATGTTGTTTCATTTCCTAACATAATATCCATTTATATACTCTATAGTATCTATCTAGTCATGAAAAAATTGATAGATTTACTCTGTATATGTTTTCATCATTTTCATTGTAGCTCTGTTAGGTTTTAGTATGTATTTATTTGAAGCCTTATCATAAGTTACATCATCTCGTTTTGCATCATTTTTTGTGACATCTTGAATCTAAATTTAGTTTTCAACTTTTGATCTTATTAGTTGTTGCTAATTATAAAATCTAGTATTTATATACCATATCTTTTACTCAAAATTCCCTATTATGTTTTATTGCAAATGGATTGTAGGTCGTCATATATAGACAGCAATTTTAGTTACTTTTTTGATTTACCAATTTTAGCTACTACAATGCCATAAATAGTTATTTCATTCTACACCATGACACTTAAGATGTTAAATTTCTTCAATCAAAGAACTATATGTGTATGTAGTATTGTTTTACATAAAGGAAAGTGCCTACAATTAAACTCTGAGTATTGATATGTCATAATATTTCAGTGAAAATGTACAAACTTATCTAATAAGTAACCATATATAATTTATTGTTAGAGTTTTAATACAATTTAAAATGCATTTTAATGTCATAGGTGTGTGGTTTGTTAAGAGAATTTTTTTTCACGATCAATAAAGTACAAAAATATATTGGTCACCAATGTATGTGTGGTGATATAGAGCATTTGTGCTTAAATTTGCATTTAATAGGATGGAATTGGATAAGTCTGAAACATATATATTGTATTTTATTGTTAGTAATCTAATGTTTGTATATAACTTATATTGAAAATTTAGATTCAATGATATTTTGGTTTGTGTTGTACAACGACATATGTGGGTAATCTAGATGCAAATTGAACGGGTTACTTAATATCATCTTTCATAATGCTAAAGGTAGATAATTTGAAAGCAAATTTCTGGTCACTTCAAATTATTTTTCATAATGGCATAGATTGGCAATTTATATTATGTTTTAGGGGATATTTATGTTTCTTCTAAAAATGGCATAAGCATGTAATATTTTAGAAAACACAATAGATTCAGTGACTATTGTTCCCTACGATGATTACAGTTAATCATCTAGGAATATGTTTTTTTTGTGTTGGGAAGAGCAAAGTGGTAAAATGTTTAATGAGAGTTTTAATGAGTGGAAACAAAGTTTTTATACGTCATCCGGATAGACGAGTAGATATCATAGATGTCTAGAGTTCGTTGCACACATTTTGTTTGACTACTTATATTCGTTGTTTTGAGTTCCGATGGTTTTTTGGCCGAGTCCAACCCTGTATCTTTTTCTTCCCAAGCATGTATCCCTCCCTTACAAAACCTAAAACATTTATGCTTGATGAGACACTGCCCTCTCCTTTCATATGAGAAAAATAGACAAGGAACAATAGGGGCTAGGGGGGAATTTAGAGCTTCACCGTCGTCACTCTTTGCATTGTATCCTCTTTTAGGATCAATTATTCATCTTCTTGTCCTTCCTTTTTTTTCCTCAGTACCATGATTTTGCTTGTGTTCTTGATGGCGATGCTGTGCGTGGAATAGATCAAGTCATGGTGTAATGGTAGAGATCGCCGGAAGGAAGAACGGGAAACATGAGGCCAATCATTGCAGGTCTTCATTATACTCGTTGTTCGGATAAGATCTTGATTTTCTCCACTATTTTGATGGGAGATCTATGCTATGGTTTAGGATAATCATTTGATTAGTTGGTAGGGTTAGGGTTCTAATCTCATAATTAAGTTCTACTATTTTCCAGATCATGCATGCTATTTGGGGTTGTTTTTATGTGGTTAAAAATCATAGAAAAAATTATATTTCAGTATTAGACTTCATCTTTGTTTCAGCATAGAGATCATATTTTTAGCCCTTATGGTTTGGGAGATACGATCGTTGTTGGATGATGCATTTGTGTTGTCAGACTTCTAGATAGTATTAGATGCATTCAGTTTTATGATAGCTAAAGTTTAGAGTCTCGTGGAATAATCTACATAAAAGTTGTAAGAAAATCCATAAGTTTTCCAATGGTATACAGTAGGTGGCAGATGTTCAGTAGAACTTTCGTTATGCTTGTTTTAATGGTCTGCTTTTGTATTGTTGTCTAAAAAGTTTAGTTTGTTTGCGGCCTTGTTTTTGATATCATAAATTTTTTAAAATCCAAAATTCATAACATGAAAGTTGCATATAATGCTCTGTATATTCTGACAAAGTTTCATATTCTTAATGCAAGTGATTTGTCTGCAGTAAAGTGTAAAGTAGGGTTTCTGTTGTCTATGTTGCGTGGATACTTCTGAGCGGTGCCATATCTTCCTTGGATACACGTCGGATACGTATCCTAGCCACACTAAAAAACTAGATACTTTATGGTTAGGATACTCATATTCGATATAGTTATGCCAACTTAGATACTGCATGTGAAGTAGGGTTTCTGTTTGTCTATGTTGCGTGGATACTTCTGAGAGGTGCCACATCTGTATCCGATACGTATCGGATATCAATACTCCTTGGATACATATCCTAGCCACACTAAAAAAAGTGGATACTTTATGGTTAGATACTCGTATTCGATACAGTTTTCCCAACTTAGATACTGCCGAAAACAGATAACAGCCTACATAGGCCCAACTATTATGTAAAGCAATCGGCTTTGCTATCCTCATATCATTACATAGCTGCTGCAATCTAGGATCCCCTCTCACGTCGCTCCTTTCTACTCCACTTGTTCCTCAGGTCAGGCGTAAGATTATAATCCCCTTCGTCAATAGGAAATGGTGAAATTACCTAAAATTGGTTTTCATTTTTTTTACTATCAATCAATGTGTTATATAAATTGCTTGTAACTGCTAAATTTTAAGTTACAACTTGCTAGATAACTACTTTTATAGCTTGTAATTCATATACATCAATTACTATATTAAAATATATTAGACGTATCCCCGTGTCAGTGTTTTTTGAGGAATGTCATATCCACGTGTCTGATACGTATCATATCCGATATTTGTATCCGTATCGATGGACTAGTTTGCTAAGGGAACAATTTTCAACAATTGATAGATTAAAATAAATATTTGTCCTAATATATGGATGTCTACTTGGTCTACATGGCGGTTTATAATAATTTTCCTTCTAATTTAATAGCAATAGAACTGCACAATTTAGAAAATAATAGTGAACTGTATAGTTATTAAATTATTGTCCACAATAGAATACGTTGGGGTTTAGACCTAGATTTGATGGATATTTCCAGTTTTTTTACAACGGCAGATGTGGTAATTTGATACAAACTAAATAAGTTACTTTATATTATCTTTTAGAATGGAAGACGTGTGTTATTTGAAATAAAATTTAGGAATTATCTATAATATCTTTTGTAATGGTAGTCGTGAGTAATTCAGATACAAATTTAGAGGTATTTAAGATTATCTTTCATAACAACAGACGTATGCAAATTTAGAGGTTGCTTTGATGGATGAGGTGGGCATTTGCTAGAAATCACTCAAGACCTAATCATTATTATTGGTAATGACGATTATAATTTACCAAGCTAAAAGTTATTATTGAGGATGAAGATTATAATTTAGCAAATTAATGGCATGGTGTTTCTGATTCCGTGAGGAACTTTAGAATTTATCTTTTTCAAATAACGTGTATCATGAGAATTAATTTAGAGGCTTTGTTAAGTTGGATGCCCCTCTTACTAGTAATAATATTAATAAGATACCACATAGTATAGTTGGCCATACTATATATCTAGAGGGGCACGTGGTTTGCTGGTGCCTGATAGGAGTCTTGGTTTATCTATGAAGTGCAGGTTTGTTGGAGAAACCAAAAAAAGGGGGGGTGATCTTATCTTCGGACTCAGGAAAAAAAATCTTGTCCTAGCCATTCGCGCTTGTTGCAACTCACAAGTATTTTGTGGCAGATAAAGTCATTCCACTAAATTTGGAGAATTGGTTCGTGGTCTCGGACTAAGGCCACGTTAGTCCAACCCTGAGCAAGCTTCGTACTTCCTCCATCCTAAAATAAGTGTCATTCTTATTTGACGAGGAGTTAAACGCTTTTAACTTTGACCAAATATAAACAAAAAAATATTTATATTTGTAGCACATAACTAGTATCATTAGATAGATCGTTGAATCCATTTTCATAATAAATTTATTTAAAGATAAAAAATGTTGCTAATATTCTCTACAAATCTAATCAAACTTAAAAAAAATTGTACCAGCCCTCGTGGACTTGTGGTTGTGATAATTGGCCACGGAGGATAGGTAACTTTCATGCTCCGCCAGGAATTTCAGCTAATAGTCCAAATCCATTAAAGCCTTGTAATGAAGTCTTAGCATGTTGCCTGGTCGCACACTACAGTGGTGAGTGGTCGATATCAACATCTATCGCTTCAATAATCACCATGCATGATAGCCATCCACCTGGCTACTACCTCTAGAATAACCAAAAATTTTTGCTCGCTGAAATAGTAAAAAGCATGCACATACACATACACGCAAGCTCTCCGTCTCCCCTAAATTGCAATTTCAACGACCTCCGTCTCCTCTAAGGGGGTGTTTAGTTTCTGGGGTTAAAAATTTTGGGGTATCACATCGGATGTTTTATAGGATGTCGGAAGGGGTGTTCGGATACTAATAAAAAAACTAATTATATAACTCACCTGGAAACCGCGAGCCATCATTAGCACATGTTTGCTGTAGCACGACATTGTCAAATCATGGATTAATTAGGCTAAAAAAATTCGTCTCGCAAATTTATCGCAATCTATGTAATTAGTTATTTTTTTCGTCTACATTTAATACTTCATGCATATGTCCAAATATCCGATGTGACGGGATGAAAAAATTTTAGGAGAAACTAAACACCCCCTAAATTACCAATGCCGCCCATTATAGTTGTACGTGCCTCACACTGGCACAGTGAGTAACTCGTGTGTGATCTAGTATGGATTGAAAGTGAACAAGTAGTTTGCAAGAAGCTGTCGTTCTTTCGTTGAAGATCGAGATGAAGAATGGCTACGATTTCCAATGCAAGCAACCTAGCGGGAGGTATTGAACTCATTGTTTGAATAGAGTCATACACACACACACAAAAACTCATGTTTGAAGAGAGAGAGACGCCAGGGGGGCTATGCATGCTGCCACTTTGTCCTAAGTTATGTGTGAAAACCAAAGATGCCACCTCTGGTCGTCGACATCACGAGAGGGATATATGTACTATGGATCATTAGAGACTGGAAAAGAATGGATAACTATATGAAGGAAACGACAAAAACGTACAGTACGATTTTAGATCAGTTCGTTTATCCTATCGGCCATAGTCCTTTGTATTACGTCGACAGTCAAATTGGGCCAAGTCTAGCAAAACTGGCAAAACTAGTTTCTCTACTGTGTATGACCATTTTGTCCCTCCAATCCCAAGCAAATGAAATGAAATTCGTTCTTCTCTTTCAATGTCACTAGAGATAAGTACGAGTTTATTTCTACAACAAACAAATAAAATAAAGATATGTACAACGACAGCAAGCACACAACCACATGTTGATGGCATGTTCAATACTCAAATAAAAAAAATCACAGCCACACGTAATGATGTAACACCCTAAAATTTGCAATTTTGAAATATAGTTAAAATGATTTAATTCTGTATTTTTGTGCTCATGAAAACATAGGAAAATAAAATTTTCCATCAAACTAAAATTCATCATAAGGTGTAGCAACATTCTTTTGCATACATGCTGGTACATATGCTTTCTTGTACTGTATGGTTTTGACCAAAGTTCGAAATGAATTCAGATGCTTTCGAAAATGGCTTTAAGATAAAAGAAAAAGAAATTAAAAGAGAAACTCTCCCTCTGGCCCGGGCGGCCCAGTTCTCCCCCTCTTACTCGGGCCCAGTTCCTCTTCTAGCCAGTTCCTCTTCTAGCCAGCAGGCCCAGTTCCTCTTCTAGCCAGCAAGCGCAGCGGGCCAAGGCCCAGCGCTCCCCCGTGGCCCAGCCAGTGCGCAGGCTCGAGTGCGGGCGCTCCCCTGTCTCCCTCGCTCGGTCTGGCTGACAAGTCGGCCCCGCGTCCCGTCTCCATGACGATGCGACCCCACGCGTCAGCGCCGTCCCCTACCTCCGGTCGTGCCCGAGCCGGACTCCGTCGATGGAAATCTTCCGCACCCAATCCCGATTTCTGGATTCTTCCATGTGAGGACCACGTCTGGGTGCCCTATAAAAGGGAGCAAGCCTCTGCAGCATCCCGTTTTCCCATCTGCGCGTCGTTCCTTGCCTTAGCCAGCTCGCGCCGCCGCTTCTGGATCTCGCCGAGCAGAGCACGCCCGCCGCTGCTGTTGACGCCGTCCGCCGCTTCACCGCCCTTCGAGACCCGCTGCCGAGCTCCACATAGAGGTGATGAAGCTGTCGACACATTCCTGCCATCATCTTTTGCTCCGTAACTCACACGCAGTATCGCTGAATTCTCGCAGGAAGCCGCCGACCATCCGTCGAGCCCAGTGCCGCTGCCGAGCCCTCTCCGTTCACATTGAGCCCCTAGGTAAGCTCGTCGTGATCTAGTCTGCCTTAGTGTGCTTTCCCCTCTGAAAACGGAGCCCTAGAACGTGTCCTCGTTCTTCGGCGGTGAGAACCTCGCCGCCGGCCATGGAGCTCCTCCCCTCCTGCTACTGTTCTGGCCGATGGAAAACCCCCCAAGCTACCGCAGTCGGTCCACTGCTATAGTGTGGACGAGGTCCACAGAAACCGGTCCACGGCCGGTCTACCACCCCATCCAACCCACCTCCGCCACGTGTCTCTCCCGCTAGCTGCCGCTGTTCTTTTACGCAAAGGCCCCTGCAGTTCCGCAGAACAAGCCGTCCTCAGCTCTTTTGGAAATCAGTTTTTCTAGGTCAATGCTCGCTACGGGAAAAAAATCATAATGATTTAAATTTGTATACATGTTGTACTATAGCAAAAAAATAATAATGTTTTGACTTTGATCTTGCATCAAGCATTTTGTAGTCGATCGTCACTTTTACATGACAGCATTGTGAAAATGTGCATGTGCGAGAAGCACGATTTATTCCCACCTTGCAACATCAATGTGTACAGGTTACAAGCCGATGCATGTGTGATATTCCGAGCTCAGTAACACAAATGCCTTCTCTCAAACATTTGCTTTATCTATACTCTACATATCCTGATTTGCTCAGGCCAATAATCCCATGCCCGTGCGTCCCTACCACCTGAGTCATCCACCATCATCACAGCCACTCAGTCCAGAATCCAGATCATCGAATGCAACACAAGAAACGTCATGGTACTCGCACATACTCCCTCCATCCCAAATTATAAGGCATTCCAAGAATCTTGGAGAGTCAAAGGATCTCAAGTTTGACCAAATTTATATAATAAGATAATAATATTTATGACACCAATTAAGTATCATTAGATTCTTCATTAATTATATTTTCATAGTATACCTATTTAATGTTATAAATTTTTATATTTTTTTCTATAATTTTGGTCAAACTTAAGATGCTTTGACTCTCCAAGATTCTTGGAATGCCTTATAATTTAGAATGGAGGAAGTAGGTTGCAAAATGGCACGAGGTTTCTGCAGGGTTCATGCATGCATAGCATAAGGAATCAATTGCATTGACCACTTGCATACTCGTGCCTTTCTAGAGTCGTATTTGCTTTCCCTTCGGCTGGCCATGCGTTATTAGGGTGCTCAACACCCATGAATCGGACTTCAGACAGCCACTGATTGTTCCACTGAAATGAGATTAAAAGCAATCCATGAACTGTCAGTATTCCACTTCTACAAAAGTGTTGCTATGTTAAAGTGTTTAACAAGTCCATACTATATAGGTATATGTGCCAGTGCGTTGCTGTGATAACAAAGTTATACTTAACCAATTTGGCTCATTAATATACCCCTTCGAAAAAGTATTGTGCGCTAATTAGATTGCAAATAGTAAAGGAGCATCACATCCAAAATATATGCCTCTTACTATTCTTACTTGCTGCAGTGCATGAAGAAATCCTGCTCCTCTTGGAATGTCCATGAAGTTCAATCTACAACTGAAATCAAACTTTGGAAGCACTACCTTCACAACCACTGTATAGTAGAAAAATAGCAAATTCCCTCTGTATTTTAGCAATGGTGTTTGCATCAAGGTTCAAATTACTTATAAGAGCCCACCTATATGAAGAGATAGTTTCAATAGGAAAGCCTCTTAATTTCCAAAGCTAGGAAGTAACTCAACTGCCCTACACATTATTTCATTCAAGTTGCAATTTTTCAAAGCTGGACGGCAAACTTTCATGTCCTATAGATTTTTAGGGGCTTTTTGTTATAGATTTCTAGGCTCTGGATCAATTTATGGCCATTTTATTCTTCAGGAACAGGATCTGTTTATAATATGTCCAAGTGGACCAAATAGGCTGCACATCTTCACAGTTGTGTGCTGCAACGCGTATCTTCTATGGTTTTATATTCAAAAATAAAGTCAGACTGATAACTTATATGATCATATCTTATGATGCATGGGGAGATAATATATGCTCACTAATCTATATCTGATAAATGAGAAGGCCCATGATAAAATGTGCATTTGCTAAAAGCTCTGCTAGATAACTGAAAAAAAAAACAGTGAGTCGCTACAAGTGTGCAACTGCTAGCTTTGGCTGCTGATCTCCAATAAAACAGAGCTCTGGGTACCTACTGCCAGCTGAAAGCTCCACTGGACCACCCCAAAAATTCAGTGAGCCGCTTTTCACTTTTGAACACAGAATTGTCTAAAGGATGAAGGGAATCGATTCCATTGTCAGTTCCAAACCCATGATCCACACAGAACAACCAAGTATAAGAATCACCAGTTTGCCTTGATCCAGGTTGATAGACATACCTCAACCGCCAGACATCAAGAGGCACAGTTAGGCATGCATATTGTGAGCTTTCTTAACATTTTGGGACAGGTAAGAGTCTCTGAAGATATATGCTATTGTGTCCCTCAATTATTTGGTGAAAATTTGATATTTTTGACCTAACATGGCCTGTAGCCAATAGTTGGTAATCCACTAAACATTATGCAGCACATTGTCTTCGTCCTTGCTCACACCCACTCTATCCGATGCCGGCATGCAACAATCCTTGGTACTAACAATCTGTGTGCTGCTATTCAATTCATAAGCACCAGCGTTTGAGAAACAGCAAGAGAAGAGAGACAGAATGGGAAGATGGGTGGTAGCAACAATCCGTCCTACTGATGACTAGAAGGCATTAAAAGAGGGGAAAGAGGGAAGGAAATATATGCAAAAACAGGATATGTCAATGAATGGAAAGGAGCATCTGCTAGCGTCCCTAGAACCACCTACGCATGGCTACCAGCTATCACCAAACCCCTTATGATCTTTGATTACATATAAGCAAACAAAAGCACAAATTAATTAGTGAGATCTAATCAGGCCAGTGAAGCATTACAGAAATCAGAAGAACCATGAAGCATTCATCTATCACTCCTATCAAGATAGGAAGGGCATGTTTGAAGGGACACGTACGGTTGAGATAGAAGACATCGCTGTAATACCGGCCACAAGGAGAATCGCCACCAGAAGCTAGAATCACAACGTTGAGGCCGTCAGTGGACCACAGTAGTTGTAGCTAGTGTCCTCCCTGTAGCACAATAACAAACCAGAACAGAACAAACCAGACATTATTTGTAGATACAAAGGAACTCAGCTGCCTAAAAAAAATCAAACCAACAATAAACTTATTTCTCTTTTTTTCACTTTATTAAGGTCCCAAGTAGGCAACTGGGAAATATGATCATAAGAGCAAAACCAAAGTATATACATTACTGATATTATGTCACCAATGCATGCATGAAACAGCAAAAAGAAATAAGTGCACAACTGCAGTAGTAGTTGCAAAATTCTCCAAAGATGCAATAATGTGAATGTCTAAACATTGAACCAAATCAAACAAGAGTGAATGACTGGCATTGACTATCCCTTAAATGACTATTACCATGTGCATAATTCTGAACATGGATCATCAACAAAAACCAAATTAAATTGCACAAATCTCTATGACCGAAATATTTTTTTCTCCAAGTAATTGTCGTGGGTACTTCATATTTGCACTTGCATGTCTCAGTGTACCAAGCACGGCAGCTAATGAGTTGTTCTTTGATTTGGAAATGTAAGAAGTAGAGTGTTAGGGACCTCAATATAATGGATCTCACAATTTGAAATCACAGTACAATCTGGAAACTCTAAGATTCTAGAAGGGAAAAAAGAAGATGCACTCATGAATGAAGAGTGAAATGGATCTTAAAATATTCCCCACTGATCAAATAAATGAACACCAAATCTACCCTAAAATAGACATTTTTTCAAACACCTACACTACGAGAAGTGGTAGGGTCGTAGCTTAGAACAACTAATAAGCACTTCTCCCTTAAAAATCAACGATAAACACAATCCCAATCTCATTTCGGCCTCTTACAAATCCCAAATCAGCAAATTCCTCATCCCAATCTCATTTCCCAATATCAATCTGGCACAGCTAATGAGTACAGGTTGGCAGATCCGGACTGTCAAAAGACAGAGGCAGGAGAGAGAGGAGCTCGCTGGGGGCAGGGCACTTGACTTCGATGAGAACCAGCTCCAGCGTCCAGCGGAGGAGCACCGCCTGTTCGTGACGCAGGCTAGCCAATGTGTCATCGTTGTAGCTTCACCTCCGCAGTTGGGAAGCCCCTCTGCCTCCGCCGCCTCTGGGATGCCCCTCTGCCTCCACATCTGGGAAGCCGCTCTGCCTCGGCCGTCTCCTCCACTCGGACGCCGCTCCGCCTCCGGGACGCCGTTGCCGCTGGGACGTCGATCTGCCTCCTCTGCTGGAACGCTGCTTCTTCTTTCTTATCGCACGGGAGCTTCTGCAGTTGCGCGGGCAAGAGGGAAGGAGGCCCCGGGGAGAGCTGGGTGTCGTGCGCGGGCCGCAAAGTCATGGTGGGCATCGTGCGCAGGTGGTGGTTCCGCGTCCGTACAGGAAGCGGGGGTGGTAGAGGGATCGGGCGGGGATTAGCGCGGGGGAGGGGCAATTATTTTAGCGGAGGCGATAACATTTGGGTCTTTTTTTTTATATAAGTAGTGGAGAGGAGATAGTAGTGGAGATAGAGATTTATTTTACATGCGAAAACAAGTTTCTGTCATCAGACACCCTAGCTTATACCTTCGCCATTTTAGCACCGATTAATGTGCTTTCTCGTGCATGTGTGTTTGTAGCAACGAGTAGAACATCTTTAAAACCTTTTCACCTATACTATTCTAATTTAGTTCTATTGTTTGCTTCATGTATGATTGCATGGATGCTTGTGTGGTGTTCTATGATCATGTCTAGTCAATGAACTTTGCGTGGGTCATCAAGAAGCAATCCTTTTGAGGTTAAGAACCAGCAGAAGATCAAAGTTCAAGACAAGTATAGCATGGGACCATCCTTATTTCCTAATAACCTTGAATACCACTAAATTCATGTGCATATGTCTACCTTGCTATCCTTAAGGATATCTTAGTTGTTGATAACTTGTACCTTGATACTTACAGGATAATTGCATTGGGTAGTACTTGTGCCGGTGCTCAACTAAATAACCATGATATGTAACTTGACTAATGGTATATGCAATAAATGTTAAAATATGCTTTTTAGCAACTTGGTTTAAGAGGGCTGGAGCATTAGGTTTTTACCGGGGACATCTACGTAATCCTCATATACCAGTCATGCAGCCTTTTCATCGCACGCGAAACACAACGGAGTTCGCACCACTAGAGTAGAGGCCTGCCCGACACATATTTATCGGGGACATCTACGTAATCCTCATTCGTTGGCTTTCGTATGGTGATCTTCTTCAAGGAGGGTGGACCTGGAAGCTTTTTCACTACTGGAACGTGTCTCTGGTCTCCTTGTAAATCCGAACATCCACTTCTTAATGACAGGCGGTGATGTCTCATTACCGAAGGTTGTAACCATTTTTGGTACGAGACTTATGTTTACCTTAGCTTCAGGGCCTTTAGGTTTCGACGAGGCATCCTTCTTGCTCGGGGATGGTGGATTCTTGGTTGGCGATGTTGTTTGTGGGTTAGGTAGAGGCTCTGAGACGGTGTGGAGGCTAAATGATGGTGGTGGGTTAGGTTCTGGTGATGGTGATGCGTTATGAGATGGTGGGTTCAGTAATGGTGTGGTCTGAAATGGTGGGGTTCGGAGATGCTGGGTTAGGTGTCGGGGTTGCTGCATCCTGGGATGGTGGGTTCGGTAATGGTGGTGAGGCTGGATGCAAGAACCCTCCTTCATCGTCCAGTCCGAAAGATGGCATCGATGGAATAGGATCATTCAACCTGATGTCCCGTTGAGGCCATAAGATGAACTCGTTCATAACTTGCCCATGTTTCTTGACACCCTCTAGAGTGGGGATGTCTAGCAAGTCGTCCCTACGTCCTTCCACGACTGTCAATACTTCAACCCTGGCGTAGTCATCGGGAATTGGATCACCGTGAAACTTGCGATTAGGGATCATGAAACCTGTGGCAACTTGTATTGTACGTACATTGGTGATACAACCATCTGGCTTAAAAGAACCACCAGTGAAAAATGCCATTTACACTGGCAGCTAGCGTTACCTTGCCTCCAGTGTAAATTATACATTAACACTAATGGCTTTCATAGCTGAACCGCCAGTGTTTTATACTGTCGGTTTGTAGCAAGGGCCCATTGATTTTACACTACCGGTGCTAGCTCGTTACGAACCGCCAGTGAAAAAAAAGCACCACCAGGAGAAATCACCACTGTGCTAGTGCACTCATAAGAAAACCGAGGGAAAATAATAATTAGCGTATTTTGAAGAAAAAGTAATAATTAGCCTTATAACAGGTTCAACAGAGCGCTGAGAAGACTATGTTCTACTGACATGGCATAAGTCTTTTTTTTTTTAGAAACAATTAGTCTATTTTGTGAGGCAGTGGATTTGGAGCCGGGCCAATTACCTGTGCATTCCACGCGCTGGAACTCGGCCATGCGCGCAAGCGGCCCAGCCGCGACTCCTCGGCCTACGGCGTCAGCTTCGTGGGCCTCTGCACTGCATGGCCTCGCTCCCTGCAGCTGATCCAAAATGCATGTGCATCAAATAGAGCGCAAACTCTCAATCTATAAAGATAAACCCCACTAGCTATTTCTCTCAACATACAAGCTATCCACCTAGACAAAGCACTATCACATACAATTAACATCCACTAAGCAAAGCCCCACTAGCTATTTTTCTTAACATGCAAGTTGTCCATATATATATATATATATATATATATATATATATATATATATATATATATATATATATATATATATATATATCATGTTCTTGCATACTCCCTCCGTATCGGATTTAGAAGTCGTTTTGGACAAGGTTTTGGTCAAACATTGGGAATATAAATCATCAATAACTTTTAAGTTGTTGAGTTTGCAAATGTAAAAATTATATGAATAGATTTGTATTGAAAAAATCTTTCATAAAAGTATACATATATCACTTTTCCATAAATATTTTTTAAAAAAACAAGAGGTCAAAGTTGTGTTTTGGAGACCGTGTTACTGTCTTAAACGACTTCTAAATCCGATACGGAGGGAGTACATATACATCTTTTATTCTTACTTATTAACATCCAAATCCATTTATATTTCTTCTTTATACCCGCGACAACGCGTCGGGATTCCTCCTAGTTTTAAAATAACCTAACGCCATCAGGATCAACCTGGAAGCAGGCAAATAGAAACCTACTGTCGATCTAGGTTTCTTAACCATAAGAGCCTTGGAAGAATCATGGACCTCGCCTAGATCGAGAAAGGTCTGGTTTTGGAACCTTGGCTGAAAACTATGGGCATGAATATACAACATTCCTGCACAGTTCCACCAAGATGCTCACATGGCATAGATATATACCTCGTCAAAGTAGGCATGCAACGCAAATACGCAATACAGGTCGTGAAGTCACGTTCCAACTCCAAGTTGCACTATCTGATGATGAGTAAAGTAAGTATGTGCAAATTTAAAAATGAGGGATGATGCATATGTCAAGATTCTTTTCTTTTCTTTTTGGTTTTTAATTATGCCGATACCGTAATCACTTTAGTTGTGCCACTTGCCAAGTTGTCCCATCTCCTTGTTTGTATATCATTTCTATCTAGGGAGGGCAGACAAGCAGAAGCAGACAAACTCGATCGCGTGCAAGAAAAGTGCACTGCCCCTCACTGAAATGTTTTTTTTTTGAAATGCGTGGTGTATTTAAAAGTTTAAACCAGAGTCATGCTCAGACAGGCAATAGTGTATACAAGTAAAAAAATATGCTGATTTACAGAATTGAATCTCAGCACTGGCTTTGTTTTCTTGTGGGAGAATCCGGTGATTTGATGACTCCTGTGCTTTAGAAATTGATGGGTATTATGAGAAAGCCGCCTTTGAGTTCTCAAAAATTGCCCGGCGCTTGAACAACCCCATTTTTAACTTAGTCAATAGTGACACGTATCTATCAGTAACCATCGCTACACTAGCTAGTGATCCAAGTAAGTAAATTCAACTTTTTTTTTCAAAAAATAGTATAAGCCTTCTTCCCTTCAAGTCTTGTAATAAATACTCCCTCCATTCCAAATTATAAGTCGCTTTTACTTTTTTGTTCATTCATTTTACTATGTATCTAGACATATTATTATATCTAGATGCATAGCAAAATGGATATGCTAAAAAGTCAAAGCGATTTATAATTTGAAACGGAGGGATTAGTTTGTATAAACTCTTCACAAGGCTTTGACGCAATCCTATTAAACCAGCAGCCTGGGGTGTGGCGCGGGGGGTTGAGGGTTACATTCAGAGAATTTGTAAATCCAACTTTCTTTAAAATTGTTGACATCGTTTTTGGCACGTGTCAAGGTAATTAGGAAGAGTTAATCAACAAAGGAAAGATTACCGTGTAGATTGATAGCCAAGGAGAATATGTTTGAGTGGTGGCAGCATATGGATTTAACTTGAAGGGTTGCCGATGAGGTTAAGGGTATTATTGCCGATGCCGATGAAAGAGGGTTTGGAGACTGCTGCCGATGAGACAGGGGATGTACCGATGAAGACTGTAGCCGATGAAACAGGGAATGTACCGATGGAAGGAGCTCGAAGGCTGCTGCCGATGGAACAGGGACTGTGACGTTGAAAAGGAGGTCGATGATAATACCATCGTGATTGAGGCGGGTTATGAAGTAAAATAGGAGTTAATTTCCTTGTATGCGTCTAGTAGAGTCTGAGTTGTATCAAAGTCATGTTTTTTTCCTTAGATTTGGATTTAGTGTCCTAGTCGTATTTGGTTATGTTTCTATAGATCAGGGTATAAATATAGAGTGAAGGGCAATGTAAAAAAGGATCAATCAATACATCAAAAAACAGCTTTTACTCTTATTTACATCTACTTTCGGCGATTTCGTCAATTTGCATATTTTCCTTTTTACGAGTTCTCATCGATTCGGCAAGTTGCATTGCTCTAAGTGCAATCTTCGACGATCCTCGAGTTCCGCGTGAGTACCTCTTGGCCGTGACTTCCGGGCGTATCGCTGTTGTCAGGACCAAAGTGCTCGTATCTTCATCCTTGTCGATTAACAGGTCAAATCGACTGGCACGCTTTGGATATCGACTTCGGGTATTAGCCCTTTGTGTTTGCAGATTCACTTTTGCATCAACACATCTTCTGGCACGCCTGGTGGGACAGATCTAGTCAAGATGCCTAATCATGAGATCGATGTTGGGAATATCATCGCAGTAACAGAAGAAGATCTTAAGGACGATCAGAAGCAGGCTATGGAGAGGGCTATTGAAGAATATAGATAGCTTTGCTTGAGGTCATTCAGCTTGAACAAAAGTGGACAAGTCATCCAGAAGCAGGACTTGCCGTTGCCTCGGCAGGTTACCTTTGATCCTAATCCGGGTAAACTTCAAGAGATGGTTAATTCTGCGGTAAATCATGCTTTAATTAATCACTCCAATGTGCTGTCCAATACTGTTCATAATGCTGTGATTTGAACTTTCAAAGAAGGGTAAGTGTCACCTCGTTATGTTGGGCCTGCTTATCATCAACCAGAAGCAGCATCTGCTGTTGCTCCATCGGCTCCCCCAGCCGTTGCGGGTATAGAAATTTCTTCTCCCCCAGTATCAGCAGGTTTATCTAATGTACAGTCTACTCCGGTGCGTCCGGATTCAGCATTATCAGGACGAGTTCAGATTGGTACGGATCTATCAGCATCGGCTCTATCAGGTTCTGCACCACAGAATAATCAAACCCCTGCTAATTGGTGGGGATATGGTATGCCTCCAGAAGCATCTGCTCTCAATCATGGATTATCTCAAGTGTTTGATGCAGCGGGAAAAACTCCTATGCCATCGGCTGGTTTGCCGATAGCTCAAGCGCCTCAATATACTACAACTACTGTACAACCAAATCTGGGAGGTTTTCAGGCGTCTTTGGGTCAAACATTTAGCTCAAATCCATCGGCAAATTTGTTACCGATGCAGCAGAAGGCTCCTATCGCTAGTCAGCCTGGAGTCCAGGTTATGCCTCAAGTTGGATGTAATTATCCAGCAATGCCAACAAGCTACCAGCCATCGGCAAACTTTGTGCCGATGAATACTAATAATTGGTCAGGGCAGTTTCCCACTCAACATACAGTTCAGCCAAATCAGCAAGCCACAGGTGTTCATCAAGGTCACATGCATGCTGGTTTTCAGAATCAAGCATCGGCAGCTCAGCCGATGAACCCTTTTCAGCAGGTTAATGGGCCACAGATAGTAGCAAATATGCCAATTGCTGGAGATCGTGGACCACAAAGGTATGCAGAAGGGTATCAGCAGATACCTCCAGTGGAGATTCAACAATATCGGCAGCAAGATGTCGATGCTTTTTGGGCCGATAAAATAGCAGAAATTATGAAGGATCAGTTTGGGATCAAGCCCAAAGTTAATACCTATTCTTATCGGACTCCGTATCCTCCGGCTTATGATTTAATTCCTCTCCCAAATCGTTACAAGATGCCAGATTTCACTAAATTTTCTAGGCAAGATGATACATCGACCATGGAACATGTTAATCGTTTTATTATTCAATGTGGAGAGGCAGCTTGTAGAGATGAATTGAGAGTTCGTCTGTTCTCATCATCTCTATCCGGATCAGCATTTACATGGTTTATTTCACTACCGCCAAATTCTATTATCACTTGGGCTGATTTGGAAAAGCAATTTTATAAGTATTTCTTTGCTGGAGTTCATGAAAAGAAGCTTACCGATTTAGTAAAGATGAAACAGCGCAATGATGAATCAGTAGAAGGCTTTGTGCAAAGGCTACGAGATGTAAAGAACAAATGTTATAGCCTGGTATTGGATGATCGGCAGCTTGCCGATTTAGCCTTTCAAGGATTGTTACCACATCTTAAGGACAGATATGCTTCTCAGGAGTTCGAAAGTCTAAGTCATTTAGTGCAAAGGATTTCTGATCAAGACACTAGGGTTTTTGAACCTAAAAGAAATTGGAACAAGAAAGTTTCATTTGTTGAAGAGGCGGAAGATTCTGATTCAGATAATGAACCAGTTATCGGTTTGGCGGAGTGGGTTAAGAATAAGAAGCCAATATCTTGTCCCTTTGGTCACAAAGAGCCAGAAAAGTTTACTTTTGACGTCACCAAAGCCGATAAGATATTTGATCTTTTGCTTCAAGAAGGCCAGATTAAATTGTCACCTAATCATGTGATCCCGTCGGCAGAAGAGTTGAAGCATATGCTATATTGCAAGTGGCATAATGCAACTTCACACAGTACCAATGAGTGCAAAGTATTTAGACAACAATTACAGTTAGCTATTGAGTCTGGCAGAATAAAATTTGGCAATTCCAAGATTCAAAAGCCGATGAAAATTGATCAACATCCTTTTCCAGCAAATATGTTGGATGCTGAAGGGAAAATTAAGGTGTTGACATCGGAAGCTGCTGAAAAGAATGCATCAGTAGATCCCCAACATTGGATAACTACCGATGATGCAAAAGGCAAGGGGCTGTTGACGGAAAGTGGCGGTTCTGGGAGGCCTCCTCGATCTGGCATCGTGATTACTCATCGAAGACAACAAGAAGGCTGGCGTCAGCGAAGGGACCGGTATCGACGACAACAAGAGGAAAGGCGTCAAGAAGAGTGGAATCGGCATAAGGATCATTGGAATTGTCTGTTTTTTATTCATTGTTGGGAGGAAGGTATTAAGTTACCTACTGTTGAAAATTGTCCAGAGTGCAATGATTATTATGGAGTTAATCATCCTATAAGAAGGTTTCAGTCTGGTAATCAAGGTTTGCTCATTAATGAGCCGATCAGAGGGAGAGTATCAGTACATGATCGGCTGGGGGGCAGGCTTAGTGTACATGAAAGGCTTGGTAAACGCGTTGCATATTTTCCGAGAAACCAAGAAGAACTTGAATAGATGGCAAATGCAAGAGTTCCTGATGAAAAAATATTTTACAGGGATCCTAATATACGTCGTGTGGAGACAACTAGGACTTATCAGCCAGTTTGGAAAACTAAGCTTCCTCAATGGTGCCCAGAGGGTTTGACCAAGACACAGAAGAGAAAAATACAGCGAGAGCGTCAAAAAGATTTATATCGAGAAGAAAGTCCCTCCAATGAGAAACCTGGTAACCAGCAGTGGCAGATAAGGCACAAAAATAAAGGTCCATCGGCAGATGTCAATATGGTATTTATGTTGCCGATGGAATTTTTGGCTCTGTCTGATAACGAAGAAGAGACTGTTTTCTCTGACCAAATAGCTCAATTAACGCTAGATCCAATGAAGGCCGTTTTTGAGAAGCCTGCAGATGATGAGAGACAACACCTCAAGGCTTTATTTGTAAAAGGCAGAGTTGATGGGCAGCCTGTATCTAAGATACTTATTGATGGAGGAGCTGCAATTAATATTATGCCTTACGTGATGTATCGGAAGCTTGGTAAGGGAGATCAAGACTTAACTAAGACTGATATGATACTTAAGGATTTTGAAGGCAATGTATCACCAGCTAAAGGGGCAGTATGTGTTGAGTTGACCATCGGCAGTAAAACCTTACCGACAACTTTCTTTATTATTAATGGCAAGGGTGCATACAATCTGCTCTTGGGAAGGGATTGGATTCATGCTAATTGCTGTGTCCCTTCTACAATGCATCAATGTCTGGTACAATGGATTGGAGATAAGATTGAAGTTGTTCCTGGTGACTCTTCTTATATTATCGCATCGGCAGAATCAGACACTTATGAGCGAACCAAGTGCATATCGGGAGAAGCCTGGGAAAAAGAGTTTCTCAAGATTGCCGATTACGAAATTCTACCGATCCAAGCAGTCGGTTCTGAAGAAGAGTTTTAATGGATAGATTTGCCGATGATGGAAAATTAGGGCAAGGATTTACATCGGCAGATGATTTAATAGAAGTAGATATTGGTGAAGGCGATAGGCCAAGGCCCACTTTTATTAGCTCTAAGTTAAATTCCAAGTGTAAACAGCAATTAGTTGATTTGTTAAAGAAATATAAAGATTGTTTTGCTTGGGATTATACTGAAATGCCTGGATTAGACCGATCTATAGTTGAACATCGGTTGCCTATTAAATCTGGATTTCGGCCATATCAGCAGCCGGCTCGCCGATGCAATCCTAATATACTTCCTGATATTAAGGCCAAAATAACCAAATTAATTGAGGCAAAGTTTATTCGGCAGTGCCGATATGCAGAGTGGATTTCTAATGTGGTTCCTGTATATAAGAAAAATGGGAAACTTCGTGTTTGTATTGATTTCAGGAATCTCAATAAGGCCACACCAATGGATGGTTACCCAATGCCGATTGCTGATTTGTTAATTGATGCTGCAGCAGGGCATCAGATTATTAGTTTCATGGATGGTAATGCGGGTTATAATCAAATATTCGTGGCTGAAGAAGATATTTCCAAGACTGCTTTTAGGTGTCCAGGTCATGTGGGATTATTTGAGTGGATAGTTATGACATTTGGTTTGAAAAATGCCGGTGCTACTTATCAAAGAGCTATGAACTTTATTTTCCATGAATATATCGGCACGTTGGTAGAAATCTACATTGATGACATAGTGATTAAGTCTGGAGACATCACAAAGCATCTAACCGATCTACGGAAGATATTGGAGTGCACAAGAAAACATGGGTTAAAGATGAATCCCAATAAATGTGCATTTGGTGTATCGGCAGGACAATTCTTGGGTTTTATTGTGCATCAGCGGGGCATTGAAATTAGTAGAAAATCTATTGAGGCAATTAACAAGGTTGTTGCTCCTGCCGATAAAACTGAATTACAGTCCTTGATCGGTAAGATTAATTTTATCAGAAGATTTATATCTAATCTGTCAGGTAAGATCAAGGCTTTCAGTCCATTATTGAAATTGAAAGCCGATCAGGAATTTAAATGGGGGGATGAACAGCAATTAGCCTTAGATCAGATTAAGAGTTATTTAACAAATCCTCCAGTGTTAGTTCCACCCCAACATGGAAAGCCTTTCAAATTGTATTTATCAACTTAAGATACTGTTATCGGTTCAGCCCTTATTTAAAAATTTGAAGGAAAGGAGCGTGTTATCTATTATTTGAGCAGACGGTTAATAGATGCTGAAACCAGGTATTCGGCTATTGAGAAATTATGCTTATGCTTATACTTCTCTTGTATTAAGTTGAGGCATTATTTACTATCGGCTGAATGTACCGTCATATGCAAAGATGATGTGGTTAAATATATGCTATCTATGCCGATATTGAATGGTAGGATTGGTAAATGGATTTTAGCATTATCAGAGTTTGACCTACGTTATGAATCGGCTAAGGCAGTTAAAGGACAGGTTATGGCCAATTTTGTTACTCAACATTGCAACATGGTGGATTCTCTGGAAGTTGCTCCGTGGACACTTTTCTTTGATGGGTCTACTTGTGGTGAAGGGGCAGGCATCGGTATCGTGTTAATTTCTCCTCAGGGGAAGAAGTATGAGTTCTCATTGCCAATCGTTGCTACATCGACAAACAATCAAGCTGAGTACCAAGCCCTGATAAAAGGGTTAGAATTGCTTAAAGAAGTACAGGCTGATGCTGTTGAAGTCTTTGGTGATTCTATGCTAGTTATAAATCAGTTGATTGGGGTTTATGAATGCCGAAGTGAAATTCTAATTTCATATCATGAAAGGTGTTTGGAATTGTTGAAAGGGTTTAGGAGTTTTCATCTGGAGCATATTTCCCGGATGCATAATGAAGAGGCTAACCGATTGGCTCAGCATGCTTCAGGGTATCAACTTGTTCAAGAAGCATTGATATCAGTGGTTGATACCGATGACTGGAGAAAGGAAATTATTGATTATTTAAAGAATCCATTTAAAAAGGTTGAAAGACGTATAAGGTTCCAAGCGACCAAGTATGTACTCCTCAATGATGAATTGTATTACCGTACCATAGATGGAGTTTTACTCAGGTGTGTTAGCATAGAGGAATCAAAAAGCCTGATGAGTGAAATTCATGAGGGAGTATGTGGGGCTCATCAGTCAGCTTTCAAGATGAAATAGATGATCAGAAGAAATGGATATTATTGGCCGACTATTCTTGAGGATTGTTTTAAATATTTTAAAGGATGTCAGGAATGTCAAAAATTTGGTAATATTCAAAGAGCACCCGCATCGGCTATGAACCCTATAATTAAGCCTTGGCCGTTTCGGGGTTGGGCTATTGATCTCATCGGTCAGATTTATCCACCATCGAGTAAAGGACATAAGTTTATTCTGGTTGCTACCGATTATTTCACAAAGTGGGTTGAAGCAATTCCTTTAAAAAAGGTGACATCGGCTAACATGGTTGATTTTGTGAAGGAGCATATTGTTTACCGATTTGGCATCCCTCAAACCATCACTACCGATCAGGGTACTATGTTTACATCGGATGAATTTGATGAGTTTGCTATAAGTATGGGAATTAAAGTTTTAAATTCTTCAACGTATTATGCCCAAGCTAATGGCCAGGCTGAAGCATCTAATAAAGGAATTATCAAACTCATTAAGCGCAAGATTAAAGAGTATCCTAAAAAGTGGCATACAATATTAAATGAAGCTTTGTGGTCATATCGGATGGCGTATCATGGCGCAACCAAGGTATCACCTTATCAATTGGTGTATGGACACGATGCGGTATTACCTTGGGAAATTAAGATTGGTTCTAGGCGAATGCGCTTTCAGGATCAACTGATAGCCGATGATTATAATATTCTTATGAAAGATGAATTGGAAGATGTATCAGGTCATCGGTTAAAAGCTTTGGTTAGCATCAAAGAGAATAAGAAAAGGGTAGCTAGATGGTATGACAAGAAAGTGAAGGTAAAGGAATTTGTCGATGGTGAATTGGTTTGGAAATTGATTTTACCGATTGGGACTAAAAGTTCTAAGTTTGGCAAATGGTCACCTAATTGGGAAGGTCCATATCGGATAAATCAATCTGTTCCTGGTAATGCGTATATTCTTGAAACTATCGAAGGAGTTGTGTTTCCCAGAGCATTAAATGGAAAATATTTAAAGAAATATTACCCTAGTATTTGGATAGACGCATAAGAGTATAGTTGCCGATAACAATCCTATCGGCTGGAGATAAAATAAAGTATCAATTGTTGTCGATGCGCTAATTTAACAAAGCCTGGATGGCTGATATCGCATGCAGGCGAATTTCATCGGCTTCTTTTAATTCTTTGGCGTCTTCATCGGCACTTCCTTCCACAGGCTTGAGCTTCTTTTTCAGGACCAAGGCCTTGCGAGCTTGGGCATCTCGTTCCTGTTGAAGGGCCTTGATGACATCGGGAAGCTGGTCTTCTTCTTGTTTAGCTTGAGTCAGAGCTGTCTCAACCTTTTCCAGCTCAGCAAGCAGGGCTGCTTTCTTTGCCGATAGATCTAAGATTTTCTGCCTAAGATCGGCACTGGAGGCTTGCAAGTTGTTGATATTCTTGTGCTTCTCGTCGGTAGTTTGCTTCAGCTGCAGCATTTCCTCTTTGAGTTGGGTCTGAGCTGCTCTGTCAGCAATACGATGAACGGCCCTTTAGTATTGAAGTTGTCTACTCTCCAGATGGACCGCTGGAAAGATGATCTCTTCAACATTGGCAGGGACTTGGCCGCGGATCGTTTTGAAGATAGCCCTCGCAGGGTCCGAGTCGATCACCAATTGGGCAGTGTCTTGTTGCAGTAGATTTAGGAGGGCTTCTAGCTTGCCGTAGGTGTCTGACGATATGGTTCCCAACGCCAGGGAAGAACTTGCCTCTTCTCCATCATCATCGGAGACATCGATAGCGAAAGAGAATAAGCTATCGGGAGAATCTTGTTCCTGTGAAATAAAGAGAATTAGAAATCCTGTCTGTGATATCTGGGGATATTATAAACCAAACAATTAATTGGTTTACCTGCTTTAGAGCGATTTCTTGAGCTTGGCTTGAGGGAGCGGCTTGTAGAGGGTCATATGAGGGATCGGCGGAGGATGCCGATGGAATGTCTTCTATGATCACATCGGTAGTTGGCCCTTGAGGTATAATTGCCGATGATATGTCTTGGGTAGAAGGAGCAGCTTGTTCAGTTACATCAGTTGGTTGACTGACGGGCGCTGGAGCAGATACAGGGGCTGGTGTAGATTTCTGTCGTTTTTGTTGGGCTTCAGCATCGGTCAAAGCTTTACGCTTTGTTTGTGCTTCAGCGACAATTGGCTGGGGGGCATCGACATCTGTTGGTTGGGGAGCCTGCATGCTTGGCGTGCTTGCCGATATGCCCGTTTGTTGCTGCAAAAACGGGAATAAGATTAGATATTTAGCAGGAAAAAATGTAAAAATAAGAGAATACCTCTGAAGGGGGAGTAGAGGTCATGGTGCTTGGTAAAGTTGCCGATGACGAACCAGCTGCAGCTTGCACACCCTAATAGTTGTGTGTTAATGTAGAGTATATCGGTAGAAAACAGAGTAAGCAAGGATATTACCTTAAAAGCCTTGATTAGGCTTGAAGCAGCAGCCTTTGGAGAAACCCTGGATGTTCCCAGTCTTGGTCTGAAAGAGATGGTTTTGGTGCGAGCCCTTTGGAAGGTCAAGGCTTCTAAGGTGGGGGCGTTATAGCCGATTACTGAGACCAGAGAGGCTAGAAGGAGGTTGAAGGGTTTTCCACTTTTGCTTATTGGTGGAACTGGATCATCGGCTTGTTTCAAGGAAGGTTAGCTACCGATATACAAACACAAGGAAATAAAGAAACAAAAGTTAAAAGGAACTTACTGCATTGTCAGGAATGGCGTATTCGGGATCGATCATATGCCGATATGTATGAACAGATGTTGAAAACAACTGTTCTTTCCACTCTTGCCACCACTGCTTATATGACTCTGTTATGAAGGATGCTGGTGACCAGGTGGAGAGATCGACATTTGAGATATCGGCATCGGGAGCAAGCCTTACTATCCTGCTCCATTCAGTTCCAGTGGTAATGACTTCTCTAGGTTTTATCACATCGGCATAACATAACTTGATTGGTAGTTGCCCAAAAGCCAGCTGGCGGGATACTGCCGATGGATTGTAAAATTCATAAGTAATGTGGGAAGCTTTCCCGCTACCAAATGTGTTGACTGGGATTGCTCTGGGGGTGATAATGGCCATCATAAGATCGTTGTCTTGGTTCAGATCACTATCGGCGAAATTGAAGAGGAGAGGGAACTTGTTGTCCTCATCAATGTAAGGTACCCAAGCCCTAAGGTCACGAGGGAGGCCATGGTAGAAAGTCTGAAAAAATCTGCCGATTTGGTCTTCATTAGCATCTGTTCTGGGAAGGACAATTATGGCTTCACCGAAGTTGAGAGGAGGGCGTGTTGCCGGTTCATCGTCTCTAAGGACGTAATCTTCGGGAATTTCTCGTGGGAATTCTTGAGCAAAGAGATCCCACTGTAAACGCTTGTGCATGTGAACGTTTAACCACATATTGACAAACCACCATGGGCCTCCCAGATTGCCGATGGGTTCGCCAAGTATAAGCTTCTGAGATACTTGGTGGAGAAGGTGGTAGGTTGAGCTCAGGAGATATCGGCCAAGTGGGAATCTGACACCGTTGGCTAAGAGTTCTGCTGCTGGGAGGAAAGCATTAGTTGGTCCTACCGATCGACCGCAGAAAATAAACTTTTCCAGCCACATGTTCAGGAATGTGGCATGTTCCCTTTGATTGACGGTGCCAGTCTTTTGGTACTCTTGGATGTAGCCTGTCCAGCCGCCGATGTTGCGTGTATTAACTCTGTATTCAGCTTTTCTGCCAAAAATATGGCCTTCATCGACAGTTGAGATGTCCAAGCCTGTGAGCATATAGACAGCGGCAAGAGTAGGGGCACATGGGCCATGACCAAACATGAAGGTGTTGGTGGTATCCGACCAAAATTGAGCGGCAGCTATCATCATGGATTCATTCTTTTGTATATCGGCAATAGATAGCCTGATACACTGATCTATCTTCCGTTCTGCCCAGAACACTTGCATTGATCTGTTGACCCTCAAGAACCAGTTTTTCCACCCTTTGGTGGGTTTGGGCCAAAAACGGAACGTGTCTTTCCATAGATTCAAAGAAAAATTTTGAGATTTGAAGGGAATGCGATTTGCCTCTGCATTGATCAGGTCAGTTGGATCTGGGTCGCCCATTGGACCTAGGCAATGGAGAGGAGGCTGATGGGTTGGAATCACCAGTGTGTTGCGTAGTTCCTGAGTTTGGAGGACCGAGAAAATGGAGAAGAAAGGAAAATGCTAACTGTAAGAACTCGCAGGGAACCGAAAGGATTAAAGTAAAAGTAATAAGAAGAAGAACGAACCGCAGGGACATCGAAGTTAACAGCCATAGCTTCGAATGGGTGAAGGCACGAGCTGGGAGCTTGAAGATGACGGTGGCTCTTGTGAGTTGAGGATGCACGGCTGTTGGTTAGGGTTGCCGCTGGAGTAAGAATGCCAAAGGATGGAGTTTGAAGATAGAAGATGAACAGCCCGGAGAAATCTATTTATAGGCCATTTGGGGTAGGGGTATTTTTGACTTATCTCTATGCCGTATGCGGATGGATCGAGGTGGTTCAGTTGGATATGGTAACTGTTCGCACGACAATCAAGGGATGGTACAGAAGATTTGACGGCAAGTAATCATGACTTGAAGGATATCTCAATACAGGATTTTTCGGTTTTAAAAAGTGATGTGTTGTGGTAAGATCTTGCTGATGGATTGTTATTTTGGTATCTCAACCGTAATTAAGGTAAAGAAGGTTGGAAAATGTGCGATATTTATTGAGGTACATGAATTAGATCTAGATTTGATTAAATCTGGTAACAAATCATGTTATGCTTGGAGAATGGGTTGAAGAAATAGATAACAACAAACATCAGTTGGAGTAAATTTCGGAGCATCAGTATCTTGTACTCCGAAATTGGGGGGCATGTGTTGACATCGTTTTTGGCACGTGTCAAGGTAATTAGGAAGAGTTAATCAACAAAGGAAAGATTACCGTGTAGATTGATAGCCAAGGAGAATATGTTTGAGTGGTGGCAGCATATGGATTTAACTTGAAGGGTTGCCGATGAGGTTAAGGGTATTATTGCCGATGCCGATGAAAGAGGGTTTGGAGACTGCTGCCGATGAGACAGGGGATGTACCGATGAAGACTGTAGCCGATGAAACAGGGAATGTACCGATGGAAGGAGCTCGAAGGCTGCTGCCGATGGAACAGGGACTGTGACGTTGAAAAGGAGGTCGATGATAATACCATCGTGATTGAGGCGGGTTAT
This sequence comes from Saccharum spontaneum, assembly GCA_022457205.1. Lineage (NCBI taxonomy): Eukaryota > Viridiplantae > Streptophyta > Magnoliopsida > Poales > Poaceae > Saccharum > Saccharum spontaneum. Next base: position 6,928,771 of record CM039608.1, on the reverse strand, counting down.
GAAGTAAAATAGGAGTTAATTTCCTTGTATGCGTCTAGTAGAGTCTGAGTTGTATCAAAGTCATGTTTTTTTTCCTTAGATTTGGATTTAGTGTCCTAGTCGTATTTGGTTATGTTTCTATAGATCAGGGTATAAATATAGAGTGAAGGGCAATGTAAAAAAAGGATCAATCAATACATCAAAAAACAGCTTTTACTCTTATTTACATCTACTTTCGGCGATTTCGTCAATTTGCATATTTTCCTTTTTACGAGTTTTCATCGATTCGGCGAGTTGCATTGCTCTAAGTGCAATCTTCGACGATCCTCGAGTTCCGCGTGAGTACCTCTTGGCCGTGACTTCCGGGCGTATCGCTGTTGTCAGGACCAAAGTGCTCGTATCTTCATCCTTGTCGATTAACAGGTCAAATCGACTGACACGCTTTGGATATCGACTTCGGGTATTAGCCCTTTGTGTTTGCAGATTCATTTTTGCATCAACAAAAATATTACTACGAGCATTTTTTACTTCAGTTCTTATAATAATAATTAGTTCATGCAAACTATTCATAATTCCTTCAGACAATCCCAATGGACATGTTCAACTATGCTGGCTGGGGCTGCAGTAGCAGCCAAAATAATCTGGAAGGAACAAAGATAATGTGGTGAGTGTCGTCTCACACTACAGGAAAACGCCTCTTTGCCGACTGCTTGCCCCGGTCGGCAAAGGCATAAACCCAGTCGGCAAAGGCTTTACCGACCGCAAAGCCACGTGGCAGTCGGCAAAGAGCAGTCAGCAAAGCCTGGGTCGGCAAAGACGGATTTGCCGACTGCCACGTGGCACACAGTCGGCAAAGCCTTTGCCGACTGCCACGCCAGCAGTCGGCATAGCCACGTGGCGCCGTCAGCCTTGACGGCAGGCTTTGCCGACTGCTGGTTTCTCGGCAGTCGACAAAGAATTTTTTTTCAAAAATTATTTGCCGACTGGCCGCCAGCTCGGCAGTCGGCAAAGAAAGAAAATATTTTTTTTTGAAATGTTCTTTGCCGACTGCTTTTTTTTTTGAAAATATTTTTTTCAATATTTTTTTATATTGAATAAATACAATATATTATCCATCCTTCTTTTTCAACAACAATTATTATCCATCCTTTGAACTCAAAGGATGCCGATCAGTATGGCTGTGGCGCTGTGCCCAGTGTGGTTCACAGGTCCCCAGCAGCTGTGGCGTCATAGTCTCATATAGGCCACTTGCTCCTTCGTTGCTGGATGGAGCATCGAGGTGGGACTAAAACCAGCATACTGGCAGTCTGTCACACCGCACACGAGTAGCAGCCTGTGCAGGAGCTAGGAAGGCAGCCAGAAACCGTCCGTGGGCTGCAGCCCGCAAACTCAAGGCCCACCCGTGGGCTGTTCGTACTGGGCCGGTGGAGTTGGAGTGTAGGCATCGTCAACGCATTGCATATGCACTTCCTTTTTTTGCGATTAACATATGCACTTCCTTTATGCTTCTCAAATAAAAAAACTGCACCTCCTTTATGTTTGTCAAATGACTACAACACATGTTGTGTGTGTGTATATATATGTGTGTGTTGCTTTTACTCAATATCCGGAGAAATATTCGTAGCCGACACTATCTGCGTCCGACTCATCCCGTATTTGATATATATTTATTCGTATTCGTATCCGCGACAATTCGTATCCGTAGTTGTATCCGATAGCTATCCGTGTCCGAATCCGAATCCGAGGAAAAATATAAAAACAAATATGATATCAACAGTATCCGTTCGTATCCGATCCGTTTTCATCCATGTAGGTGCATAACAAATATTAAAAAACCCAAAATGATCTATAATCTAGAACATATGAAATATATATCTAGATATGATGTATATATCTAAGTACATAGCAAAAGCTACGTAAACATCTTATAATTTGTAATGGAGGGGGAGTACAATTTAGAGAACGGATTGGAGGTTAACAATGAATGGGAATCATCAGAGGGAACCTTCATCTGGTATATTGAACACAAATGAAACATCATAGGGATAAACTGGTTAGAACTTTGCTGGAATAAACAATTATAATATGCATACGGAGACGTAGATAAACTGCGGATATTCTTTGGAGTGGCTATCGTCATATCGTCAATTTAGTAATTCGTACAGAGAGAGGTCAAATTCCAAAGTTCAAAGCAAAGATACCAAATGGACTGCAGAAATCCAGAGCAAAGATCGTAGGCAGTCCACAAATTCCCCCCTTGGGATTTGGAATAATGCACAATTATAGTTCTTAGTTTGAATTGAGACTAAAATAATTATCACAGGGTCTATTAGCAGACAATATCTTTTGAGCTTTAGGACCAAGCCAGTCTTATACCTAAACCACATAAGAAAAAAAGGGGGCATGAAACAACCACAAACCTGATCTGGAGAGCTTATTAAGACATCATTGTGAGGTCCACTACTGGAGTGTTTATCTTCTTGAACCCCCATGGTCAGTAACAATCATCACTGGTAGCCTCTTATCTGAGTATGTAAAATAACATTTAGTGTAAGAGAAAAATAAGGTAGATTTGGACCAAAGGTACTCCACTTGCTCGAAACTTTCTCAAATTTTTACCACAGCCTCCGCATGCGATGGCAAGACACGTCGTCAAGTTTCGTCATTTTCGGACTCCGTTTCGATTTTATAAAATTTAAAAACACTTTTCACGCGCGTGCCTCGGCGTGTTCCGACACCAACACGGTCGAAATTTCACGCGAGGCCCCGCACACGGTCTCAACATGCTCCAAACATCATGAATATCATTTTCTAAATCGCCAAATTCCATTATTTCATGTACCTGCAGTTCAAATCTAGAGCTGCCGGAAAAAATCAAAGAAACAGCAAAAATCAATGGAATATAGCAAAATAAATCAAAATGACCCCAAACTTGGAATATATCATGTACTTACTGTAGCAAGGCAACACAAAAAAACTGGGATCGAAAATCGAAAAAAAAATTAATTCTTTGCCGACTGCCATCAGTGGCAGTTGGCAAAGATCCTTTGCCGACTGCCAGGGAGGATGGCAGTCGGCAAAGCCTGCAACTTTACCGACTGCTGACGGAGTGGCAGTCGGCAAAGGTGACGGTGTGGATGGCGTCAACCATGGCCTGCCTTTGCCGACTGCAATTCTTTGCCAACTGCCTGGCAGTCGGCAAAGCCAGGCAGTCGGCAAATCCTGCTTTGCCGACTGCAGGAAATTCCAGTTGGCAAAGGGACCTCTTTGCCGAGTGTCGAAAAAAACAGTTGGCAAAGAAAATTGCAGTCGGCAAAGAGCCAGTTTCCTGTAGTGTCAGATGCAGATGCAGAGTTCAATCAATTAATTGAATTTAACTATTTAGGTAATCACGATTTTGATCCACCATAGATGAGAGCCAGTTCATCACGCACATCGATTCATTTGAAGTGTACGTTCTGACTCCAACAAGTTGCATTATCTGATGAAAAAAAATATGTGCAAAATTTGTGTAGTATCATGCAAGTCTATAAATTTGTGTAGATTATGGCACTTGCAGCCAAAAAAAAACCCTGAGCGGCATGCAGGAGTTTCCCAACAACTTCTCCAAAAATCACCTTGCCAAAGAACTTATCAAAACAACAAGTTAAAAGGAATAATTAATTGAGCTAGTCATCAGCTAGAGAAGGATCTGGTTTTGGAACCTTTGCTGAAAACTACGGGAACATATAGCATCCCTGCACAGTAACTCATCCGTAACTCGCAGTTACTTGAAGATGCTCACTTATCGACGGTTCTCACAGTTTACTCGTAAAAGTAGGCATGCAATGCGATACAAGTCGTCGAAGTCACATTATATTCCAACTCCAAGTTATATATATATATATATATATATATATATATATATATACGGCAGCGCTATTCTACACCCTAGGTGTAGAATATTATTCTACACCACAAGTCAAAATTGAACTGAAAAAATACTGAGTACTACTGAACCACGTTCAGTATCATTCAGTACTACACCCAGCACCTCGAAAATACTGAACAATACTGAAACACGAGTACTGAACAGTACTGAATTTTGTTCAGTATAATAGCTTGGTGTAGAATACTATTCTACACCTAGGGTGTAGAATAGCACGTGTGTATATATATATATATATATATATATATATATATATATATATATATATATATATATATAATCCGATGAATAATCATGTATGTCGAACTGAGGGAACCAGATTTTTTCTTTTGTTTTTTTTTTGTTTTTTTTTCATGTCTTGTTTCTCCCTTGATTGGGACTCGATTATATATGTGATAGGGTAATCACTTTAGTTGGGCCACTCGCCAACAAGGTGCATGTCCATTTCCCATTATTCGCATAAGTTTTAATTAAGGGCATGTTCCATTAGCACTAAAAATTAGTTAGCTAATAGCTAATAGTTGCTAATTTTTAGCACGTGTTTGTTTGGTCCACCTGCTAATAGTTGGTTGATAGTGGGTCGAATGTGTATATGAACTGTTAACACCTATTAGCAACTCCAAACTTGCTAATGGAACTAACACCTATTAGCAACTCCAAACCTGCTAGTGGAACTAATAGTTAGGAGCCCTTTAGCTAATAATTAGCAGGTTTTTTAGCAGGTCCATTTGAATCCACCAGTACTAATTTGAGTTGATAACTTTTAGTGTTAATGGATCCAAATAGACCCTAAATCGAACAGACAATAAGCAGGGGGAGCAGATATGTGAACCCATGCTACAAAACTCAAAGTGCATATATTGCTAGGCCGTCTCCAGGAAATAATGATTGTGAGTCCCATACAATATGCCAAGCTCTTCAATCCACCATCACGTGGGCGGTTGTTCCAGAAGTATCAAGATGGACGAAGCAAATTGTGGTGCACTCACTCTGTCACAAAATTAAAACAAATCTAAATTTCGCTTTATGAAAAGTCAAATAATCTAAAATTTAATAAAAATTATAAAAGAAAGTATCAACATTTATACCTTCAGATACATTTATTATAAAAATATATTTCATGGTTAATTAAATATTAGTATTTTCTTAAATATATTTGGTTAAACTTATGGTTGTTGACTTCTCATTAAGTGATATTTTGATTTTTTTTTAAGGCGGAAGGAGGACGTGGCAGCTAGCACCGGAGATTCAAATGTAAATTAAGTCCAACCACATAAACGAAAGAAAAAAAATAACGCATCACCTTTATGAACCATATATAATGGTGGCAATGCTTCATCAGGTTGATCCCTTTTGCAGTGCACGTAGGCTTCCACAGACGCGATCAAGGAAGCCAGAATTTGTAAATCCAAGCTTTTTGAAATTAAAAACAATGGTTTCATCCCGTCGATTCATTTGCAGTGCACCTAGACAACTGAATACACTTCACGATCAGCGAGGCAAATGAAGCCAAATTCAGATAGGAATTTGACTACTGAATAAACAATGGTTTCAGCAAGAGCGATGTTAAATGCAGCGGCGGAGCCAGCGGTGGGGGTGGGGGTAAATGGGATATGGCCGTCCATGTTCATATGGACATGACATATGCTCATTCAGGTTGTCTGATTCATCAGGCGGAAGGAATTGGAATGGTGAATATAGGAATGGAATGAAATTAAAACAATTAAATTAATACTTGACTGTATGTGCAATTAATGATATACTAACCAACACCCACGAACACTTACATTCTCTGGTATAAGTCCATCTAGATTTGTTCTAAGTCAAGCCTTTTCTAACTTTGGCGAGCAAGATCCATAAAAATGAAAAGGTTTTATATGTCTATGTAAAAGCAGTTTCCATAATGCGACTATTAACGTCAATCTTGCATACTCGAGGCTAAAGCTAGAAAAGGTATGACTTAGCAAAACCACCGTTCCAAATATTAATTTGTTATAGGAGAAAGTACCAATATTAATCTTCTCAAAATAATTTCTAGCTAATTAACAACAGAACATGATAATACTATTGCTAATCGTACTCTAGTTGATGCAACAATTCTCCCTCTCTTCTAAATTATAAGTTGTTGTAGCTTTCTCCATTCCAAATTATAAGTTGTCGTAGCTTTTTTTTTGGATACATACATTTTGCTATGTGTCTAGACATAATTTATATCCAGATGTATAGCAAAAACTATGTATCTAGACAAGCCAAAACAACTTATAATTTGAATTGGAGGGAGTAATTCACAAATTTTGCCCACGAACACTTTCAACAATAATTTAGGCAAGTTGGATAGTTTGGTCTAAGCACTAGTTTGGTCCTGTAAAAAAATTGCCGCCTCACTCGAAGTCCTATCCACCAATCCAACCATACACTTAATGAAACTAGTTGTTTATCTCCACTTTCACCCACCCAATCAAAACTACTCCCTCCGTTCCAAATTATAAGTCACTTTGACTTTTTTTGTTCATCCATTTTGCCATGTATCTGGATATATTATTATATCTAGATGTATAGTAAAATAAATGTACCAAAAAAGTTAAAGCGACTTATAATTTGGAACGGAGGTAGTATATAATTTTGTTTTTTTCATAAGTGCATTTTGTTTGGTTGATAAAAGCTTCTTACTGTTTTCATCAATGTTTTTCAAGTAGGCAGAATAGTCATTTTAGTTCCTCAACCATCTTTCAAGATTTAGCTTCATCCTTGAACTTTCAAAATGGTTGTTTCAGTCCTTGAACTTTACTTTTAGGTTTAGTGTCGTCCTAGGACTATCAAGTGATCGTTTTAGTCTTCAAATTTTGTACTTCGGGGTTAACACAGTGTAACACCCCGGGTGTTATAGTTGCTAATTAATCTGCCATGTCATCATAATGCATCGCAAAGCATCCATGATTAGGTCAACCTTGTTATGCATCAACTAAAACGAGTTACTTATCTAGATTGGATGTGCTTCTCAGTGGTGTGATCCGAACCGAAAACCCTAATTTCGAATAACACCGCAAATACTTAGTCCATGCCCTGCGTAATTTGAGGTGTGTGACTGTGTTATACACTAGTGTCAAGTGTAGCGTATGAGCTCAAGTGCAACACATAAAATGAAGCTCCAAGTTTGAGTTTGAGTTGGAGTCCAAAAACTTGTCACGAGTTTTCCGATTCGAATTTAAATTCAAATTTGGGGAAATGTTAAAAGAATTTCAAAAGCTAAATTGGTCAACCAAGAGTGGCATTTGGTCAACCATGTCATGCCGGTCCAAATGATGCCCTTGGATGATGGTTTGATCACTAAGTAATCACTAATTAAGGTAGCAACAAATTCCAATTGCAAATTCCTCCGAAAACCCTAAATTTCAAAACCCTGTTTTACCCCTTTTTAAATAATTCAAAATCTAAACAAAATTTGGGAAAAAGTTTAAAACCAAGTTTGTATAACTTTTCAAGGGCTACAACTTTGGTGTTTTGAGTTTTCAAAGTTTTGGTGTAAAATGTGGAGCAATTTTGAAAATAAGCAAATTTTAGATTTGACTCATTTTTGTCCCCAAACTCAAATTTCAAAATGGAGGTAGAATTTGAAAATGTTTTGAACAACAAAGTTGTAGGTCTTGTTTAGATGTGCAACTTTGGTGTTTGGAGATTTTGAAGTTTCAATATAAAATCCAAAGTAATTTCTAAATTACCAAATCTTCAAAATGTGTCCCCTTTTGAATTTAAACTCAAATTTCAAAATCCAGTGAGAATTTGAAAAAGTGTTCAATACAAAACTTGTAGAGCTTGAAATTCTGAAGATTTCATATCTTGGGAATTTTTCAAGTTGTTACATGAATTTGAAAGTAATTTGAGAAAATAGTTTGAATTACAAAATTTGGGGGGGGGACAGCTACAGTGTCGGGCCAATCACCGACGAGCACCGCGCGGTATGGGCGCCGGCCGACCACCGTGGCCTTCGGCCAGCTTCCAGGCGCGCCCTCGGCCGCCAGCACGACGACGCGAGCCTTCCTGCACTGTTGCCGCGGCTGTGGCCTATAAGTATGACCGGGTCACCGTGAAACGTTTTCTTCTTCCCTGTTTTCGCCACCGCCGCCGCACAGCTCCGCCGCTCGCCGCTGCCGCTGTCAAGCCGCCACCGGCCGCGCAAACTACACCAATAGAGTCGCCTCGTTCTCGCGCACCTCGTGGACCACCTGAGTTCGCCTTTTTCTCACCCGAGCCTCCGCACCGCCTGCTCCCGTGTCAACCTCCGGCGACCGACCGCCACCCTCGCCTTCCCGTGGCTAGGCCAACCCGGCCTCTCCCCGTCGCCACCGAGAGCACCACTGCAACCGCGGTGAGCCACTGATGCTCCCCGTACCCTTAATTTGGTCTCTACCACTGTGTTTGCGCCGGCGTGCTGCGTACCGTGGTCACCGTGCCGCCATCGCCGTCGGTAGCGGGTCACCGGAGCTCGAGTCGAGCTGTAAGTTAGTAAAATGGGTTCGCTAGGGTGTGTAGATGCTATAGAGCCGCTCGGTTGATCGACCGATGCCTTGATCACCGGCTGGCCACCACGTGGGCATCACCGAGCGCGCGGGAGTGAGCGAGAGAGCGGGAGGAGGGAGATGACAAGTGGGGGCCGCCTGTCAGTGAGAGAGAGAGAGCCACGCGCGGGCGAGCGGGCGCTGCTGGGCCGCGTTGCTGGGCCGAGCGCGGGTGCGGGCGAGCGCGAGGGCACGGGCGCGCGAGCGGGCCGCTCGGCTGGGCCGGACCGAAGGGAGAGAAGGGAGTCGGCCCGATTCGGATTTTGTTTTTCTTTTTTCAAAATTTTGAATAGTACTGTTATTTATTTATTTCATTAAAAATTGTGTAGAGCTCCAAAATTCATGAAAATTTTTGTGTAAGCTTTTCAATGTATAAACTACCTAGGAAAAATGTTCAATGCTAAATTTGATTACTTTGTGCAGTAGATTTAATTAGTTTTATTAAAGATTAAATGCAACTTCCATGAATTTTAATAATTAATTTATTAATCCAAAAATTATGAAATTTATTGTGACACTGTTTTAGGTCATGAACAATCCATAGAAAAAGTTTAAGCTTGTTTAGATAAAGTATGATCAACTATTAATTATGCCCTAATTAATTAAATAGTAAATAAATATTAAATTGATAACTTTAAGTGTTGTGTGCCCTTTTGATTGAGTGATGTCCTTAGGTCACTAATCTTTGGTGATCTTTGGCACCTTGATTTCATGTTTGAGCTCGTTAGTAACTTTATTAGTGATAAAAGCTGGTATCGCTGGAGTTGTCGCTACTAGTTAGTAGGTTTTACTGTTTTGCGACCGTACCGCGAAGGAAAGTTGTACTCAAGTCGTGAATCATGGCATATCATCATCAAGCATCATGTTTATCATCGCATCATGTTAAGACATGTTATATACTCGTGTAGTTCCCGCTTTCGAAGAAGTTGAAGTTGCCGAGCAAGCTTCCGGAGAAAAGCTATCGTCGGTGGGTTCCGGACCAGAAGTCGGAGTCTTCGAGTCTGAGTCAGTCGCCGCGTCAGAGCAAGGCAAGCACCAGTGCATTTAAACCCTACCTTGATATTTACAAATCTTTATTATTTATATTATGGTTTACTGCATTAAGTAATTAGGAGTTGAGTGATAACCCAATTGCTGCATTATCATCCTTGATTATTGCGATATCACCCTTGATACCTGTTTTACGAAAAATGCGTAGTATGCTTCGCTATGCTTAGAAGTTAAGCTTTTAAATGGAATGTTTACTTGGCCATGATGGCATACTTAATGAATATTGAAACATGAGAATGAACTTGTAAGATCGGACGGGTGGTTTGACCACTGCTAACTTGCATTGAGAGAGGAGTCTCAATGTATTGTTTCTGCCTTATCAGTTAAGGACCGTACGTTGTTGGCCCTCGCGTCATGGAGTTTTTATTAGTACTGGCCATGTGTCCATGTCGGGTAAGCCTTACTTCGGCTAGTCCATTACGAGAACATCTAAGCTCGCACTGGGAGTGGAGAGATGGCGAGAGTAACGTGTACCCTCGGGGCTAGAATTGGGCCGGGTTCGAGGAGTACTGTGCTCTCGGGTAGCGATGGACACGTTCTGGTTTTGGGTTACTCGGGTAAGAGTTGATATATGCGAGATTCGGTTCTACATATGTCGTGCGGTTAGGAATCCTCAGCTGGGTAAATGAAGCGGTTCGAATCGTCGTTGCTCCACGAGAAAGGAGTCTTGGCCTTGCACCAACATCGTAGTTAAGAACTGGAATTGAAAGAAAGAATGAGAAAGGTCTTGATGATAATTACTTTGATCTAGATTAGGATCACCTAGAATTGGTTAATGAACCATCAATGGTAAAAGTAAAACATTGAAAGTAAGGACTCACTTTAGTAAGCTTTCTGCAAAAGAAAATTTGATTCTTGAATACCCGTACCTTGATTCCCTAAAGCTAGCATGCCCTTGGAGTCTGTGTCTAAGTCGGGTAAGTCTTGTTGAGTACTCTCGTACTCAGGGTTTGTTGAACCCCTTGTTGCAGGTGCGGTTCATGAACAAGTCTGCTTTGAGCCTTGTTGCATGACCGTTGTGGCTGAAGAAAGTGACGACAAGTAGATTGTGTGGCCTCTGGGCAAGGCACCTCGCTTGTGTGATGTAATAAAGTTACTACTGATACTTCTCTACTACTGGTTTGTAATAATGCTACATAAGGTTTGAGGTTTGGAAACTGGGTTGTAAACTTAAGTTATTGTAAGACTTCCGCTACTTTACTCTGTTGAATATTTTGAATAAACTGTTGTAATATTGCAATACTCCTGTGATTGGATCCTGTTCGGAGGAAAGCAGGCCTTTTAAGTTATGAGGAACATAAGTACGGCTGTCAGAGGTCATTATGACGATGACGGGTACATGTGGGCCATCATAATTAGGAGGTTCTGTGACACATAGGACTTCGGTCGGCGGTGGTAAAAAAAACTCCCTCGTCTGTCCCGCGTCCCAAAGCACAGGAGTTGCCCGGCCCTCTCACGGGGATGCGGGCTCTGTGTGTGGGCGGGGCAGGAGTTCGGGGGTTTTCTCGTCCTGCGTGAGAGGTCTTCTACTTATGCGCAAAGTCGCAGGAGCTGTCTGCCCGTCCGCAGGCCGAGTTTTTTTTTTTTACTTTGGGCTTAATTTCATCCATGAGCTATCAAGTGCATTTCATTGTAGTTCCTGAATGCTCATAGTTGAGGGATGAAATTGAGCCCAAAGTGCAGATTTTAAGGACTGAAATGGTCACTTTAATAGTTCTCGGATGAAACTAAACCTAAAAGTAAAGTTTGAGAACTGAAATAGTCATTTTAAAAGTTCAAGGACGAAATTGAGCCTCAGACGACAGTTGAGGGACCAAAGTTTCTATTTTGCCTTTCAAGCAGAAAAGTAATACTATACTCCCTCCGTCTTAAAATATAGTGTATAAAAGAGATTAAAAATTGTACTAGTTTGCATTAAACAAGCATACAAAATTAGTAGATATTATATTATTGTTACTGTCATTAATCAAGCAATCCCTAGTTGATCACGCTGCTGATTGTTCTATATAGGCAGGATTTAAACTGATTATTATGAAATAAAGCACCATGCATGGTGCACACGTCTTTTGTACTCTTTCTTATTCTGTTTTAAAATTTCAAGATACACTTTATTTCTAAACAAATAAAACTGAGCCGTGTCAAACGAGACCGAGGTATCTTATACGATCATGGGTTGATGAAAAAGATTCAAATGAAGAACAAATTTGTGGTGACAACTGACAGTGTCCTAGGAGGTGCCAAGTCCAACCACTTAAATGATGGGGCCCAGCAATTGAAGAAGACAGTTCGTGACCACCCCCCTGATTCTTTTGCAGTGCACCTAGACTACTAATTAAGCTTCAAGAACACGATCAGGGGAAGCTAACACAAAATTCAGAAAGGCCACATGGGCTAGATTCCCTCTGTCAGTCCACGAGCCACACACACACACACAAAAAGGAAATCTGTGGGTCATTGTCTTATCCAATACATCCAATGCTGTGGGCGCCCATTGGTTTCTGAATAGGAAAAAATCTTTCCACCAGTTTCTTCCCTTGTTCAGTACGTACGGCGAGACTTGAGAGATAGAATTCTGCAAGAGGCTATTACGATTTTAAAAACATTTACAGAATTCTTTTTTTTTTTGCGAATTACATAAGAACTGGTAAGGCCTGGTCAATCCGGCTATGTAAAGCTACTTGAGGTCAGAATAGTGGCCACAATCAAAAGAAAAAACAACAGTAAAATTAACATTTGATTTGTGCAGTCAAACCTAAATAACTAGTTTGATCAAATGATATTTATACAGTGTATATACTTCGTATATGTGAAGATCATATGCCTAATATCATAAAACAAGATATATTATTATATTTTTATAAACATTCTTAAATACTTAAATATACTCAATGCCAAATAATTTAATTTGTTGGTGAATTGCCATTTCTCGTAGAGTTGTAGGTCAGTAAATAAAAAAAAAACATCACTTTCAGTAACAATTGAAGTAAGCTGATCCACCCCACTCACCTAGACAAAGAAAGCAACGTTAGGGTGAATATAATTAGCACTACTATGTCCTGTGTTTTGCCTGGGTAATTTGAAACAAGCAGTATCAAATGAAATAACCGGACGGTGCTCAAAAGAAAAGTACAAATAAAAAAACTATATATATATATATATATATATATATATATATATATATATATATATATATATATTCTCCTCTCTTTAATTTGTCTCCACGTCATCGCGTCAATTTCTTGCCACAAATGTGGAGCCACTTGTCCACACGATTCCTTTGCTCGTTGTCACCGCAGGAATATCTTCAACTTTTCTTTTTTCCTCACCAATTAGCGGGGAGACTGATGTAACATGGCACTCCATCTAGTATCTAGTATATTGCAGGGTTTTGTTAATTTTGTTCATATGTGAATGTGACTAATCAGCATGTATCACGGCATACATAGGTTTATCTATTCTTAAAATAAGTAAATAACGTCAATCACTACCAAACGAATTGATGAGAACTTTAGGTCAAAAGTAACGGAGTATTTCTATTGTGCTTACGGACTACATACATAGATATATATGAACATGGTCTGAGACTGAGAGCGATAGCGATAAACTGAATAATAGGAGATAAACCCTTTGGAACTGTATGTTCAATTTGGTGTGAATACTTGGAAAAAAAATTAGCTAGTAGTATACGTACGAATTGATTGGAACTGTATGTTCAATTTGGTGTGAATACTTGGTAAAAAAAATAGCTAGTAGTATACGTACGAATTGATTGGAACTGTATGTTCAATTTGGTGTGAATACTTGGTAAAAAAAATAGCTAGTAGTATACGTACGAATTTTTTTTACCCCTAAAAAAAGACTTTGCATTTTTTCCAAGAGAGATATATATGCACATAAATGGGGCAATTCTGATGAGTACTGTATGTATACACTGCACCCTTACTGTTGTAGCTCAGCCAATCTGCAACTGTGTGTAGTACGTGTCCCATCCATGTTTGGCAACATGAAAATGTTCTGAGCGGAGCAGAGGTCGATGTGCTCTGTCATTTCAGGCAGGCTGTTCTCTGAATTCATTCATCGCGTTTCCTTTCGCATGACACGTCCATCATGAACGTAACAATCACCAGATTAACCTCCAAATTAAATTGAGCCGATCTGATCTACTACTACAGATTCTACATATCGGCTGGGAATTTTATCGGCTGCTGAGAATCATTGGGACAGACTTGTTGGACGATGGAAATGAAATCATTGTAGCTAACAGTGACCTTCTATCCGATCCGCTGGGGAATTTTGCTTAATCAGCTTGTTGTTGATCCTACCAAAAACAAGCTGGCGATCCAGGAGGTGAATCTTGATCCGATCCCTTTGAGCTAGAGGCTGTGACGAAGAGACTTTTGGTAGCCAGTGGTTACGTGCAGCCAACGGGCCGGGGATGGGGACACGGCACGACACGTCCGTTTCACGTCGCACGCTTACTAGTGGAGGTCGTTTTTTCATGGCACGTTGGCACACCATCATTGCATTATTTTTATCTTAGCATATTATATATGGCGATACGTGAGCGAGGGGAGATTGGAAAGGAGTGTGCCGTGTTGGTGCGTGTCTAGTGGAGTGGAGCACCCTGCTGAAAAGAGTGGCGGATCGATCCCGTCCACCGTGGAACGGAACCCGTGAATCGATCGGCGCGTGTGGCGTGGGATTCCCCCGTCGCGTGTTTTCTGCTGGATGTCCCACAGGACAGGAGTAGGGACATGACACGACTGGTATATTTTAGCAGTAGCAAAAAAGCAAAACCAGGCCCATATTTAGGATAATATCCTCTCCCTGGCGTTTTGGAGAGAGTAGCGGCGGCAATGCACGGCCACGGTGTGCTCTCGCCGGCCGGCAATATCTGCCGGAAGCGCCGGGGTCGTGGCCGTCGTCGTCGTGGGCTCGTGCACGCGTGGCAGCGGCTGCGCTTGGGCCCACCGGCCCCCCGCGCGCGCGCGCATCACCAGCCTCGTCGTCCTCCATCGGCTCACGTCGCGCGTACTGTGTCACCCACCATGGCTGCTTGGACCCACGCTCCAGAGCCACAGACCCTTGTCCCGGCCTTCCTGCGTCGTCTTCTCCATCGCGCCGTCCGTTGCCCTGCTCCCACGCACGCATGGTCCCCGTCGCAAACGCACCATTGCTCGCGCTGATGATGGATGAACGATGCCCCATGGGCCATGATGGTCCTCCCTCCGTCCCCAGATACACCGTCAGCAGGAACCTCCCTCTTCTTTCTTTCCGTGTCAAATACGTACGTGCACGAGATGAAGGCCATGGGTTAGATGGTAAGACACGGTTGATCCTATTACCTGCATGCACCGGCACTGCCACGTCACGTTCGTCCTCACGAGACCCTCACCTTCGTTCCTGCCGCTGCTGGTTTCCACAGTGAAACCACGATACCAAAAGCGATCCGGGCCGGGCCGGATACATACAGTATAACAGAAAGATTAGCAGCGCTGGATGCCAGCTGGGGTCCACGTCACGTCATTAGCCGCACCGCACCGCACCCGCCTTCACCCCCTTCCCTCCCCTATATAAACCGCCCCTGCCTTCCCCACCGTCGCTCCATTCATTCACTCACCCGAGGAGTGTAGAAACAGAATCACTTTCTTTCTTATGATACCTTGATCCGTCAGCAGCAGCTTCTGCTTGCGGGGAGATTAGGAGTAGGATTACTAGGAAGGAGGTGTGAGTGATCGAGCGAGGATGTTGGCGGTGTTCAGCGGCGGGGTGGTGGAGGTGCCGGCGGAGCTGGTGGCGGCGGGCAGCCGGACGCCGTCGCCCAAGACCAGGGCGTCCGAGCTCGTCGGCCGCTTCCTGGGGGCCTCCGAGCCGGCGGTGTCGGTGCAGCTCGGCGACCTCGGCCACCTCGCCTACTCCCACACCAACCAGGCCCTCCTCCGCCCAAGGTATACACATACATACTACTCGACGATTGTAGAACCGTCGAGTCCATCCAGTCTATACCTGCTCTGCGTACATCCTCCACCATGGACGACGACGTTCCATGGCTGGAGGATCCTAGTATACTAGTATCTCTCTTTTATTTATTTATTTATTAGATTGTCATTAGGATGCTTGATCCGTCGAGTCAAAAGCTAGCAGTGCCCCTTTGCCACTGGATTCATGGATGGATTTGCTACTTTCTGAGATGCTTATTTCCATAGATCAGCCGGTAGTTCTCATATAAATACTGTATATTTATTTGTATCTACGCTATGTATGTATATCTGTAAGAAACAGAGTCAGTTGCTCTGTTTCGGTTCTTCATCAGTTACTAACCGCATCACCCAGTCAGTCACACGTTACGATCCACAAGTCTCTCTCTCTCTTTCACAAGTCACACCTACACATACAAAGGAGAGGGAGAAGCAGAGGGACAGAGACAGATGATTTCTGTTAGACAGTAATTAATCAGGCTGACTATTTTGCAAATTAATTTACTAACCAGATATTAGTAGTAGTATGATGAGTCTATGGCTCACAAATCACACCCACTTGTGGCAATTATTGGACAGCAGACAGATCTTTCTCTTCCTTATCGGATGACATGTTGCTGTTCTGAAACTAAAGTGAGCAATAATGGACACTGTTGTTTCCTCGTCCATTCCTGTAGGGCAGGACCATGCCTCCAACCCAACTTGGCTTATCGTTTTTAGCTAATTTGTTTTAGGGCAGGACCATTCATGTACCTAATTTGTTAGCCCCAAAAATTAGCTAGGAACAGGGGACCCCTCCACCCTTAGTTTTGCGTACCACTGGGATTTTCAGGCCACAAAAAGGGATATTCGTTTTTACATAATACATACATATGTTAATGGTCCGGAAATTCAGAAAACCAAATAAATATACGCCAATAAATACACTAGAAGAAGATGAACAGAAGCGGAAGACACTAGTATAGTATCGGCGTCTAGACATCTCTGGACATCGATACAGACGTCTGAGTTGACGAGGACATTTCGAAATATTATCATATATATTTGTTTATTTTATCTTACGGAAAAAAGGAGGCCTCTTTTTTTTCCAAAAAGAAAGTCATCTTCCCCTATGCAGGGGCAGGGTGCAATTTGCACGTCCACATCCTGCCGCCACCTCCTTACATAGACAAGATAACAAGGTGCCGTCTGTTAGCTGACTTGCCAAGAAACAAACCGTGGAGATGAGCCTATATTCTCCGCCTCCATTAGGCGGCTGCTGAATTAGAAAGCGACAGGCCTATGCAATCTACTGGTTAATTGAAAGAACACAATAAAATTTAATTACTAGGGGCCGGTTTAGATCCGAAATTTTTGGCAAAATGACACTGTAGCATTTTTCGTTGTAGCATTTTTCGTTGTTATTTGACAATTAGTGTCCAATCATGGTCTAATTAGGCTTAAAAGATTCGTCTCGTCCATTTCGTCTAAACTGTGTAATTAGTTTTATTTTTTATCTATATTTAATTCTTCATGCATGCGTTCAAAGATTTGATGTGACGGGAAATATTGAAAAATTTGGCAAAATGAAGTGAAACTAAACAGGGCCTAGATTCATCTGAACAGTGGCAGTATTTAGCAACCCTGGTTTCGTCACTTTTTTTTTTGGTTGTCCACATCCACATGGTTGGCATCATAGTACAGGGAACACACGCACAGGTCACTTGGTATGGTAGTGAGGGCAATCCGGCTTGCTGCCCACAGATCTGAAGAAAAGTTTGGTAGTCTATCCCGCAGACCTGCACACGCACTAGATGGGCCAGGGGCCCCGGGATGGGGCTATGATTTGTGGGCCCGCTTGCTCTGTGTGCTCTGGTGTCTTATCCTACCAGTACTGGGCTGATTCACTGAAGAAGTAGCATCCAAGGAATGAAGAATCCCACTCTATTCCATTCAGTTTTGACTTTCTTTTCTTTCAGTGCTTTCTTACCCCTTTTCGTACATGTTCAGGCTCGTATTGTTAACAACAAGCTTAAGTATTCTAGCTCTCGGTGTTAGGTGCATCTCATCTCTGCATCAAGTCAATTGTCCCACCTAATTGATCTGAATTCTGAAGACTTGAGTCATTCAAGAAACAGGTGAAATTAAAAGAAGTGATTGTTCTATGCACCGGACACACCCACCAATGCTGTTCAGCATGCCGTTTTCCACATTTGTTTTTTTGCTACGCCTGATGATGCATGCACCGTGCGACAATTGCTCAGTCACAAGTCACAGCTCACACAACTGACAAAACAAAATTTGTGTTTTTTGCTAATCGATCGGTCAGGTCGTTCGCGGCGAAAGACGAGGTGTTCTGCCTGTTCGAGGGTGTGCTGGACAACCTGGGGCGGCTGAGCCAGCAGTACGGGCTGTCCACCAAGGGCGCCAACGAGGTGCTCCTCGTCATCGAGGCCTACAAGACGCTCCGGGACCGGGCGCCCTACCCGGCCAGCTTCATGCTCGCACAGCTCACCGGCAGCTACGCCTTCGTGCTCTTCGACAAGTCCACCAACTCCCTGCTCGTCGCATCTGTAAGCTTACTCCTCTCTTAAGCAATGGATGTGCAGTATCGCAGTATATATGGTGATTCAGTCTCTTTAATTACCGTGTATTGCTGTGCTGGGATTATTTGTTCTGTCAGGATCCCGAGGGCAAGGTGCCGCTCTTCTGGGGGATCACTGCTGATGGCTGCGTCGCCTTCTCTGATGACATTGACATGCTCAAAGGATCATGTGGCAAGTCGCTCGCGCCTTTCCCACAAGGTAATTAACACACGCGACCTCATCAAGCAACTGTCAGATCATGTCTTGACTTGTGTGTTGCCAAGCACCAAATCTCTGAAACTGAAAATGTTGCTTGCCAACAAACAACTGCTGAAGGCAGTCTGAAGATTAAAGTTTCTGTACACCATCCAAAGAGCCCTCATCCTAATTTTGTCATTTTCGCTAATCTCATATATGCTGCATTATTGTAGGTTGCTTCTACTCTAACGCCCTTGGAGGCCTCAAGTGCTACGAGAACCCCAAGCACAAGGTCACTGCTGTTCCTGCAGACGAGGAAGAAATCTGTGGTGCAACTTTCAAGGTAAAAAAAAAAGAAATGGCTTGTATTCTTGGACAAGATCAACTCCAGTTTTATGCATGTACTAGTACTAGTTACGTCAGAGATGCATCAATCATGCAATGTCTACAGTACTAGTAATAAATCGCAGCACACACAGGAACATTATTCGGGGTACTCTGCGCAGTTTTGTTCCTAGTGAGTACGAATCATAACTGCAGAGGAACTGAGCATGACAATGCTAATTGACTTAGGGGTTGTTTAGTTGGTGAAAAAGTTTGGGTTCGGCTACTGCAGTACTTTTCGTTTTATTTGGCAATTTTTATGTCCAATCATGGACTAATTAGGCTCAAAAGATTTGTCTCGTGATTTACAACTAAACTGCGTAATTAGTTTTTTCTTTTGTCTACATTTAGTACTTCATGCATGTGCCGCAAGATTCGATGTGACAGGTACTGTGCAAACTTTTTTGGGTTGGATTGCCCAACTAAACAGGCCCTTAACGACAAAACTACCTGTTTTCCATTCAGATTTTATATATCTCTGCACAGTCAGTATATGGGCCCTGTTTAGATCCGAAAATTTTTGGAGAAAAATTCCTGTAGCACTTTCATTGTTATTTGGCAAAATTTATCTAACTATGGACTAACTAGGCTCAAAAGATTTGTCTCGACATTTACAGATAAATTGTACAATTAGTTATTTTTTTACCTACATTTAATGCTCCATACATGCGTCCAAAGATTCGATGTGACGGGTACTTTGCAAAAAATTTTGGGTGTTTTTGGAAAAGGGCCATGATGCAATGCTACATATGCGCTGTTGACTGACCCACACGAATGTGTAATTGCAGGTGGAAGGGTCTACAGTCCTGACAGCGCTGCATTATTAGGAGATTTCCGTGTGGAGGCGTGGATGTCTGCATTATTAGGAGATTTCCGTGTGGAGGCGTGGATGTGGCGCAATGCAGAACTTTGTACATGATGCATGGTGGTGTAACATAGTGGCAAGTCATGTTCATGCAACTGAATCTATCTGTGTCATCTTTCAGCGTAAAAGAGAAGTACTGGAGGCACTTAAGGGTTGATGATTGTGTGTACCCTGTATCCTGTTGTTCAACTTACATGGAACTTGGTAGTTGAGACATGGTGCTAATATAATCGATCGGTTGCGTGGAATGTGGAGTTTGTAATCTGTTCCAAATAACAAAGCATTGTTTCTCCGGTCGTCGTTGTTGTCCGTGTGATGACAGGTGATGAATGTAGATATATATAGTTGCCTGATGCTGCAATAATTCAGAAGAAAGACTTGTATACTAGTATTATACATCACTACAGTATGATTCTTCCTTCAACCCAATCACGAAGATTGCAAATGTTTCGTAGGCTCACAGCAGCACTTGGTGGGCTCCTACAGGCCCAGTCCGATATCTGTGGTCTAGTGCCTCACGTCAAGCGCCAACTCGGCTCCATGCTCCCAGATGGCCGCCGAACAAACGCGACACCGCCGGCGATCCGCGCCCTGAGAGCTCACGGGCTTCATCGCCTCCGCCGCTCCGTGGCCACCGGAGCTTGGCTGCGCTGAGCCTACACTTCACCCCTGCGGATGGGTCGGAATACTGAGGGGAGGAATCGGATTCCCACGCACTGAACCCGTTTTGGGGGTTGATTTCGACAGAAGCCAGCCCAACCCACAGACCACAGGTAACCCACAGCCCAACTCCTAATTTCTTCCTCGATTGGAAAAATGGAAAACGTCCAAAAAAAAAAGGGACGATACTCCTACTCCTGTCGTAGCCTCGTAGGCCTCGAGCCCTCGACTGTTCAGCTCCAATGGGCCGTAGGCCATGGCCCATAGGCCATAGTCCATGCCTGCCAGTCGCCGCTCGGCATCTCCCCGCTCCTCTCCTTTCCAGTTTTCCACCACACAAAACAAAACAGAACAATGATAAAAAAACAAAACAAAACAGAACAGAGGAGAGAGAGAGTTCCTGAATCTGAAATCTTCGCCGGCTCCATTCTCCCCGGCAATCTGCTCATTTCCTAGCAAGTTGCAACCTTGGTGCTGTGGATGATGCTCGCGGTGAACGCACTCTCCTGTCGCCGCCCACTCCCCTTCAGAGGTGCGCACAATTTCCCCACCCATCTTCCAGCGTTCTTGGCCCGATTTGATTTTCTACGTTTCACTTCGTGGGCGATTCATTCTCCACCAACCATGGTCCATGGACTCTTCTCCGGCCATTTGGCTGTTTCAGAGATAGGGTTATATATATATATACATGCTCTCGTGATGCAGGGTGATTGAATTCAACCATCCACTATTTCTTGGGGATGTTTCCTTTTGTTCAACCACAAGCATGACAGATTGGCAGTGATCGGAGGAACCGAAAAATAATGGATTAATATCTTCAAAAGTTACTGTAGCAAGGGGAGGAATCGTTACTGCAAGCCATAGAGGGGGAGGTCATAAACTCCCATACCGATATACACCTAATACCGTGAAATCGAATACACCTAAGATACCCTAAAATCGATTTCAAGTTTTCAACGGAATCAAAAAGACATATATGGTACAAACTGTAACCATATAATACGGCCCCCTCATCCAGACACCACAATTGGTGTTGTAGTAGCTAGTCCATCACAATTTATGTTCATGTCAGTGTTAGGAAGGATGAACATAGGATTATTTCCTTTTTCTGTGTAAATTGACCTTCTTGCGTGTGTGTGTTTACTACTTGCGTTGTCACATGGAAATGTCTGAATATGTCATTCTTTTTTAGACACTATTGCTTATGTCATTCTGGTACCCTTACATTGACAGATAATACTTGATTAGGTTGGAATCTGCAAAGCCCAGTTGCTACATGGAAACATATGCAGTTTGGCCGACTTAATGTAAGTAATTTTCTGTCACATGAGTGACTTTTAGTTGCTCCCGATGTATGCATAGACAAGCATACATTGTTCGATATTGAAGGAGGTCATAACATTTGCGACAAAGAACACTAAGAGGAAAAGGAGAAGTTTTCAAAACGAGTCAAAGGATTCACTGTTGATAAGTGAGGAAGCTTCTTCGGGCAGTGGAGAAAGTGCTAGCACAAGCGTCAAGGTCAATAGCGAGGATGTTGCTACTGATGATCAAATTTCAGGTGCTCCAAGGAGTGCTGTTCTTCAGGCTTGCACTCTCACATCAGGCTTCCTGCTTGCTGGAGGGCTTCTGCTTCGCCAGGTAAACACTGTGGTGTTCTCTAGAACAACTTTCAGTTCTTGAGACGGCTTTGATAGCGAATTCTAAATGTTGCTTTGGTATAAGTTATACTAAACGCATATGAGTTGTGCTCTGCTGTTACCTTGCAGTATCCTGAACTCTTTATGAACCCAGATTGCTTACTTTTTGCCCTCTGTATCAAAGCCTGATTTCATAATAAAAATGACTGATTGTTTACCGCAGGCATCACACCTAGCATCTTTAAATGGATGGCCAATTGCTGATCCTACAGATGTTTCATGTAAGTTTTTTTCTATATCTTTACAAGTAAATGAGATTTAATGTGATATTTCTGACTAGGCAAAATGCCTTGTATCATATTATTAACTTAACTACTGCTTTTTCTGCAGTCAATTTTGAAACTTGGCATCTTGAGTTGGTTGTGGGACTTGTAATAGTAATCTCCTCTAGTAGATACATTCTGCTACAAACATGGTCAGATTTCAGAGATTCCAGTGAAGCTGCAAATAGACAAGTATGTAACTATGCATACTTCGAATGTCTTTTGAGTTGTATCTTTTCTTGGATTTATTGGTTTCACATGCTGATAAATTCATAGTTCTAATATCTTATAGAGGTTCAGCATAATGAGAAGCGTTCTGTTAAAAAACAAGATCCAACCTAGGAGGAACTATGCAGTTTTTCATTAAGAAGAGAAATAGGCAGAAATAGGAGCCAAGAGAGGACTTGGAATCTGGGTGGTTGGGTGCATGACCACACCTCCCACCCAACCAGTTGAGCTAAGCTCATTTCCTATGAAAAGCATTCTGTTATACACTGAAAGATATAGTTGTTTGTAAGTTTGGCAGTGCCTTGGGGCCAACAGAGTTAATTATATTGTGTGACAAAAAGAACTCTCTTTACATGCAGCCTTCCACCAACCTATTCTTTACTCCCTTCAATTTCTCATATTCGTGACTACCAATCCAGAGTTCCACACATGCAGGTGTAGGATTCTAGGATCTCTTTTCATTCTATGGTCAACAATTAGTGTGTAATGTCTTCCCCTGAAATTATTTTTGGACTCGAACCTTACAAAGCTTTCTCAGTATTTTTAGATACTGCAAATCTCTTACTGAAATCCACACAATTATTTTATTTTCATCCATTAGATCCTTACATCGCTAGAGCCTCTGGACTACATTGTTGTTTCTTTTCTCCCTGGGATAAGTGAGGTGAGCTCATCAATGAAAAAATATTGCTTAACACTGGTTTGGTTAATAAAGAACTTTTTTATGTACACTTTACATATAACAGGAGTTGCTCTTTCGAGGGGCGATGATGCCTATCTTGGGATTGAACTGGATTAGTGCCCTTATAGTCGGAACCATTTTTGGTGTTCTTCACTTGGGCAATGGCAGGAAATATTCAT